>VXBQ01007582.1:0-161050 GCA_013400175.1 Phainopepla nitens | reverse complement strand
AGAAAGGGCTTCTTGTAAATAACAGTCATTAATTTAAAGCAAGGTTTCTGTACACAGTTTTTTTTTTAATGATAATAAATATTCTGCTTAAAGAAGATGTTCAGGATTAACAATGTAGTGTTTCTACATCTTATGGTAGGCAGTATAAAATGAGCTAATGTTCTAGAAATAATCAGAGATATCTTAAAGAAAACAAATTATGTATCATATATCAAATTATGTATATTTCTTTCTTGTTATCAAGAAAGTAAATTCCAATAACTCATGACTGTATTTCACAGGTTTATTTCTCTTTGCATTTCTTCAATGGGTAAATGAATCACTTGACTCAGAATGAAGAAAAAGAAAGATGGAAATACACCGATGAAATATTAAAAACTTCTTTGTTCATTAATACCAACTGGCACTACTTCAGCTGATTATCAATCCATCTGATTTAAAGTGAAAGGATTCCTAATAAAACTTCTAAAGTCTCAGTGACTCTCTCACAGCCATCTTTGTTGCAATAAAATGAGAAATATTGCACGTTTATGACAGTAGGGAGCTTAATGTCTTCCTCTGATGTTTTGGCTGTTAGCATCTCAAACTGAATTTCAGGTAGTACATTCCAGTTTTCCAAGCAGTGTATTCATTTAGTTTATTGATTTGTGGTTATATTTAAGCTGTTCCTTCATAGGTGAGCAAAAAAAAAGACAAATAATTTTCACCCTGAGACCACTACTGCTAAAAAAATAAGTCAAACACAACAAAAAACGTTAGAGTTCCATATGTGAAGAATTTGACCTCAAACACATGAATATTTTTGTTATAAGAGTTCTGGTACACGTTGTTTGAAAATGCAGACGCTCATGGGGATATCTTGCATTAAAGGCCACTTCTAAACTCTCCTTGATTTGCTTCCTTGTTGGAAATAGTCCATCCCTGGAAAGCCCGTGGAGCACAGGGCTCACAGTGAGCTGCAGAGCCCGACTGCCCAGGGCGCTCCTTCTTTAAGCAGTGCTGGGACAGAGTGGAATAATCTTGGTAAGGCACAACCAGGCTCCTTGCTTTGCAAATAGAGAAACGCAGCAGAGAAATGGGTCATCCTGTACCACTGTTAGGAAAGTAACAGAGCATGTTAATTTAAAATTATCTGCTGCTAAGGTTGGAGTGTTTGTGTCTTGCATTAAGGCTGTGAACAACATCTAGTATATTGGGAAACAAATCCTTAGGAATATTTTATACGGGATTTAATGAAAGAAGTGAGTTTTGGTAAGGAATCCTAGGGGAATAAGGGGTAAAAGGGTTATATTCACAGAATGCGGGGAATAAAGTGCCCGACAAGGCTTAGCCTGTCATGCTTGTTTATTTGTTTTGGTAACACACTGGGACTTGTAAACACCAGTGCTCCAGGTGAGAAGTCATTAGTTCCTCACAGCTATCATAGTTGTAAGTCACTTAACAAGGACTGTCAGTTGTCTCACTTTTCTACACACAGAGAAAAGGGATGTGTGTTTCACACTGTGAATAGTGTAAAATAAGAATCAAAGCCAGGACATATCAAACCCTGCCAGAAGAGTTTGTAAATGTATATGTATGTGTACATATATCATGCAAATAGGACCTAGGAGATCAAATCAAGCTCTTATCAGTTTCCCTAAATGTGACACATTTACAAGAAAAGATGTGTGAATGTGCAGCTTCTTTTCTTAGTTACACTTGTGTAGTGTATAACCTTGTCAAGAGGAAGACTTCTCAGTGGTTTCACTTGCTCTTGCAGCGTCCTTCACTCTGTTTTATGCACAACATGTGTGAAACCTAAAGCAAAGGAAGTGCCCAGGAGTTTGTGCCTTTGCTACAGAAGTGGTGCTACATTTTCTTTTTGGTGCAATGCTTCTGCAGGCAGAGCAGAGGTGCAGAGAGGCCAATCCAAGGGTGGAGGTACAGGGAGCTCTGGCCCAGCTCAGAGACCTGTGTGCATACTGGGAGTCCAGCTCTGCATCATGCAGGGCAGGTTTGGGACACAAACACTTCTCTTTGGGGGGGTTGTGTGCACAACGCTTGCTGATTTATAGTACTTATAGTCAGCTTTCATAGTTCTGTAATCCAGACTGAATTTGGAGAATTAAATTTTTTATTGACCATCTATGCTCACACCTATTGTAGATTATGTTGTTTATTTTTGTTGGTTTTTTGCATTCAGACTAAATTATTTGTTTTGTTGGTAAAATGAGAAAACTAAGCAACAAGAGCAGTTTGTCTGCATTCTGCCAAAATTACAAGAAATAAGGCACATGAAAGAAAAGGATTTGTTAGCAGTTTGTATGCTTTTAAACAGATACACTTGCTCTGTTTTTTAATTGTTAATTTCAAGAATATGCAAAGAAGTTCTTAAAGATATGAATTGAAGAAGAAGAAGAAATAGCATAGCTAGTTGAATGGACTCTTTTGGACTACTTCTGTTTTCTTAAAAAATCAGGGCATGAATTTATGTGATATTTCTGCTGGTGTCTGTTCTAGGGCAGGATGTTGCAAATAAAATACACTTTAAAAGCTCTTTTGTGGTCGGATTAACAGCTTCCAAAAGATAGCACATCTGAAACTAGAGAGTGGAAATTTCAATTTGTCATTACTCAGATGGAAATATCTGGAAGGAGAAAGAGAACCAAGCAATGTGGTAAATAATAAACTAAACCATCTGAAATCTGTCAGTACTAGAATCAGGGGAATATCTTCAAGTTTATGAGCCAGTAATATGTGGAGAGTCTGTAAAACTTTGGATCATATGGTGATCAGTTCTACAGGTATGCTAATCAAGAAGCATATAGTGATAAAAAGGAGATATAGAAGTAGCAAGCATGGAACTATATAAATAAATGATAGAAAAAGTAATTGCTAATTTAAAGTAATATAAAGAAATAACTAACATAAGCTACATGGTAAAACATCTGGGAGAATAATGAGGTAAACAGCAGGATGACTGCAAGATATATGATCAACACAGATAATGATAATAGGCTTAAAATGGAAAAGAAAAAAATCTTCTCAGTCACAATTTAATGAGAAGAGGCAAACGGAGACCTGCAGAAAAGATATGACCTCGTTTCATACAACCGGTAGCTTCAGGAGGCTGATATGGTGAAAGTCTATCTCTAGTCAGAGTGTCAGAGGTATTGGGAATGATTACTCACTACTTAACTTGTAACACACGAAGGATAAGAGGCTCAGCCAACGCAAGTAGGAAGCAGAGCTTTTCGGAAGAGCAAAGGGAAATACTGTTTTCACACAAGCTATTATCACACTGTGGACCTCTTTACCTCAGAGTAACAGGAAAGTCAAAGGTCAAAATGGCTTGAAAATGTAATAGATCATTTTTTGGAATAAAACATTGGAATTTGACTGCTAAAACTGACCTACTGGTTCATGGGAGCTTTTATCAGGTGGATGCTTGCCCTTTTTCTTACATTTTTTTCCCTAAATATCTGCTATTAACTGCTTTAGGATTTTTGGCTAGACTGTTCTTTGGCTTGATCCCTCATCGAAATTGTGATCAAGGAAGCATTTTAGGCAAGAAAAAAGGTGTAAAAGGTCAATTGGGTTCATCTTCGCTGCCTTTTGTTTCCAGGGTATATATACCCCCTTAAAGTATAATTTTAAGAGGATTAAAATAGTTTCTTGCTTCTAAACATGATTTTAGAAGTTTTTCATCAATTCATCTGTGTTTGAGTAATAACAAAAAGATTGTCGCTTTACATTTAAGCTATTTTATTACCTAGCAGAAAAGAAATCTGAGAAAAGTCAAGCTTGGTAAGCTGAACTGTGGAAGCCAGACAACAACTCTTTGGTTTCCTCCGCTTGAGGTGGATATTGGCAAAATACAGCAACATGGATATTCTTCAACAGCATGATACAGGGATAAGTGGTATTTGAGCACGTAAAAAGCCTTCAGACTCAATAATATAAATCACTATAAAGTTTTCGACATCCTTCTCTAAAGTGAAAATACATTCAAATTATGAAGTAATAATATAGTTTTTCTAAATAAATTACAATAACAAAAACCCAAGCAGTGCTGTATTCTGAAATGAAAAATAATGTTTATGCTTCAGGTTTAATTTTAACCAAATATTTGAACTTAATCTCTAAACAAATCAGCAATTCTGTAAGTAAATCCAATTTTACCTAATTGGACAGCCAAATGAATAATGGAACAGAATAAAATCATTATTTTCAAGAAAAATTAGCCTTCTAGATCTGTGTAATAAGAAATACAGGTTGATTTCTATGTGTTTGACCCATATACTTGTGACCTGTTTACTCTTCTTACTAAGAAAAATAACTGAATATTTACATTACTGCATAAATTGTTGCTAAAGAAGCTTAATTCCTTTCCATTTTGGTCATTCATCTTATTTGTATACTAGTTTAGTGAATCCTGAGTCCAGAAGGCAAGTAATTTAATTTTAGATTGGATTTTATTTAGCACTAAGGAGTCAAAACCAAAAACAAATCAAGCTTCAAACACTTGATTCATTGAAAATAACCATCACAAGCAGCACCAAACTTTTACAATGGTTCTGAGATGAATAGTGTTCCACTCCTTATGGACACTGACAGTGAATACCTTTTACATATTTCTGTATTCAGGCTATTTCACTATGTTTATCTGCTGTCCTCAAGACCCTCTTAAAAGTCAGAGGTTGCATCTTATAAGGACATCACAAGAGCACATCTTAAGATACAATAAGTACTTGTCATCACATTTGGTTATGTAATGTGAAAGATATTAGTTTGCCTGCACTGTGCGTATAATTCAATAGCAAGCTTATATAGCCTAGACTGGATCTCCTCTTGGGCATTTAGTTTGTTTCCAATTAATGATTCTTGGCAAACCAATAATGATAAATAATGTGATAGAAAACTAAAGTAATTTTCAGAGTCCAACATTTCCCAACATTTCTAATCAAAGCTGTTTTATACAGATGTAAAGTGGCTTCAGCCACTGAGCACTAGCAAAGTTCACCTAAACAGATCTCAAATAACTTTTTGACAAATAACCTGTGTAGTTGTCTCACACAGATACTTTTGACTATCCCTGGTATCCACTGAGGTTATGGATATGGTTATGGGGTTATAAAAAGCCCCATTAGGATGATGTATATTATGTTTCTTACATTTCTTGTAATTCCGTAAACATATGAGTGTGTGTGCATGTGCAATTGTGTGCATGTGTGCATACTTGTGTGTATGCATTTGCCCAAAATATACATATATATATGTATATGTATATGTATATGTATATTTATGTACATATGTGTCCATATATGTATTCATTTAAATACATATGTACCACTGAAAGCAGGTGTTCAATTTCAGTTCACCACCTAATTCCAAAACCAAAACCATCCCTTGCAGTTATCTTGGTATTTATTCATTGCGCACTACCAGACTGACCAAAATGGTATAGAGAGCAGCCCTCCCATAAACCTGAAAAGTAACTCATGTAAATGTTGGCTGAGACATATTGGGGGAAATTTTACACTATTAATAGCAATTTCCCATTTTGTGTTTGTTCTGTGAATAGACTCCAACTCCAGGAGCATTAGACCAAAGTATTTCAAGAGCTAAATCCAAATTAGCAGCAGGCAATGGCAGCTTTATTGCTGATGGATGTTACGATCCAATTATTAAAATTTTTAGAGATGCCTCTGCCTGAATTAAGGTGAAAATGAGGCCATATGCCAAAATCAAAAGTGTGGATTTTATTTTACAGCAAATACGTGTGTGTGTGTGAGAGAGAGTGAGCCAGAGAGAAAGAGAGAGAGAGAGACGTAGGAAAAGATGTAGGGGGAGAGAAAGAGAGCAACAGAGAGAGGATTAAGTAGGAAATATCACCACTCCATGGGTCCCAACTGTGTCCAGTTAATACTCCTCTGGTCTTCTTGGTAGTGAGGGTCTTGGAAAACAGAGTTCAACAGGTTAATATACATTTGGTCCAGGTGGGAACAGGTCCAGGTACCTCTCCTGGGAGGACAGTTTGACCCCGTCTCTTGCAGTAGACCCTGAATCTGTTGCATCACTTTGCATGACATGCAGTGCTCTGGTGCAAGGCCTCAGGAATGAGTCTGGGGGCACTTCAGGGGTCTTTGATGAATTATGATATCTCTTCAACTGCTTCTCATGGAAATGTCCCATGTGGATGTGGCCTTCCTGGAGGCTGGGGGTGTGTGGTTACAACTGAGCCAGTTTGTGTAAGGGAGGATGGGTGTTCACTCTCTCTGACCGGAGATTACTCCAGGCACCCAAAATCTCTCCTCCTCTCCCCTTGGTTGTGGGGGAGTGTGTACAAACCTGGCCTCAGCAGATGAGCCTATGGGCTGTGGTCTCACCACCCTGAACCCAGCCAGAGATGATTTTCAGGACAGTTGCTGGGTTTGGCTTTCTTCTGAACACATTTTTCTCTCTTAGCCTTGTTTACTTCTCCCCAGACCTGAGATATTTGGAAAAGAGTGTCACCTTTATATTATCTCAAGTTCCCTCAGGTGGGTTCACTTACAGTGGAAAGCTCCCCTCAGGAGACATATTCAGGGAGGAGAGAGCTTTGGTGATTGCGGCTTCTTTACACAGTTTTGCCATAACAGGCAAAAAGTCCTTCATAACAATATTTAAGCCATGAACCACAACACTTCAGTTCTCAAAATGGTGAAATAACTTCACATTCTAACAGTGTAATTTAAAATAAGCCTCACTTGTTTCTCATGACTATGGCTTGCTACACAGATATGTATTTTTCTTACTTTTATACCTTTGGGATATGTCATTGTCACGGTTTAACATCAGTAGGCACCTAAGCAACACACAGCTGCTCAGTGGATCCCCTCAAGGAGGGATGGGGAAGAGAGTCAGAAGTGTAAAGGTGAAAGAACTTGTGGACTTTGGTAAAGATAGTTGAACAGGTAAAGCCAAAGCTGAAGACTCAAGCAAAGCAAGACAGGGAATTCATTCACTGCTTCCCATGGGCAGGCAGATGTTCAGCCATTTCCAGAAACAGAGTTCCATCACAGGTAGTGGTGACTAGAGAAACACTATTGCTCTGAAGGTCTCCCCTTCCTTCTTATTCCCCCAGATATTATTGCTGAGCACGTCAATGTAGTCTGTGGTACTCCTCTGGTCACTTGAGGTCAGCTGTCTTTGGTGTGTTCCTCACAAAACTCTCAACAAACCCCAGCCTCCTTCCTGGTTGGGCAGAATGAGGAGAAAAGCAGAAAAGACCTTGACTCTAAGTAAGCTCTGCTCAGCAAGAGCTAAAATAACTCTGTTATCCACATGGTTTTGGTCACAAATCCAAAAAATTACTCCATACCAGCTGCTATGTAGAAAATTAACTCTATCCCAGCCCAAACCAGTAGAGGTACTTTCACACATTTGGGAAAAATAAATTCTACATACTCCAAAGAATCTGAAACTTCTTTATTTTGTCCCCAATGAATATTAGGACAGATTAGGACCTCAACAAAATTATTTTTGAGTTTCACTTCTATTTATATGTCCTCATCATTGCAAAAAGTTTGCATGAATTTTAGTGCAGCTCAGAGTTGCTAAAAAGGCTCAACTCTTTGCTCTCAGATTATCTGTTCATTACTAAATGTTCTGTTTATAATTTTATAGGATCTTCTACTGCTGAGATTTACAGATGTGGACAGTCTGCTGCAATGATATCAAAGTATAGTGTTTCCATAATTATTCGAGTTTTTTTAATTTTGTTTCTTCTTCCGTTACTGAGTTTTTTAGTAATATGGGAGATAGCACCAAATCCATAAAGAATTTCTATTTTATTTCCCACTGTGTATGTGAATACCATTTTTTCATTTATTTTATATGCAAGCTATATTTGCAATTGGCTGCTGATCTATTGCATTAGTAAAAATCAGGGTAAATATTTAGCTTATGAGTATTGCATTGGAAAGAGTTTTTTTGTTATTTGTAGATAACTTGATGCAACTTCTTAAAAGAGGATTCTAAAAAAATTAAAATCGGTGTCCCTGTTACATGTAATTGTTTCTTTTTAACTTCAGAAAACTCTGTCCCTTTTTCTGTGTTCCGGCTGCTAAGCATGGTAGATAGTTTGCTATGGAATATCAAGGTAGCCCTTGATGTCTGTAGGCTAAGATCACTAGGATCAAAGGAAAACTGAGTCTCTGGAACAAACACAAGTGTTCTAGTCTAATGTTTGGCTATCTTTCAAACTGTATAAACAAAATTATACAGTTTTTTGCTGTATTGGCCAACACAAAAAATACATAAAACACAGATGCCAGAATGACACAGCTGCGTGTTTATGTCTACTAATCCACCTGATTAAGATTCAGTGCTGCACACTGGGGAACAATCTACTTCTATGTAAATGAAGATAAATCTGTGAATTCAAATAAGAATAAAATTTGGCTTGATTCACTATTTCTCTTTTATTCCCTAATTGTTTGCTCTTGGTTTGCAATCAAACTCCCCCAAAACAGTCAGGGTTTTTGGTGTGTTTTTTGCTTGTTTGTTTGTTTGGGTTTTAAATCTGTTTGTTGGTGATATCATTTCTGTGTATTGTATGCTCATACTATAGTTAGCAGTGTTAACTAACATACTCAAGGTGCTTAGTATTGCATAAGAACTGACCACTATGGTGATATGTGAATGAATATTTAGTAAAGTTTATATCTCAAATATAAAGCCGGTCAGTGAGCTTTCAAAAGTCCTCTTGCATAGAGATCTCTACTTCTCCAGTTAATCGGGACTCAATTACAACATTACTTAAGCTGCATATTTTCTACCTCCAAGTCTTTAGTTTTTAAAGCTCTAATTTGAATTTTCATTACAGTTTTTGCTTAATGCCATGAGAATCTTTCAGTTATTTCTCTATGCAATCCTTTATTTCCAGCCTGTCTTGAGCTAATTTAGACACGAATTTAGAAAAATAGAAACTGAAATTGCTTTGATGATGAGGATGATGTTTCTATATGCTAAGATGCTGGTCGTGCAAAACCACTGTTGATAATATTATGGTCTTATAGCAGTCATAAACTTTTGAAAGACTAGGTTCTGATATCAAGAGAAGTTCTTGTGCAGCAGAATAGCAGGAGTGGGCATTTATCTAAAGCAATGAATCAGGAATCCTTAACTGAGGTAGAGAAGCTTAGAATTATTTCTTCTTAGAAAATTTCCTGCATCTATGAAAATAAAACACCATCATTGTCATTTCTAGAAAAAAAAAAAAGGCAGGTCTAGTATTTTGAATCTGTGGAAAAATAATTATTTTTTGAATATATTATCACACAGAGAATAAAGTAAAATTATAAATATTTCAAAAGGCAATAAATTAAACAAGGACAAATTTTAGCAATGTCATGCTGAGTCCATATTTTCATGTCCATTCCAAACAACCAAAAAGACATACTTCGCTGAAATTATAATCTAGGATGTATTTTATCGAAATATTTTGATAAACAGGAGATATTAGCATCTCTTTATTTCAAAATGTGTGGAGAACCTCTAAATCCAGTGTGGTTTTCACATTTCTCTGATAAGGGATTGCCATCTAAGTCTTGAGAACTTCTAAGATTCTGTCCTTAAACTGAAAAGGAAAAGAAAAGCAGCTTAAAGAGCTTAAAATCCTGATAACTGTATTAGAACAGAAATTCACAGAATAATTGGTCCTAAATTAAATTACATGGAGTATTCAGGGTGAAGAAGATCACTGCAAACAAAGAATGAGTATAGAGGGTTAAGCTAAGGAGAAACTGCAACTGCACAGTGAGGGAAAAATGATATGAAAAGGTGTCTGCAGAATATAAGTGTTGGGGTAATTGTCTTGGCCTCCCCAAAACTTTAAAGATGTGATACATAAAGTGGCAAAGGTATTTGCTGAAGCTGAGATGTCAATTTTACATCAGCATTTAATAAATTTTATATCAAAATATTAATTGAACTTATCAAAATTGATCGCAGGTCTTGCTGATGATGGTGTTTACAATTTCAAGCAGAATCTGAAAAGAATAAACACCATTTCCTGGAAGTATAACTGTGTGAGGAGAGATTTAAAAAGTCAAGCATTCCAAACCTAATAACCAGAAGACCTTTTGAATTCTGTTGGCAAAATAGAGAAAGTATAGAACAATGCTTAATGATCAGGTACATTAAAAAACTACAGAACAATACTGTAGTCATTATGCCATCTCCCATCTAAATAATTCACTTGGATTTCTTGAAGAACAAGAGGGTTTTACATACTCTGACAGTTTTCAAAAAATTGGGAAATGGTGAATATTAGAATAGATGAATATCGTATAATAGAGTTTTAATGGAGCAAAGCAGTGGAAAACTGCAGCAAAAGAGCTAGTATTGAAGATAAATGTACTAAAGTGTTAAGAAAACTCCTTGAATATCTAGCAAGAGCTGAGACAGTGCCAGGTCTGCAAAGGAAAGACATTAGCTTTACAGTTAGAGTTTGGTTTAAGATTCAAATAACAGCCTGAACTGATCAGTCTTAATGAAGGCTATGAAGTAACTGCAAGTGCTTTTAGCCATGGCAGAGAATGAGAAACACAGTACTTTACAGAGCTGAATGCATTTTGCTTCATTTCTGCAAAGGACTCTATTTAAATGCAAAGGCACTTTCTGCAGCCCAGCTGACAAGGGGTGAAACACTGTCACAGGAAAGCACTGCATGGCCATCACCATTACAAACATGTTCTCTGGATATTATGGTGAAAAACTTCTTAGTTGCCTTTGCAACTAATTAATGTTTTTTTTCCATTTCCGTATTGTGAGACCTCTCCCATGCTGCATATGCAGAAGTGCAGGTAGTTCAGTACTGGTGCGAACATTATGAGCAGTTATTGAAGGGAACTATTTCTGCCTTGAAAAAAAGTGTTGAAAATCCAAGTTCTTCTTTAAAAAATGGCACAATTAAATATTATTAGAAAATAGAATGGAATAACCCTTTCGAAAGCATATGAAGTGCTGCTGGTTCAAAATCAAAGGTCAGTTTGTAAGTTAAAGCTGGGACTGGAGCTCAAGAGGTTTCAGACATTTTTTTTGTCAGGGCAGAGTCCTGGATGTGATTTTTGACAGGTGCTCCTTCTTCTACCATTTCCCACTTGAAAGTCATTCATGTCCTCAAGATCTCTAATTTCAATTCCCCCATGCTGTCAAATTTGCAAAGAGTTCATTAGCTAAGGTGAGCACCACACAGTCATACAAAAAAATAATGTTTAACATAATCTTGTTATTTTGGAACTAAAAACAGATAGTGTGAAATTATGCTACAAAGTACAATTTATGGGAAGAACAATCATGAGAGACTTTGGGCACTGCTTGCCTGTGTACAGATAAGCAAATCCTGTTTCACTGGTATCACTGAAGTGGCATACACATGGGCAAACACTAGAATGGAGTCCAGCCTTTTATTTAAGTCAAGGATTTTCTATTCTTCCTGAAATGTGTTAAAGCAGCTAAGGCTAATCATTCAAAGCAATCCCAGAGTAGCCCTGCAGCACCTGAATAACTGAAGGAATGAAGTTTATATTTTTCTCTGACACACACATACACATACACACTCTTACTGTGTAGTCTGTGGCAAAATTCTCTTGGGCTAGAAATGGGTCAAGCTAGATGGTGTTAAAGCTTATCTACATGATACTTCTGTTCTTGGTCTTTGGTTTTCTGGCAGGAATCAACATCAGGAAAATCTTTACTGATGCTCATTTGGAGCCAGTGTTCAAATTGCCTGTGGGGAGCTAATCCCTCCTGCTGACCCATTCACTAGGTGAGCAAAGACAGCGGCTGGTGTGATTCATTCATTACTTCAATTTAGACAGAATCTAGTCTTCCTTTCTCTTGGATCCAAGTATTAATAGCAAACTGCTTCATTACATCACCTCACACTCTATTTCCTCTGAAGCTGATGATTGCTGTAATAATTATAAACTCCAGTTTAAATTAGTGCACATGCATTTAGGAATGTAGATGTTAAAAATATCTTAAATGTCAGTAGTAATATGAAATTTAGAATGATTTCTACCTCTCCAGTGCTTTCTAGGGCTATTTTCAAGGTTTCTTTTCAAAAGTACTTCAATGAAAAATACTGAAAATATTTTCTTAAAGATTTTTTCTCTGCTTTTTAAAAGAGAAAGTGTGAAAGAAGCGACATGATGCCTTTTTCATTGTCACAGAGCTTGCACACTTTGCAGGATCAATGATTCAACACAGCATCAGAAAGCCATTAAGATGTGGCTGCCAAAATGGGCTTTGAAGCAAAACCACCACCTCAGAAAGACAGAAAAGGCCCACATACGGTGTCAGGAAAGCCATATCTGTGAAAAAATCTCTTAATGTAGGCTAACCAATTGACAGCCTCTGCAGGTATAGAGATGTTTTCATCTTTGTGGTCTTTTGTATTTGTATTAATGATACAACCTGTATATAGTGTAAACATGAAGCCAAGAGTACATCTATACTTCATCTCATGCATTCTGAGTACATCATTTAAGTCAATAGATGGACATATTGTGTCAAAATAAACCTATTTTGTAAATCTTTGCAGTAGAGGTGTAGGCACTCAAATGAGGCTTTGAGTTGCAACTTTTCTCTATTAACAACATTGATGTTGAAATATATTTTTCAGAAATCCAGTTTTATTGATTTCAGTGTATATCAGCTAGAGGAGTAGGCTCAACTTGCATCTTAAAAACAATAAATAGAAAGCCACTCAGACTTTGGAGAACTAAAAGGTTATCTAGACTGTATTTCTTAGGTTTCTTAATGACTGCTAATGAAAAATTACACACTTCTATATTACGAACTGGGAGGATTAAAGAAAATTTTAAAAAATGGTAAGGTCCTGTGCTTTCCTTTTTTTTTTCTCTACTGTTTTGTGTTGTACCATGATAATTTTAAAAGTGATCTCTGCAATCCTTATCTGTCATGGAAACAAATTCATTCACTGGGTGGCTGAACAACATGAGGTGAAATAAATTTCTCAGAAGTCTATCCCCCGAAGGCTGCTATCCATTACTGTTACAAGTTTGCAATGGAAATGGCTCTACTGCTATGCAGAGAGTATGATAAAATTTAAGGCCCTGTGAAAGATGCATTAGAACAATAAATATAGTTCAAATAATGTATTAGGGACAAAATATTGCTGAATGTGATATGTTTATTTATTCTGATAATTTTTTGAGTTTATCAAAGTAGATGGAGAAATCCTTAAATCTGGAAGTTAACCTAAAGAGTAATAAAAGTGAAAAATTATGCACAAATTGATGTATTCACATGCCATGGGGATTAGCATTTTTTTCATTTTACCCATATATAGTATCTAGAGTGCCAGACTCTGGCAAATATGATCATCATAAATCAGAAGATTCATCATAGTCAGCTACCTGATTCCATCTTAACTCTTCCAGATGTTCACTGTCTATACTTTGAAAACATATTATGGATCATTTTCATCATTTTCAACCAGGAATATCAAAGCCTTTATATCTACTACAATTACAATTAAAGTCTGATCAAACAAGGCACTGAGTAGCCTCAACACACAGCTTTATTCACTACAAAGCACTTATTTATATCTCTGAAGATGTGTGTTGGAATACTATTGCTTTAAGTGGGACTTAAAACCAAGCTTAGATACAGGCATTGGCTTAAAAACTGTAATGAGCTGTGAATTAATGGCAGTTATTTTGTAAGTCTGTCATTCTTGCAGATATTTCCAGCTTTATACTTTTTGCACTGACATTATATTCAAACAGTTTGATTGAATACCAAATGGATAGTACAATAAATACTCTATTGAAGCAACAACTTCCCCTTGGAATGTTTTGCTAGGTTCCTTAAATTTCAATCTACCACGGATTTTTAGATATGAGGAGAAGAAAGGTGTCACTTGTCTGAATAGGTATAATAATATTTCATCCATAAAAAATCCTTTATTCTTTCTCATTTTTCAGCAGAAGAAAATAGATGAAGACATTTAGTTAAATACTTAACCTTAAATAAAATTTCCCCCTAAGAAGGGTTTCTTGCATGTTAACTTCTTGGGATATCAGTCCATGTCTGAGTAGCAGACATTACGCAGCCTTAGGCTTTAGAGTTTTGCATTGTTTTGTTCCCACTTGACAAGGCCTCTCCCTGCATGACCCACCTTTCTTTCAGAGGAGGCCAGATGTTAGGTGAAACATGTTGCTGACATAACATGCTCCACACAGACTACTTTTATGCTCTAGGGTGTGTTCCTGTGGTTCAGCCCATGCTGGTGACTACTGTGTGTATGCACGCTGTCATACAGCTGCTTTATGTCTCGAGTTCAATGCCTGAAAGTTCAGGCTGCCACGGTCGCTTTGCCATTATGCTTCAGATAGGCCTGCTGGTGATCTGATCCTCTAATTTAAACTCTCTACTGAGTATTTTCTGGGGGGAAGGGAAGGATGGTGGTGTGGGGAAATATGTCCAGCAAAGAATGTTCATACAATGCTTACTTTATGGCATTTTATCCTCAGAAGTTAGGAATTCACTACCAAATGTCAGGCTTTTTGTGATATATTCCTTGCCCATCCTGGTTTCACCTTTTGTGAATTGGACGAATCTCAACATATCAGGCTGGACAGCTCAACCTCTCCTCATTCCTCCCACAAGATATGACTATTTTGTCATCTTCTATGCATATTTGCACATCTCATGCTGGCAATATGCATTCAAAATTGGTTCCCACTTTTTTATTCCTTTCTTTTGTGTGGCAAGTTTGCCCTTTTCCCTGCAAAGGGTCTTTGAGCCAAAAATTTGTTTCTTCATGGAAATACACAAGCACCTGAAAGATAAACAGCCAGCTGTCCTTTACTGCAGCAGTGACCATTTCCCAGCAATAGCTTTTGCTGAAGTTTTTAAACTATTTTGTTGGTCAGAGTAGCTGTCTAGCTGAAGTGCAATTCAGTAAGCTGAACAGCGCAAGTTAGGTGTTAGCAAAAAATACAAAATGAAGTTCCTATTAGAGATGCATCTTGCAATTTGTCAAATGGCCATTAGTCCTACTTAACATTGCAGGGCATCAGGAGTATAAATCGTGAGGAAGAATAGACAGCTCTGATTCTTTTTTCATGCACTTGGTAGGGATAGAGTGCAACAAGATGAGCCTGTACTTGACAAAGCTAGTGAAATAGTTTCCTCAATTTTAGTGAGCTCTGTGTGCATCATACTCTTCACCTTAACTGTGTGAGCTTGAGAATGAGATATATACTTATGTTGGTGTTTATAAAGTTAGAATATTATTTTCTAACTGGCCTATGTTCATTACTGGGAATATGGCAGAGAATTACACTTTTGCAGGAAACTTCCTCCTTTCTGAAATAACACAACTTCTGCAGGGTTACTTTCTCAAAGTTAACATCTGCTCTACATTATGGCTATACAGGTAAGAATTTCAGCAGAACCAAATACTTCACAGATAATAGGATGGAATCACACTTCTGCTAACTCTCTGCTAAGGAATATCCTTCTTTATGTTCATATTTGATTTTTCTAGCCTGCCTCACCTCTCTTATACTTCCATTTGAGTCAATTGAATATTTTACCTTAACCTACCCTTTAGCTCCAATAAAAGAAAAATGAAAGATATTGGCATACATTGATCTTCTCTCTTTCCATAATCCCTTTGTCAATGTCAAAAGGAATAAAAAGTTGCAGTAGCCTTTTTGTTGGATACCAGCATATCTCAGGTGAAGGAGAGATTAAAGAAGAAAAAGTTTCCATGATGAATTAAAAGTAGACAGCGAGTACTTGCTAATGATTAATTTTTAGATATTATCTAAATCCAGTTTGTCTAATCCACCTCACAGGATTTAATTATGTTTGGATTTAATTAGAATGGAAGGCCACTTCTGCCATTAAACACTGCAGAACTATTTCAACTATTCTCATTTTGACTGCTTTTTTCCCTTGTTTATTCAACAAAAATGTCTAACTTGTGCTCATCAACTAATTTTGATATTAAAAGCGGCATTAAACCTTTCTGAGATGAAGAATTCATTCTGAAATGAAGACCTGCTCTTTCCTCTATAATACCTAATATTTTTATCCAGAGGTCTGGAATTTACATAATCATGGTTTAGCAACCAGTCAGAATATCATGGTCATGTTAGAACTAACGAATGAATCCATGTACAATTTAAAAGTGGGTGGTGGTTATAAAAGGTCATTTTTGAATATAATAACTGAATGTAGTAGCAACTCAATCATACATTTTTGCATAATTTTCCTGAAGATTTTTCAGTGCAGTTTGAAAAGAGCAATGAAGGAGTGATGTATGTATAGAATTTTTCTCCCAGCAGGATACAAAAATATAATGAGCAGAGACATAAGATGTGGTAACCTGCATGTCTTAAAGTATTGCTTTAAGATGAATTATTTTATAGGATATCAGCATTTATATACCTCTGATGAGAGACCCAAAATTATTTTTATTTGACTGGTAAATTACTTCCACTTTAATGTAAATCTTTTTATCCTAATATATAAATCATAGTGCGAAGTGTCAAGCATTTTTTTTTCAATTTCTTTCATAGCATAAACCAAAATCCTTCTTGCAGGATATTTGACTTGATGACATAATTGAAGATGGTTTCTGGATGAGTACCATAGACAACTTAAGCACAATCAGCTGGAGGATCAACATCTTGTGATGCATTCATGAATACTTGAGTTTGGCGTAAAAGGACTAAATCATAATTGAGACTCAGAAGTTGCATAAAGCTAAGTCTCATTACATTACCTGACAAGGATAGTATGGAGGT
The DNA here is from genome assembly GCA_013400175.1 of Phainopepla nitens. Lineage (NCBI taxonomy): Eukaryota > Metazoa > Chordata > Aves > Passeriformes > Bombycillidae > Phainopepla > Phainopepla nitens. Next base: position 144,236 of record VXBQ01007582.1, on the reverse strand, counting down.
TATAAAGCTTATTACCTGTGTCTAAAATAATCTCTCTTGTGAAATATGCAGGTAAGAAAGAAAGTGCTCTAAAAACACACTGAGAAACATGTCAAAACTAAGTCTGAGAAACACCACAGAGCTTCACTGCTGCTACTGAGATAGACTTTTAATATATTAAAAATATGTAGAGTCCCCCTCCAAAGTAATTTCTATGCCCATTTTCCATTACAATGTATTATTACTCCCTCAGTAATTTTTATTCAGAGCTCTGAACTATAAACTCTGACACAATTTGTCAGGCATCTTTAAAAAATGTGAAAGTACCTTTCATGAATTCTGGATTGGAAGAATACAAAGACTTCTTTAAAAAACTGTTGTCATCTTTGTCTTCTTTCATCTTAGTAAGGAATTTTCTGTAGAACTAGCACTGCTTCCTTTCAAATATCGATGAAAAATATTTCAACGATGTGATGAAACAATCAAAATATAGTAAATTCTTATGTGTCATCTGAGCCATGAAAGCTCATTGCAAATTTGAGCTAACGTGTTTAACATCAAGATTTGTCACTGATTTGCCCTACATTACCTTTGTTCTGAACTAAAAATGCCTATCTGGTCAGTCAAAAGTGATCAGCTCATGATACCTGGACTGTTAAATTTGTCTCACCCTTTATGTACTGCCCACAAGAAACAAGGTAAGTTCTAGGTAGGTTATTAATTCTAGCTGCTGCTTGTCATTCTGGACTCAAGTCATCCTTTTTTTCAGGAGTATGATTCCCTTTTTAGCTCCATACAGTCTGTTCACTAGCAGGGGAAAAGATGATTTTAAATGAAGGCCTAATTCCTGATAATTTATACATACCGAGGAAAATATTAATGTAAACCACACTGAGACATTTCTTCCTCCAACTTTGTGTATCTGTGTAACATGATAGACATAAAATCTATTTTGAAGCTCTTTATGAGTGTTTGTATTACAGACTGGTGTTTGTAGATGCAGCTCTCCATTAGCCCAGGAAGACTTAAGGACTACCACTTGTTCTTTGCTGTTTTTTTATCTTTGGTCTTCTAGAGACTGCTGCTTTTCTGAAGGGTGTCATTTAAATATTTTTGACCCATACAAAGTGTCTCTTGTTTCACTGGTAGTGAATACACAAATTCTGGCATGTATTTTAGAAATTTCATATAAATATCATGTGAAGAAAGGTCATATTGACACATATATCAGCTTGAGCTTGCAGACACTGATGGATGTTTTAGGAGACTGTCAGTGCTTGAAGCATCTTTCTCTCTTGCAGAAAGGCACTTGACTAAGATTGAGTTCCTGGTAACTGTGCAACTGTTTAACTCTCCCTAGTAAATTGCCCATCCTAAATCTCCGTAGATTTAAACACTCTACTACACCACCCCAGTTATCAGAATATAATCTGTACCAGTTTTCAGGCATATTTTCCATTCCTGTTCTAGGTGAAAAGATTTTGCCAGCAGTGATCATCATTCACTACATATTTCTATGAAATTTAAACACAATAAGACCTTCACAGGTCAAGTACTGTCTCATAAAATATTAATTTAAGCTATTGGCAACTTGAGAATGCTAATTTTAATCAAAACTGTGTCTGAGGTAAAAGATAAGCTTTACTCGGAAAAAATAGAGAATGAAAAGGCCGCAAGACCTTTTTTTTTCCCTTCTCCTTCTTTTTGCCTTGATTTCACATAAACTGCACTCAAATGGTTCTCCAGGAATTTTGATGAACGTTCTTGAACTGTAACTCTCCTAGGTCAGACTGTCTAATTATGTATATATATCTGTGGCTTTAAATTATTTAGAAAGATTCTTCACTCTTTGTGGTCTGGTTTTCTTCAGTATGAAAAAAGCTGGCAATGGCGGGCAAGTCACTCTCATAATATACCAATTTCAATATTTTGTCAGCCTATATATGCCTTTTTTTGGCCAATCACTCATTCACCATAAAAGACAATTATCTTTTCAAATGAACTAGAACGCCTAGATATTTGGTCTGTGTCTGCTGACTCACATGTGTTATGAGGTCTCAGAAATACACACCTGGACAGCAAGTATTTCCCATAAGGGAATGCTGCAACTCAAGGACTGACTGAGATTAAGGAGTCAAAGACCTCTTTCTCTCCAGCTACCACTCTTATTCCTGTCATGGCACTAAGAACAGTGCCAACACTGTTGGACACTCTCAAGGACAACACACCAATACTACAATGGTAAGTAAATACTAACTCCACAGCTGTCACTGTCACCTTTTCCCTTGTCAATTATCCCCTTTCTTATTTATCTCCACTCTTTCCATCTCTCCTGCCAATGTAGACACACAGCAAGGTTTAGGAATATTTCAAAGTGCTTTGCATTTCCTGTGAAACATCTTTATATCTGGGGCCAGACTGCTTCAACAATCACTTCAGGAGCAGACTTCAGAGGAGACTATAGAGCCTTTCTTTTCTTTGAAGATTGAGCTACTTGTCACAAATTAAGTTCCTCATAGGTTGATACTAGCTCTGATATTATCCAAAATCTTCACAAAAAATCTTCGTGTTGGGATTGAATGTATACTCATCAAGTTTGCAGATCATGCCACACTGAAAGGAGAGGTTGATACTGCAGAATGAAGAACTGCCTTATGAACAGAGGTCAGAAGGTTGAAAGGCTGGGTCAACAAGAATTACATGAAGTTTAGCAACAAGAAGTTTGAGGTATTGTACCTGTGGGTAGCAGGATGCTCGGCCTAGAAATGGGGGAAACAACTTGAACAATAATTATTATAAAATCCAGACTCTTTCCAGGTGACTCAGCAGAGCTGTAGCCAAGAACAAAGGTATGTGTAGCTCGGTGGCCTGTCTTCAACAGCAATTATTAACGGATGGCTGATGCAGAGGAGACATATTGTGGAAGATCTCTTAAACATTGTGTCAGCCTCCAGCAGTGTGCAATACAGGGGCTTCATGTTCCAGTGACGATTTCTGCATGCTTAGTAAGCCTCAGCATATTGTTTTATGTTCAACCATCCAAATTCCCCTTTCATTTATGCAAATTTTGTCATTCAGAATGTTTTATGGCAAGTAGTGCTACAGCATAACCATGCACCATGTAAACAGTCCATTCTTTTTGCTTTCCTTGAATTCACATCAACCATTTTTGAGTGTATTCTGTCATGTGAAAGAGCTGCCCATTCTCCTTTAAGTTTTGCAAAGAGAAAGTTGTCATAGTATTGTGAGCATTTATTAGGCAAGCCCTCAGATATCAGCCTAGAGATCTCCCAGAGTGCAGTAAGTGTATGCTGGAGAAAGGTTCAGCTTCTTTTCGGGCTGATCAGGGAGATTCAGCTGGTCACAGTTTAGGTAGTGTAAAGCCTGTATAAGGTTACCAATTCCGTAGCTTTCCATACCAACAACTCAGCTTTCAATTTATAGCCCGTGGGATGCTTCAGAAGGATATTCTACTTTAAAACTGAGGTGCTGGTGTCCAGGAAGTCTTCTACAAACCCTGGAAATATACTGAATAGAGTTTTATTTTCCAAAATAGAAATCTTTCTGAAGACTGACAGATTCTGACAGTGTCTATTTATAAAAAATACTATGACATGCGTGTCAAAGTGGTGATGGAATTTTTTAAAAGTTTGTGTGAGAATTGAGATGTTTTGTCATTTACAGTAACCTCCATTTTAGTGCAGCCTTTCTGATGTCAAAGGATTGTGTCTAGCCTGCTGTTCCTCTGGCTGATACCCAGCTTATTGAGGAAGTTTTAATAATAGAATTTAGCTTTTATAGCATTTTTTATCTGAAGCTTTAAGGTTCTTTACAGGAGTGGGTACTATTATCATGATTTTTATAGACAGAAGAACAGATTGGGTTACATAGTAAATATACAGATGAATTATAAGCTGTGATTGGGTCTCTTGCTCTTTAGGCAAGTCTGCTAATCACCAGCCAAATTTATCTTTTAGGAGAGCAATGGGAGATGGGAGGATCTAACAAAGTGAGGACATAATTTTTGAAGTTATCTTTACAGTGGCAGTAGTCCTCCTGTTGCGATGCAAAGATGAACTATAGGCAAATAATAACTGATTTTTTCTTAGCAAAGATCACTGCAAATGAAAGTTCAGCATGATGTATTGAATATTTCCTGCCCTAATGAGAAGTTCTACACCACTGCTCATAATGATGAGCAGGACAGAGGCTTAGTGAGTGTTGAAAGGGTTGGTTACCCTTTCCAGTTACAGTAGGGAAATGAGCTTCAAAAAGCATAAAGCAGAAATTGAACAAAGCAGGAACAGCATTCTTGAACTGAAATTAGTTCAGCATTTACAGAATTCAATGAAGCAGAAAGATTTCATTGTTAGATTAAGTCAGAGTATATGCATATATCCAAGAAGTGGAAGAAGAGCAACACTCCTCATGTGAAGACTCCTGCACGGGATCATGGAGTATGAAAAGCTGTCAGGTCTTCCATGAAATATTCACAAATGAAATTTTAGTGTGTTGTAATTAATAACATTGCTTGTTCCTGACACAGACAAAAACAAGACCTGCTTTTATTAGTGAAAATGAGACAAAATAAATTAATTCTTGGTATATTCACTTCTTTGCACAGTATTTTTCCATATCTTTTTTATCCCTGTTCTACTATCTGGCTTCCAGTTATTGTTTGATTTCTTTTCAGAGAAAGGCTTTTCTTTAAAACCACTGGATAGCATGAAATGGGATGCATTTTCTCGAAGAAATCATCAACAACCACAATCGAAAGGGGTAAAATTTGTGGCTTAGAGCAGGGATTCTGTCTCCACTAAAGAAACATAGAAATTAAAAAGAAAATTGAAAAAGTACGCTTGAACCCAAGAGGAATGTGCTATTCTTGGATTAAAAACATGTTAAACAAAAAATCAAAACATTCTATTTCTTCTGCAAGAGTACTGGCCTTGTACTAAGACTATATTTCTATTATATATGTGTACATAACATCATTTGTGTGACAAAGTGAATAAAGTATGCAAAGGAAAGTATAAAGGAAAGAATGCAAACTGTGGCCACTTAATGTCATAACAAACCATCCAGGAATATTTTTCATTATGATTTGCCAGAGATGTTAAAGCTTTGAGGCACTTTGAGCACAATAGACACAGAAGCAAGGCGGAGACTATGCAGGGTTCATGGCTAACAGGGATGTTACTGAGGAAGCACACACAGAAGATTAAAGTCCATTCACCACAGTGTGTTACTGGGACTTTCTCAGAGTATTTCTTTTCGCTGGAAAAGTTGGAGAAACTGTTTCCAGTAAAAGTGTCAGAACAAAACATTTCTAAGCAAATTAATAAAATGGATAAAAACAATTGCCAAAACCAGATTACAACAATGTCTGAAACCAAATGGTATTAGCACATGATTTCTGAAGGAACACAGGAGATTATCAAGTGTTATGTGAGATATGTAACATATTGCTCAATTTGCCAAAGGAATAGAAAGTAGTAAGTGTTACTATATCTTTTCCTTAAGTGTCCACTTCTGGCAGTTTTCAGAGATAAAACATTGGGCTATGCAGCTCTTTAGTTTTAGCTATAATGGATATTCATGTGTTAATATAAAACACTAAGTTATTTAGGATTTAGCAATGAAACTAAAACCACAGAAACGTCTATCTTCTGTTTTTTAAACATAACTTTCAAATATTGCTGGGAATAAATATATTAGTCTTCCTCTTGATAAAGGTTAGAAATTTAGCATCTCGAAGAAAAGTTGCAGCGGCAAAACTATTGAATTAAAGTACTTATTTAATTCAAGAAAGTATTGCTTTGCTACACTAGCAAAGTATAGCAAAGCAATACTATTGCGTGCTTCTAGTCACTAAACCAAAGATTCATATAGTTGGTTACCTTTACTCCACTTTTCACTTTCCTGCTATCACAAACATTTCCCTTTAAAGTCCTTGTGCAATGCAACAGCATTGAGGAACTATAGGTATTTTCTCAAAATAAAGATGATTTTTGAACTGACAAGTATAGATATATGTTGTGAATTGGTTTGATTTGTGTTACTCAGGAGAAATTTTAAATGTTAATTGATTATATATATTTTGGAGTCTTAATAAGTAAAAGAAAACAAATACTTAGCAGGAGCCATTCCTAGTAATTAAAAATTTTCAGGCTTAACAGCAGAAACAAGGCAAAATTAGCCAGAAGATAATTAAATACAATTGCAGAACATCCGTTCTTAGAGTAGATTTGTGACACTGAAATTTGAATCAATAACACTATAATTGCAAGAATTCCTTGGCTTGTCTAGATACAGAGGTTGTATGTATCTGACCAGCTGTAGCTCATTACACTTGGTCAAGTTAATCTTGTCCTGTGAACACCAATTTCTTTCCATTAATTGTAAGGAGTCAATTTTTGCAGCACAATGATCTTTATTTCAGAAACATGCCACATAGCCTCCAACATTTTCTGAGGCTAGACACGTCTGGTTCCCTGACTTAACGTGAGAACAAGCCTCTAGCAATTTAACACTCTAAGCCATGCACTGATAAAGTTAGGTTCATATTAAATGCGAAAGTAATGAAGGCCTGAAATTAAGGTAGAGATATCCAGTGGATTTTCCTGCAGTTTTCAATTCAGGTAAACAGGTTTTGGGGAGTCTATCCAAAGATAAACTACCGATAGTATGATCGGAGTTTTGAGAATGATCATCTCACGTGTGCCTTACTGTGTTTTCACCTAGCTTATTTATGACATGTAGTGATATGGAACACAGTGTTCTTCCTCTCATCTTTTCAAGCAGTAAGCAGTCTGATGTTGAGTGATGTAGAAAACGCAAAACCAAATTGCTGGCTCTGTTTTAGATTGATTTGAATGCTAATATCAGAAAATGCAGAAATTTTGTCTGATGCTCTAAATCCTGTTGTTTATAAAGAGTGTACTTACAGCATGATTAAAACCTGGAATACAGTTAGCTGGCAGTAAAAAAGTCTTGTCAGCTAGAAATTACTGCGTTCAGACTCCAGGCTGAATATCAGAAAGAAGTAAATTACACTTCTTAACCTATTTGAGAGGGTCTTTCTGTCTTCATTTGTGACAAATAAATATGTCAAATTTTGACTAATTAGAAAGTCTAGCATTTTGATTATGAGACATTATATACAAAGCAGGAGTGTAATAAAGAAAACAGTGGGGGAAATTCAGAGTTGCTCTAAAATGTACGGGTCATCAGTAAATAAAAAAATTGATTGCAATCAGAGGTTAAGAAAACTGATTCTTGATAAATTATAGAGTTACAATCACAATGTACTACTGGCCAACAAGTCAGTTCTGTTTGATCAAATCTGAATGGTCCAGGTCCTTATTCCTGATGTTTGAAAAGCTGAATATCAAGCCTAGAGGGACCTGCAGTGAGAATAGCACAGGACTTATATTGATAAAACCCTGATCCTATTTCTTTGCTGAACTTGTAGGTATGATGTAGAAAGCTCATTCTGGTTGGGAGGGGGAAAAAAAAGTGTAAGGAGAGGAAGTGCAGCTTTCCATAGTTTCTTCTCATACACTGTTTTTCAACACACCCCAATATTTTGGAGTGACCAAAGATTGTGTCATACCAAATTATGATATCAGTAAATTTTTTACCAGCAATTTTCTAACCAGTGTTTCTGCAACACAATAGAGGAAAGTAAGATAATTTTCAAGTAGTTCAAGTTCCTTACTAAAGAAAGAACCTAGAATACACAAGGAAAAAAAGTGAACTTTTTTTTGTTATTGTCAGAAATATCTTGATTTTTCTCACAGTGTTCTTCTTGCTCTTTTGGATTGCTAAAGTACTTCAGAAGCTTAATACACTTGTATTGAGAAAAACTGAATCACTGCACATTTCAGCTCCCATTTATCTATCTTGGGGTTTTTTTAGTTCTCTTGTTTTATCTGACAATTTCAGCATCTTCTTCAACATTATGCAATTTATATTTGTATTTCATTTCATTCCGTGTCTTAGAATACGTTGAATAATTAGGTTACACATTAATGTATTATAAATTTCCTCTAAGTAAAGCAGGTTGCTAAATTTTTTCTTTGAATACTAATTTGTGTGTTCAGGTTAATATTTCTGCTTTGCAAAAATATAAAAATGTGAAGTTGAACTAATCCAATCATGATGTGGAGAGCACATATTCTATTGTATCCTGGAGTGCCATCTATATTTATGAGTTGTAGAGAACAAGAGCTTTTGACTTGATTGGCAATTTGTAGTGATATACAAGCCAAATTTTCTCAAACCCCTGTTACAGGATCATCACTTTATCACAAACTGTAAATATGCAAACTTACAAAATAATGTTGAGAACCCAATAAGGTGTGATGTTAACAGAGCAATAAAAGTAGATCCATTAATGAGAATTGTTCAGGTCAAAACACATGAGGTATTAATCTGTTAGACTGTTGAATAATTATTGGTTTTCTCATTGTTCTTGTTCCACCAAGATGATTTATATATGGAATCTTAAAATGAAGAGTTTTGTGGAGTTTTTAGAAGCTCTATTTCTATTCAGTCCTATTTCTTGGCCTACTGAAATAAACTGACTGTAGACTGAGTAGGTTTTCAGCATTCCTTAGCTTTGTTCATTGCAGCTATACACAGGAAACTGCAATGTAAAAATAAATCCCTGATCCTATTTCTTTGCTGAACTTGTAGGTATGATGTAGAAAGCTCATTCTGGTTGGGAGGGGGAAAAAAATGAAAGGATTCTTGCTGCCTTTCTCCTTCTGAGTTTGGGGCTTCTCTAAAACCCTGTGCAGTACAATGTCCCTCTTTCATTTTCAGCTCTGCTTTGACCTCTTTCCTGTACTGGGCCTTGCAAAAGGATTACAAACCACAGTGACAAGATACTGTGCTTTTGTAATTCTCACCTTGCTCTGTAATAGCAGCTCTCATCTACCAGGTGGAGGAAAGAATCATTCTGAAGTTGTTCCAGTCATGAGGAAGATTTAAAATAATTGATTGTGATGGTAGATACAGGACTGAAATCACAAGTGTGAAATATTTTGCCAGCAATGCTAGAATGTAAGTAATATTGTGACAAAGAGAGAGTTGTGAATGTATACCCTTTTTTTTCCCTGATAGGTTAAGATCAGGAAAACTGCTCAATTTTTTTTTATCAGCGCTATAGTCAGTCATAAAATATTTCTGCATAAATGTTTATAAATATTGCATGTGATGGTCTGAATTTCCTCATCATTATCAATGAACATGTCACCTTATGCTATATACAGAGATAATTTCAGTTAGTAATAAGCTTTCCATACTTAATTGGTACAGAAAAATACTGGTACTTAAACTGCCAAAATGATCTTTTTTCTCTCTGGTCACCTCTCCTCCTCTGCTATTGCCTTCCCTCTCTCTACTGCTCCTGGAGGTTACAGTTTTCAAGCATATGTTTTAAAATAAGCTTCCTGGGAGCCAGGCATAGAAGGGGAAAACTACACAGTAGGTAAAATAAAATGAATCGTAAAAGATGTGTGTGTCTTTGCTTGTCTCTTTAATTAAGCTCTTCTCTGACCTGCCCAGCCATGGAGATAGCAGGAGATCTGGTCTTGTTGCTCTTTACCGTGTTTGTGTAGTCCCAGACCTGATTATCACAACTCAGCCTTCATCTGAAGCCAGCTGTGACTTATAAAGGAGAGGTTGCACTTAAATAATGCCAGTCCTTTGGAGCCATGCATTTCTTTAGGCAAGTAGAACAGTTGAAATTGGATTTTGTGACAGAAGGTATCTGTTTTCATTTGTATTTTTGGTTTGCACATCTCCTCCCTGGATCAGCTGAATCATGTGGGGGCCTCCTTTGCTTGTGAAATGGACATAGCCTTAGGGAAAGTTTCCAGGCATGTGAGTTAGAAAAGGCAGGCAGAAGGTAAGAGCAGGAGTAATGACATGAGATCCTGCAGATCAAGCTTACCCTGTGAGACAATGAAGAGGAGCAGGGAGCAGGGAACAGAGAACCTGGCCTTATGAGGCAGAAGAAACTTGTGCAGGAGTTGAACGTAGTCTACATTGTCAGTGGTGACTCAGACAGCCACTGGACTATTATCAAGCATCTTACTGCAAGGAGAGAGGATGCTGAAGGAGAGGTATTCATGTCCTTGGTGTCACTTTTTTACCTCATTGCTATGAGATTTTTCTATTTGAAATACTAAATATTTCTATTATAATACCACTTTGCTCTGTTGACTTTTAAATCCCCCTGACCTTTTGAAATGTGTTCTTAGAAGACAAGTCTAGGCACAAAGTTTTGATTTCAAAACTGGCCACCAGGGATCTTGCTTCAGTGTATAACCCATAATCCAGTTAGGTAGTTAGGCAGTGTATCAGTATGAAACTAATGCGTGGTTTTTTGTTAGATTTATGCATCCATGCTCCAATACCTGGGCAAGCAGGGAGCTGCCATTCTACAGCTGTGGGCTAGATTTCCTGGGTAGCCATTGGAGATGCTTTTGTCACAGATAATACACAGTGAAATGTTCAGAGTGGTATGAATGTCAGGACACTGAATGACACACTGAACAATCTGTCATTCTGTCAGAATAGCAATATGAATGGCAGAAGGGCTGTGAGAATGGTAGGTGGTGTTGGTGTCCAGATTAACAGGTTCTGAAGAGCACAACAAATCTGCTCAGTGCTTTTCAGGGTATCCAAAACTAAAAGGCATCCTAAAACCTGGGATGGTCTTTGATCACATTGGTATGCATACTTTTGTGTCTGAATTCTTGGTGCTTTTGAGTATGTGACATAATAGTGGGAATGAGAGATATTGATTTTGTTTCAAATAAAAATGCAGTCTCATCTTTCTTATTCCTTTCTTTGCTACGCTTTTACTACCATGGCTATCAGAAATACCTTTTTGTTAGGTTCCTCAGAACTTTTAAGCTTCTTTAAGTCAAAAGGACAAGAATGCTTGTTCTGAATGCTTTGGTCCTCAGTCAGCAAGGACCTTGTCGAAGTATTCACCTTAATTAATTTTTTGGTTTGTTTCGTTGGGTTTTTTTTTCACTGAATGAATGTGCCAATTGAAACATTTGGAAATATAATGGAAAAATTGTCTTGTGACAAAACACGAAAACACTGTACTGTTTCAGGAATACTGCTACAGAAAATGCCTTAACAGACAGTCACCTCCTTTAATGAAAAAATATTCAGTACTTATGGGCTAAGGGAATATGGCATATAGCAAAAATTAATATAGCAGTCATTTGTCAGCAAGAGCCTGAATTGGTGTTCGATCTGTTTTTGAAATATGTATCTGTGTGTGCCATATATATGCCTAACTACCTGTGTACACACATATAATATATAGCTATATAAAAATGTGAATTGCTTTCTAAAACTGGAATTACTTGAAACTCAGAGGAAATATTTTTCGGTTCTTAATTTTGAAAAGGCACTTAATTGTTTCAGTTTTGTCTGAGATTTTTTTTTCCTTTAAAGTTCTTATCTTGGTAAGGAAAATTCCTAAATTAATATACCATATTATTTGTTTTCTTCAGTGTACATTTCCCATCTCAGGTTTTTTTTTCTGCATGTAACATAGTTTTGAGTGTTATGAAAAATAATATTTTCATATATTTAAAGTAAAGCTAAGTTAAGCCCTTTGCAGAATCCTTGAGTTGAATACAGACTGTGATTTACAAGAATAGGCACAAGTCAGATGAATCTATATCAGAAAATTTATAAATACTTTGCTTTGCTACATGGTCAGCTAGAATTTGTATCACTTTAGAAGTCCTATCTTTTTTCTTTTTATTGCTGCATGTGAGTAAGTCTCCCCGTAAAAGTATGAAAAATATATCATGAACTTCAATTGCAAGTCTGGTTTGGCCTCAAAAAAGCAAGCAGAGTGCAGATAAGTATGGAAGTTTGAAGGACTGCAGTTCTTGACATTAACTCCAACGTCTAAGTGTGGCAGTATTAATGCTGGCTAATAAAGTAGGGAATTTTAAGTAGCCCCAATATTGCTCAGATTCTTGATGTCAGAGGTGGACTGTCTGGTCAGTAATGTCATAACTGGTTTCAGAAGTTTTTCTGAAAGCATAAGCTGAAACAATTACCTTTGTATGCCTCTACATCGGTTGTTTCTTTGATCATCAGCCTTTCATGTTTTCCTGGGAGATAAAATGTGCCTCAAATTTTGCACTATAAATTCATCCTTATTCTATCCTTAAAAAATGTAATTTGACTAGTCTTCAGGCTGTGATAGGAAAGCTACCCAGAACTGTGATATAAATTAACCTCCAACAGTAGGTTATTTTCCATATTTTCTAAGATATTTTTTACATATTCCATCAACTTTGAATAAAAGTGATATAAAATACTTTGCAGTTGGAAATTAACTTTGAGGTGAAGGAATGCAAAGTTAGGTTAGTACAGATTTTTTTTAAGTCTTTTTAATTAACTGAAGATGCTGAAGGCATATATCCTGCAGCACTTGCATATCCATTTTTGAATGTCAGATCTTAATTGACTTGCTGTCCATATATTCTAGTATCCTATATCTATACCTATAGGCATATAGATAGCTATATATTCTAGTATCCTATACCTATGTCTATAGGAACCAGTTCCAGAGATATTTTCCAAAGATGCAAACAAGAGCCCAAAGAACTGGATGAGATCATTTGGGCACTGGAGAAATACATAAATAAGTAATAGTTAGTTATGAACTGTTGACGTTAAAAAATACCTGAACTGCAGGGGGTGGACTTGATTTATGCTACAGTGTAGCATGACTTGGTCACTTGATGACAATCCTTTCTTCTGTCTTTGTGTTATTTCCCTCCTTAAAGACCGCACCTGTTAAGAATTTGTACTTAAGACTTAGTGGGAAAACAGAAGAAGACAGCACATGGAAGATACCTGTACTGTCATATAAAATCCATGGTTCCCCCTCCCTCTGAGTACAATATTCAGTTCTGGATCCTCAGTCTCAAAGGAGATATAAAAAAGAGGACTGCAAACTGCAAACTTCAAACTGTTCAGAGTGGGCAACGCAGCTGATGAGAAACAGGTAGAGCAGCTAAGGAGCCTTGGACTTATGTGCATGAAAACATAAGACTTTAGGAGGTCTGATTATTCACTGTCCTTTCTAAATTGGGAAGCAGAGCCTTAGGATCCTCCTAAACAAATTAGGCAGCTGTTCATAACATTAGCACAAGTTCGGTGAAACTCCTTTTAAAGGATGTTGCCTATATTTAGTGTATATTTGTGTTCAAGGGCAGATCTGACATGCACTTGGAAAAGGCATCTTTAGGGGGTTGGTTAGTAAATGGACAAGAACACACTCAGAAAATATGAGCTGAAAATAGTAAAAATCTAGGAAAATTATACTTATGTCTTCAGGCTTTCTCTGGTTTTCTTCTTCTGTAGGGTCCATCTGCAGCCACTGTTGGAGACAGAATAACGAGCTAGGTAGGCCCTTGATCTGAATTAGTGTGGTTTTTCATATATTTTTATCTTCTCCCAGTTATACCTTACAAATCAGATATTTATCTGCTATTTGATATCTTTATTTTTGGTCTGGTCTGCATATAAGAACACAGCATTTCACATCTGAAGAGAAACTGGACCTTTAATTAAAACAGTACACATGTATTCCTGTTTTATTTGATATCTGGGGATTTTTGGGTTGGGTTTTTCTGGGGTTTTCTGGATCTTGTCAATAATCGTAGTACATTCAGCAGCATAGCTTACCTACCTGAAGTCAGTTTTGCTTATCTGATTATCTTGCTTCTGGCTTGGTAACTTTCTCTTATGTGTGTGTCACCTCATACCACTTTGCCTTTTGGTGGTTACACTGAGCACATACCTATGTAAAATAGTATGACTTAAGTATATATTGCATTTTGCTATGCTATCACAGTGCTAATAAATTCTTTTGTGCTGTATATGATTTCATAGTTTTTAAATGACTGTTTGGATTCAAAGCAAGATAATAGTTCTAATCTGAATAATGCACGTGTAATTTATAGGTTTCATAGGCCTCTGCTCTGGCTTTACTGCCAGGTTACAGATTTACTTCTGTACTTAGGCAATCAACTTTTAAATTTAGATTTTATATATAATAGATCTAGATTTTATATAGACCCAAAAGACTAGTACAATAATCAAAATTTAATAAATCAGTTTAACCTAACTCCTCTCTCTCATCTACTGCTGCTACTGGGATCAAGTGAGGCCTAGGACAACAGAACTCTATTTGACATCAGCTGCTCTTTAAAGAAACCTAATCCAGCTTTATGGTTCCCTGTGCTGTTGCCAGAGATTTCTTGCACAGAGGGCTCCCTGTGTTTATAGCAGCAATTTGGGTGTTTGTGTCTATCTGGTTAGTTTTCTGTGAGCGCTTCTCACATGAAAAACTGGAATGTGCCACTCAGACTGGGAACATAAAATAGATCTGTCTTTCTTCCTTTCCCCTCCTCTCTTCTTTCCACATTAGAGCTGTTTTCAACCATTCAAAAAAAGGAAGATTAAACTTGTTTTGGTTTACACATGGCATTGGGGATTGATGTTTCAAATATATGAATAATTTTTGACAACGTGAATACAACATGAATATTCTTAAAGAGAATGGCTAAATCCTCAGGGTTTTTCATTTCATTTCATTTTCTTGGGGTCCAAGAAATATGTCTATAAACATGTCTTGATGTGAACATCTCCCTTCTTTTCTTGCCTTTCCCCTTTCTTTCTATGTTTGGTTGTATATTTTCTTTCTCTCTTTATTCCTGTCCTCATTCAGTACATTCAGAAAATGCTGAATTAACTTTCTCCTACAATTTTTCGGCTCCCTCCCCCACGACTTTTCTATCTCTTTCCAAATTAATTTGCCTTGCCACCTGGTCTCCTTGGAATTTAGCAATTATTCAGCATATAAAGCCTAGCTTGTAACAGATGGGGCTTCCAAAATACACACATCAACAATGTACATCCTAGGGCCAGAGATTGTGAGTTAGCTGCAGTTTCATTATGACTTCAATTTTCTAATGCTTGTGAACATTGTCAAAGAACATTAAGGTTGTTTGTGATACCATGTCTTCTGAATTGCGGAGTTCAGACCACGGCCTGTTTCTTTGATTTAGAACATAAGTTTGTTTTCCAATTTGATGATCCTGATGGCATGTATTTTATAGCTACAGGGATGGGAACCAAAATATAATAATTACCTACACTTGTTTTCACCTGTATGTTGCAGAAGGTATTTTAGTGTTTGCATCCAATTATCTAGATCAGCATTTGTCATTTTCTAAGACTTTCTAAGTTTTCATAGTTATCCTCATCACCCATATTTCCATATTTTACAATATAAGAGATAGTTCTGTGTGTTGTTTTTTTAGTTATATCAAGCTATTTAAAGAATATTGCAAGAAACTTCTGAGATGGAAATTGTTTTAAATGCCCAAAATTCCCATGAGTTACATTTGCACAGATCAGAAACTTTTGGGACTATATAATTTAGGGAGAAAAAAGAAAATGGACTAGGGATAAGGGAGGAATAATATTCGAATATTCAGAGTGAAAGAGGGAGGAATACAAAATATCCAGCATTTTTCAAGCATTCCTGTTTCAGCTGCTCCATTTTGTATAAATAATTGTTGTCCTGTTGTCCTGGGTGTGAGCAGTAACCACAAGATTATATTCAGTATTTGTTGCTTTCTTCATTTCTCCAGCTTAAATTGTCCTATTTTGTATAAAAAACAAATAATACTGCAGGAGCAGATGTTAACTCTGCATCCAGATGCACTTCTAAAGAATGTAGATATGTGAGATGGTGCAGGAGTGATTTGAAACTGGGCATTCTGTGTATCACAGGGCATCATGATAAGTACTGTAAGGGTCAAAGTCTTCTGAGGTCTGGAATTTTGAGCTGGAATTTGATCAGAGATTTGTTCAGAATAATCTCTGTGCTTCCGTTCTTGGAATCCTATCTTTGCTAACAGTCCATATCCCGTAGAAGTGACCATAGTTATAAGAGCCAAAGCACCAAATAGAGCAACAGTTATGCAGCCAGCTGTTGACTTGCAGAGCACATCAACTCCTGACTAAACCCGTCTCAGACACATGTACAATTGAGGAGAACAGCATTTGGGCTCTCATGTCTTCCACCTCTGGCCACAGAAATCTGCAGTCCCTTCATGACTTTGTTCCATGTTTGTGGTCATTTGTGTTTACACCCATGAAGAGTGAGAGTGAGCTATTTGGGGTGTAGGCATTGGGAGCCTCTCTGCAATGTCCTTGATCTGGGCTGCCAGCAAGTGATAAGAATCCCATGACAGCAGCTCTGATCAACACCTTCCTGCCCCGCAGATGGGAACCTCTGTCTTTCGGCCTTAGTGTTAATGAATGTTCCAAGCTCAGATGACTTTGAATTGTCCCCAGGGAACTAGCTCCCCTTCCTTGGCCCTTAAGGCATTGTACTGCTTCTGCAAATTCACATATGAGGGCAGAGAACCCTCCTTCCCAATGCTACCCAGTCTGCTTGTCTCCTCCCACAGCTCTGATACCTGGTCACTTAGTGCCTCAGCCACAGCACAGCTCCTTCAAGTGAGGCCACCAGCAGCTCCATCCTCAGGGAGCAGCACCCTGTGGCCCCAGCCCTGCATGGCAGCCTCCCTCCTTTGGAGTGGGCCACAGACAAAGGCTCTGACTCCTGGGGAATGTCCTTCCAGCCAGTCATGTGGACAGAGCCCTGTAGCTTGTCACCACCTCAGTCATAGAGTCCCATGCTGTAAAGGACAGAGTTTCTGGGCCTCTTTTACGTTCCCAGCTGAACTAACTGCCCTCTAACCACCAAAGCGCCTTTCAGCTGCCCCTGCTCTATGCCTGCTTGCCAGCTAAATAGATGTTGTCTGCTCTAGATGAGCAGCAGATTATTCTTTAATTGGCAGATGGCTGCTGAATGTATTCCAGACAGCTTTCATGATAAATGATTTTTTGCTGCTGTATATGGTGAATCGTCTTTTTGCATCATGTGTGTATTCTAAAAGCTTGGTTATATTCCCATGATACCTTTTTAGCAATCACTCTGAACAGAAGAACTGTCTGCCAAGACTGTGTGCTAATTGCTCTACATAGCCAAGAAGAGATAAAAATGAACTAATGTTCCTTTTGTGATCCCAAGCAATCCTATAGGATCAATTTTTAAAAATATTATTGAGCATTTAACTAAGCAAAAGACTAAAACACAACAAAGAGATTAATTCCAGGAAATAACTTCTTTCAATGGATAAATGTTATCAACTTTGGGACGTAGAATACCAGTATTATTTGGATGCGATCCATGGGGAAGATGGGCTGCTTAAAGCTCACCTGTTATAAAGGTATTATAATCAAAGCTGTGTTTTAAACCCTATTGTAATTCCACCTTTTTCAAATTGTGCCTTTCTCTTTGTGGAAGGGAATGAATTTTTAATGGAAACAAAGGCAGGGGAAGAAATATAGTTAAATTATCAAGCCTGTACACTTATGATATCAGAACACTTTTGAATTTTTCCTATTAACATGAATAGTGTGTGAGTTTACAATGAAAAAATTTGAGCTGTCACATATGCATAGTCACTGTAGTGGAAATGTAACTAGAAATAAAGGTTAAGAGCACAGTCAGTTCTCCTGCCTGATGATGGAGGTCTGCATAATTTCAGCAGGAGCTTTGGGGAAAAGATGATAAAAAAATTAAGGTAATAACTGTATTAAACTGGAACTTTTATTTCAGGTTGGACATCACAGAGTTGTTGCTCAGGTCACAGTTGTAAACCTGTGATTGTAAAATATTCTATTCAGTTTCTGATAGGGGAAAAGATGATAGGAAACCTGTTAGAATGTGAATTCTACTGGCCATGTGTTCACATTCATAATTTCCCTGTGATTTATATGAGGCTAAAATGTCGCTGTCAAAATGCTTTGACTTTTGACTTTAGATTGAAAATAAGTAATTACTATAAGGATATTCTTTTTCAATTTTGTATTATGTCGTTCTAGAGCCTTCCTTGAACCCCACACAATAGCCACTCAAACACTTTGGTCACTTTTTGCCCTGTTTTTTTGCTGGAGGCTGTTTCCCTTTGAGAGAAATAGAATATGAATCTGAGTACTGCTTTATACAGTCCTACTTATTTTCAAAACTATGAAATCCAATTTGTAGACATAAAAAATATTTGTTCCCCCAGAACTCCTATTTTAACTGCTATTACTGAGCCTAAGGTTTTCGCATATTTAAAAGCTGTGATCAGAATTTTTCTATAATATTTCTAGCCATCTCCTCAAAGACACAGAACCTCATCAAAAGACTGTTACCTAAACATTTTTAGCTTTCCAGGGCTGCTGATGGACTTGTTTGTATTTTGGGGAACGATTCCTATGTTTTCAGGCATTTTTTCCCTAAAGCAGAATGATCACTCTTCTGCAGGGTGGAAACAACTGGTATGCCCATCTTTGATAGAGCAGTAACATTACCCAGTGTAAAAGGAAAAGTACAAAACTTTATAAATTGATAATATACATGATTAAACAGTTTAAAATCTGATTCTATTGAGAAGCAAAAATAGCTCAGAAAAAGACAGCAAGAATTCATTTGTTTGAGAAAATGACTAACCACATTGAAAGTTTTTATATCAAGTAGCTTTAACAAAGAATGGAAAGATTGTCATTTTGACTCTGCAAACCGTGTTTTGAAGTTGCACTAGTAAGACAGATTTCCAGGTCAATCATTCAGTTCTCATGAAAGTCTAAAAAGAAAATCTTCACTAGCCAAATATCTTTCTTAGTTGGTTATTTTTTTTTCTAAGAGAAATGCACATTCCTCTCTACTGTTCTTATGTGCACCCTAAATACAAAAACTAGCCACCACAGTCCATGTGCATATGATGAATGAAGTACCCATGCTGATCCATTAGACCACTATCTTCCTTCTGTGGAATTGAATCGGGAATTCTGTTTCAGAGGAACCACCTCTAATGCAAACTACTCTGTTGTCCCTCTGTTGTGCTAAAAGCCTTATAGGTTACATGGCAGGATAAAGGGCTTCGAATTTGAGGTGGAAGATCTTGTCATATGTTATATATATGATTTCTGAGTGTTTGAATTATTCAAGATTAACTTTCCAAAAACACACTAAGGAAGGAACTCATTTAGATATAGAAAAAGCTAAAAAAAGGCCCAGGTTCTCCAAAAGAGCAAAGTGTCTATGAGATCAATTAAAGCAGTTTTGTTAATGCTAGATGGCAAGCTTTCTTTTTTTATAAATTTTTGATTTTTTTTTAATATTTTGAACTTTTGTTTTAACTCTGAGTCCAAATTAAAGAGTGATAGGGGTTTGTTTTATTTTGTTTCATTTTATCTGTCTTTGCTTATGTTCCAAAATAATGTATTTGTCTCTTTCATCCCTCTATGATTTTTGTATAAATGAACATTACTTTAGGTTACTTCTGAGATTATTTAAGCAACAAGAATATCACCTGGACTGTACTGAGATAATCAGGCTATTGGATTGCCAGTACAAATTGTGCTACACACTGCAATTACTTGAGTGCTCAATCACAGGTAGTGTTTACTATGACATGATCACACTCCTTGAATATGTTATTTCCCTCTTGACTGTCACCTGCTGTTTCATTACTGAAGGCAGCAAAGAAGAGTCAAACAGAAACTTTGATTGACTGATTATTTAAACTTGTCCGACTATCCAATATCCACATGGGTGTTGCTCCCCTCATCAGTGATAAGGCCAAAGTGAGAGATCCAGACAGGTACTTAACTGTTGCAATGCAGAGCATTTCTACAGTTCAGTATCAAGTACATGATCATAAGTGCAATATGAGATGCAGTGTTCCATGTCTAGGAAACTCACCAGGGCATAGAGAGGCATGCTGGTATGGGCTTCCAAGTAACAGTAAGTTGAATATTTAACTGTATCTGAAAGTACATTATTACCCTGGCAGAGAAGAAAAAGTATATATAATCATTTGGAAATTGTTTGCTACTTAAAATACGAATAAACCCCAGTGTACCCTAGTTATCATTAATTTTGTGTGGAAGAATTGTAAATATTTGCCTAAGACAGCTTAGTCACTGACAATCTATTCTTGGTTCCTCTTCTAAATTTAATATATTTTGGATGTTTTCAGTATTTGTAGAAACAGTAGAAACTGTGGGGTACCACTGAAATAACCTGCTAAAGAGCAGATAGCAGTATTATCCCTGAATTGAAACTTTTTGACTTGTCTTGACAGAATCATAGTAAAGCAACTGTGACTCACTGGAATGACAGTCATGGATCATTATGCTGAGGTCCATTTTGGAGGTATGGCTGCATACAAATTATGATTATATATTTGTCTATCACTTGAGACTTAAAAGGCATTGACTTTCTTAGTGATAACTACAGATCATGGGCAGAAGCAATAATTCGAAATAGAATTGCTGCTCCTGTCTGTGCTTCATCCTATCTTTCCAATACATCAGTTCTGTCTTGTCGTGTTATGTCTGCAACTAATTAGCATCCCCAGACTATTGTAAAGAAAGGAAATGTCTGCCTCAGAATTTGAGAAAAAGAAAAGCTGTGTTTCAACAGGAAAAGAGTCCTAACCTTTGAATATGCACCTGCAAGGGCTACATGTACCACATACAGACAGGATGCAACCAGGTCCAGCAGCTTTCTGCCATAAGCAGATATGGGCTAAAACCTACACGTGATTCCAACTTTCACTATTTGGAATGTGAGCTGGGAAATGGGATCTGACTGTAAATGGTTATATTTACTGTATCATTGTTGCTATCCTTGCATTGGATTTGCATGGGCAAGCTTTGGGAGCAGGGAGGGCTACAGGGATGTCTTCTGTGAGAAGCTGCCAGAAGCTTCTCCCCTGTCCAGCAGAGCAGCTTCCAGATGACTCCAAGACAGACATGTGACTTGCCAGGGCTAGGCCAATTAGAAATTATGGCAACATCTCTGTGATAACATATTTAAGAAGAAGAAAAAGAAAGGGTGAGAATATGTGAGAGGAAAAACTCTACGGACACCAAGGTCAGTAGAGAAGGAGGAAGAGGCGCTGGATCTGCTTCCCATGTGGTGAGGACCATGGTTAAGCAGCTGTTCCCCTGCAGCCCATGGAGGTCCAAAAGGATGCAGAGATCCACCTGAAGACTGTGGAGAACCCCACATCAGAGCAGGTGGATGCCTGAGAGGAGGCTGTGAATCTATGGGAGGCCTGTGCTGGACCAGGCTCCTGGCAGGAACCTGCAGACCCATGGAGAGAGGAGACCATGCTGGAGCTGGTTTCCTGGCAGGACTTGTGACCTGGTGGGGGACCCACACTGCAGTAGGCTGTGCCTGAAGGATTGCACCTTGGGGAAGAATGAACCACAGTGGAGAAGTTTGTGCAGAGCTGTTGCCCATGGGATAGACTGATGCTGGATTCATGGAGAACTATCTCCTGTGGGAAGGATCCCCTACTGGAGCAGGGGAAGGGACAATGTGTGAGGATGTGAGCATAATTCCCCCTCCCTGTCTCCCTGCACTGCTGAGGGAGGGGAGGAGGTATAGCTGGGAAGGAGGAAGGGATAAGGGGAAGGTGTTCTTAAGGTCTTATTTTACTTCTCGTTATCCTGTTCTGCATTCCGCTCATAGTAAATTCAGGTAATATCTCTAATTCTAGGCTGTTTTGGCTGATTTTATCTCAAATCACGAATCCTTTGTTATATTTTCTCTTCCCTGTCCAGCTGTAGAGGGGAATGATGGAGAGGCTTTGATGAGTACCTGGAATCCAACCAAGGTCAACCCACTACAATCCAAAACCCTGTTAGTATTGAAAAAGAGCCTAGAAACTTACTGCAACCAGTAATGCCATTCAGCTCTCAAGGCTGACATTTTCTCAAGAGAAACCTGACTCAAAAATGTATGCCTTTCAGATTTGGAATTTAGCAAACTGTTGTTCATCTTCAGCAAGCGAACTTACCTAAGACCTGAAGCAGTTCTCCCAGCAATTTTCCCTGGCTTCCTATACTCTCTTCTTCTGTTAGTACATGCTTTCAGGAATGGTATAGACTGAATCCCTGTGCTCTCCTGAGCTCAATACACTTAGTTTAAATCATTCCTCTAAAGGCCAAATCGGTCTCTTGTGTATTACATATCATATTCCATCAGCAGATTTTCAGAATTAAGTATTCTGTGCTCAGCAAGCTAACCATCAAAGAAGTAAATTTTAGCTTCTTCATTTATATCTATCTGCCAAAAATATTAATTTTACAATTTTTCCCCATGCATCCTTGCATCTTTCACAAGGCAGTTTTTGCCTATCACAGAGAAATTCCAATCAGTGGAAACACTGGCTGCTGAAGGGTATTTCAGCAACTGATATTTGAACAGAAGGTTCCAAGCCCCGAAAGGGGAGAATGTTTGGCAAGTTTTAGGCAATGTGAGGACAGGCGTCAGGATCCAACCCTTTTTGTCATCTATCACAGCAGAAGTCTGCTCTACATCATTAACAGAGAGAAAAGCAATTTCTGCTAGATTCATGAAGAAAGCCATCTGAGTCCAAGTACAGCTTTAAGGATGACCTGGCAAGTGGTGTTTGGAAGGAAGAGAATTCTCTTTTGTGGTCCTGGGAATAATCACATCACTGTTATTTTTGTAGTGTGAGAAACTGCAAAGGTCACTTTTTCACAATTGACTAAGTTATGACTTATTATTCATGTTGCCTTAATAGGTTTCCCCATGCCGTTGATGTCAAGCAATATATTTATTCATTCTGCTGAGGTTTTCAGTGATTCAAAAATTAAGCAAATGCAAATAAAAATGAAGAAACTTGAAAAGGAACTTTGAGGCATATTTGACTGTAGAATGAATATGAAACATGAGTTCTTCTTCACTAGGCCATCACTGACTTACAAATTGCTGACCTAAACACCCAATTAACTGAAAAGTAACTAAACAGCACTTTAATTATTATTAATAAACTGAAAATGGTAAAATTAAGATCTCTTTGTGAACAGATAGAGTATATTTCCTTAGAATGCATAAGCAATAGGCTTTAAAAACACCGAAGATGAGCACATGTTCGACAGGGAAAAAAAGCATGAAAATACAGAGAAAGTAAACTCCTAACATAACCTAATAAAGGAACATAAATAGCAATTATTTTTACCTAAAAGAAAAGCCACAAGTGAATATGAAAATATCAGCTTCCCAGAGCTGCATGCAGCACTTCAGATGGGGTCTCACCAGAGTGGAGAAGGGTGAGATCTCCTCACCTTCACCAACTGGCCACACTACTTTGGATGCAGCCCAGAACACAATTGAATTTCTGGGCTGGGAGGGCACTTTGCCTGCTCATGTCCAGCCTGTCATGCCCCCCAAGTCCTTCTGGGCAGGGCTGGTCTGGATCTGTTCCTTCCCCAGCCTGTATTGATACAGGGGTTGCCCTGACCTAGCTGCAGTACCTTGCCCTTGTTGAAACTCATGAAGTTCCCATGGATCCACTTCTTGAGGTTGTCTGGGTCCCTGTGGATGGCATCCTGTCCCTCAGACTTGTCAACTGCACCTCTCAGCTTGGTGTCATCTGCAAATTTGCTGAGGATGCAAACTGATCCCTTTGTCTATGTCTTTGATAAAGATATTGAATAGCACTGATCCCAATATGGACTCCTGAGGGACACCGCTCATCACTAATCTCTACCTGGATGCTGAGCCATTGATGACTTCCCTCTGGCTGCAAACATCTAAGAAATTCATTATCCACCATACAGTCCATCCATCAAATCCACACCTCTCCAGTTGTGGGGGCACCGCGTGAAGGCCCCTACAGAAATTTAAACAGCTCATGCCTGTAGCTCTTCCCTTGTCCACTACTGTAGTCACTCTGTTGTAGGTCAGTAGGTTGGTCAGGCAGACCCTGCCCTTGCTGAAGCCTGTTCAGGTGCTGGCTGTCTTGAATCATATCTCCATCTTCCATGTGACTTAGTACATCATTTTGGCATCAATAGCTTCTAGGAGGATCTGTTCCATGACCACATTTCTCAGATGGTCAATTTCAGACAAGATACTATTGCTCTTGGGAACTGTTTTGCCTCTCTGTATTGGTTTTCCTTTTGTGCAAAATGATAATAATCTCTCTTGTTTCCAAGGATATTTCTTTTTAAAGTGACTTAGTTCCTACACTGAAGCCTTTCTTTCCTGTCATGAAAAATTAGAGAATTGATATCTGCACATAATTGATAATTTGTCTACAATTCCTATTAAGCTGTTCTATTGCGCTATCAAACTGTTCTGCATTCTCATGTCACCAAAGCAGCTACAAGAAAAACTCTCCAAAACCAGTTTCATTACTGCAATGCTTTCAAAAATATTTTTTATGTTTTAAAAAGAGAAAAAAATAGTTTTCCTGCTTAAACCAAAAGTCATTCTCCAAAATAGGAAATGAATTATAAAAGTAACCCCACCTCGAAATGTGCAAAACCCTCCCTAAATTATAGCCCAACCCCAATCCCTACACCAACTTGAAACAGAGCTATATATTTTGAAGAAATAAAATATAGGTTTAAAATTATCTGTCAAGATTTTATTATTTTACTGGCACCAGAAAAAAAAAATCTAAGGTATATTATATTTTGAAATACACATAGCTGTCTACAAGCAGAAGATTTTTATGAAATAGCTACATTTGTCTTCAGAAGAATTCTATGTGCTAAAATAAATTCAACCGTTCACTAGCAACATTATGCAGCGAAATGAGGCTTTTCTTTTGGTTTGTTCTGAACCACTGTCACAGAATCCCTGTCAATATAAGGTAGCCTGAAGTAGAACAAGTTTCTTCTGATGCTAAAGGTTTTTTCCTTCTCCAGCAGTTATCTGTTTGATTCTATTTTGATAAGGAGTTTCTATATTCAGAAAGTACTTATATATTCTTTTCAAAATGTTTTTGTAATTTGAATAATTTTGAAAGTCAAAACAGCAGAGATTTTCTGAGTGCTTAAGGCATTTGTAATTACTCTGATGGATATTGGACTCTTCAGACATACATAACAGAGGCTCACAGAGAGATGGATGTGAAATATTAACTCTGAATACTCTCAAATCCATTAAGAGTGTTGCATTTTATAAAAACGATAGGCTGTATATCCTACCTTCTTCATTTTTCATTTCACGCCTTAGTCCAATTTCAAACACACTGGTCCTGGACAATATTTCAACTAGACAAAAACTTGAAAGCAGCATCAATATTTTCCCTTAATTTTGGATTTCATTTATGTTGAATCCAAAGTGCAAAACAAGCCATACTATAACACTGAACTGAACTTAACTGTCATAGTGATGATAAACAAGAATGAAATGGAGGCAGTGGTTTCAATCAAGAGAGGTTGGATCTTCACAGGAAGCAACCAAACTTGAACAAAAATAGACACCTAGTAGACTTACAGTTGATTTGCTTTGAGAGCAGTGGGTTCTTTGAAGTCAATCATCTCACTGGCCACTTCCTGGTATCCTCCTTTGAAGACCTCAGAAATAACAAATTAGATCTTTTGAAACTAAATATTTCTTCAGGCTGAATCTTAGGTTTGAAGACACAAGCAAACTGCAGCAGATCTACTTCAAAGGTATAGGGAAATTAGTATTATTACTGTATATTGTATTATTTAATAGCAGCCCAGTAATCATCCAATAACATCCTGAAGATTGGTTCAGCTCTTTTCATATTTATGAAATTCACATGGAAGAACATTTTCTGAATTATTCTGAATTCATGGAAGAGGATTCACAGTCTCACAAATGGATTCTCATTCAGCTGCAGATACAAAGTGAGTTAAAGTTTTTCATCCCAAACAAGGATCACTGTCACTTTCTGAGAAAAGTAAATTATATTAGTTGACTCTACTTATTTAATTTTTATTCATAAGCTGTGTATTCTGACATCTTGTAAAACAGCTTATTTCTGCTCTACTGAATAAGAAAGTCCAGAAGGCAGTGAGAACTAAGGTGGCCTTCTCCCTTCCTTCTGTATTTGTAGCAGCCTGGAAGGTGAGGACTTGGAAAGCAAGGAAGAGTATGTAGAACTACCTGTCCAAACGTCTCTTTTCTTTGAATTACCTTCTTTATGGGGAATAAGATGTATCAACCTTTTTTTTTTTTTGCCCCCTCAAAACTTTGTGACACTGTTCCATACCCAGAGAAATAAGTTTTCTAGCCTGTTTGGATTGGCATTGCAAGAAGACACACACACTTCTTTAAATGAACACTTTTAGCTTAAACCAAAAATTTCTGGACTGAATTAATGACTGTTACAATACAGAGCATCCCAAATATTCTCTTGTGTCAAACAGCTGCTTTAAGTCTAGGGTTAATGAAAAAAAATAATACATCAATATCGCAATTAGGTAAAAATATTATTAGCAGCATATATTTGAAAAAGGATAAACAATTTAGCAAAAAAAAAGTTATTTTGCTTTCTTTCTAACATAATAATCCCTTTTGTGTACATAGTCAGAGATCTTAATACTTCATGAGATTGTGCCCTATCATCTGTCACTTATCTATTGCCTGGAACCAAGTGTACTGTACATTCCAGAGTACAGGATATGGTTGACACTGACCAAAGATGCTCCTTCAAGTGGAGCTCTAAATTTTTTCAAAACTTATGGCACAATTCTCTGTCTATCGACAATCTAAAAGTGAAACCAGCAAACAATACAGTTTAAAGCTTCATAATTACCTGCTCTGATCTTATTAAGTTGTCCTACGGTAAGTGCCATATCTGATCTCAAAAAAATCAGAGAAAGTAATTAATCTCTTAATTTCTTTCACAGACTGCATGTCTGTCCAGTATAAAGACATAATTATACTCGAGAGAGAGAGAAATAAAATGAACATGGACTGTGAAATGATTCATTTTTTATCCTGGAGTCAATTACACATAGGATAACTTCAATTCTCTGAAATTACATTTAATGTCATAATGCACTCTAACAAAGGAGCTGGTGGGAGTACTAAAACTGTACTGCACATGAAAAATTGGTTAAATGTGCACTTCACCATTGAAAAGCCTCAACAAAACATTGAATATCCTTTGAATTTATGATTAATAACAGTGCTTAGTGGGTGCTATTTCTTTACTAATCTCAAAGTACAAAATAAGGGTAAAAGATTCAAGGTCAAATGTGGCAAATACATAACAGTAGTGAGAAAGTTGGGTTCATAGGCTCTCTAGCTAATGCTCAGTCAATGAATCATGGGAGTCCCATTGCACAGTAAAAGAATTTGGTATGACTTCTGATTTGTGACTGCTTACCAGAGCAGATCAAGTAGGTTGAGACATGCATAATGTCCACACATATCCACACATATCCTCCAAAATATGGTTCTACAAGTGTAGGCATCAAGTCTGATTATGTTAGACAAATGCAGAAGTGCTGTTGTGGAAGTGTTAATGGTGAACATACTCTATCTAAATATTCACTAAATGTCTCCAGAAGTCTGAGAATACTGACCATGCTGAAGTGTCCTATCATTGATATAATGATATCCCTTCACCCCTCTATAAAACTGTCTCCAGAGGTCTTTTTTAACATAACTCATTGAATGAACACACAGAGAAAGAATCGACTTGAGGCAACTAGATCTAAGATAGGAGAATCTAAGTGCAGGAGAATAAATGTGTCAGAACAATAATGAGAAAAAACGGCATTAACTAGATTGTTGCAATGTAGTTTGTCAGTGTTCTTGATTGTGGACCTCTAATGCTTGATATAGGGCAGCCAGAATAGGCTGAAGAACAGAAAAATAACAAGAGAGTTTTGACTGCACTCAGACATATGTACTTGGATTAGAAGCTGAATTCCTTCAACCCAGCACGAAAAATAGTAAACCTACATGGAAATATGATCATTTGGGGGATACATGAGAGATCGTATTAACCCATTTCCAGAAATCACCCACTTCATGAAAATCAATACTTGATGGAAGAAATTTCTTCAGTTTTGCAGTTTTTGCTTAGGTCTCGAAAAGCAGAGACTTCATGTGCTACCACTGAGCCCATGAGTGGAATTTATCTTTCAATGTTCATGATGCTTCTGGCTATGTTTTGCTGATCCCCAGACTTAGAATTTCAACATCATTTCATACCAGCTACCATGTAGGCTGATATAAAATATGGTAATGTGAAGTCTCCCTACAGTAATGTTTAGAAAAGACAGCTGACACTTGCTGCCCGTATCTGAACTTTGTGATATGACATTGTAAGAATTTGCTGTGCATTCAGGAGTGCCTGTGGGAAAAGAACTACGTACTAATCAACTCTATTGGGCTGGTCAAAGCTATTGCTAGGATATGTAATTGGAAGGCCAAACTCATTCAGTTAACTATAGAGATTCAGAGTACTCTCAAGTAAAGAGAAAAAAAAAAACAAGAGACTTCACCATGACAGAGCTTTTCTTTTATAAAAAATCAAATATAAACACAGGACAGATGAATATATTTTAAATAAAGAATGTGTAATCCTTAATTAGAAGACCTTGTTTTCAAGCTCATTCCATACAGCCACCTTTTAACTGATACACAGTGAGGTAACTATATTATTAATAGCTATAACATTTTACAGACACAATGCATGCTTATCAATGGGTAATCATGCGAGGTTTTTGCTCTCTCTAGATGGTTCAGTGCATGATATATACCTGTTTTATGATTGTTATATCTTTTATAACTCATGAGAGCAGGCTTCTACATTCTGACTTGTCGGCCATATCCGATTTTGCTGTTTCGCATTTCTTTTTTCATCTCTGAACATCTACATTAGTCTTATTTGTATAAACTGAGGATCAGATACCAGTATATGTACAGTAAGCAATGAATATTTAAGCTTCTATAAATTATCCCATTGTTTTAATTGCTCTTGTTGAAAGACAAAACACATGAAATACAACCTATCTTTGAACTAAAGGGTGTTTTTTTCAAGAGACCCCAAACTACCCAAGATTCACATCCACTTCAGCTGCCTTATCTCATAGTTTGGTGTGATTTATGGCAAGCACATTCCTACAGTAGAAATGATTCATCCCTTGCTACATGTCACTAATCAGTGAGATTCTGATATTCTATGTTGCGCCTGAATGCACTTTAGCTGCATATCAACTCTCTAGAGTTATTACACCTTTTTCTTATGCACCTAATTGGGTTTATAAGGGAAGGTTTGAAGAAAGTTCCAGGAAAGTTCATCCACCATACTAGAGAGCTAGCCACCAAATAAGCATGAGTGCCACTGATTGAAAATCACTCTATGAAAATAATAGGTCAATCGGCATCTACCATCATGTAAGTGGAGCAGAGACACAAAGGGCATAGAGAAACTGTTTGACTGAGGCACTGGGTGGAAAAAATAATAGCGACAAGTTTTCAGGAACTTTGCTTACTTAAGCTCTGGTTTTCTTGTCTTTTTAGAAGGGATTACAAATATTCAAATTATAATTCAGAATTATTTTTTTCTTTGCCTAAATACCAATTAAAAGCCCAATAAGAGCTTTCTTGGCTTAATGATTTATCTGATTTAGTACTACCATCATGAGCAATACAAACTATAATCTTACGGAACCAGAGAGTGTTTTGGATTTGCAATTGTTGATAACAAAGGTGTGTTTTAGGTACTGCTGAACAGTGTTCTCACAGTATCAAGGTCTTTTTGCCTTCTCACACTGCTGACCCCAACTGAACATAAAGCTGGGGAAGAAATAAAAAGGGGAGATGTTTGGAGTCATTATGTTTGTCTTCCCAAGTAACTGTAATTTATGATGAAATCCTCTTTGCCTGGAAATGGATAAACATCATCCTGATGAAAAGAAATAGTAAATTAAAAACTTATTTTTCTTCTGCTTTACCTATTAAACTACCTTTGTGTCAATCCACGAGTTGTCACACTTTTACCCTTCTGATTCTCTCCCCATCCCATCTGGGGAAAATAGATGAGAACCCATATGGTGCTTAGCTACCTACAAGGGTTAAACCAAAACAAATGAGCTCTATATATTTTACCTTTTCAGAAGGGTTGGTTTTTTCAGCTCATTGCTGAGTAATAAATATTAAATTTGTCAAAATTCTAGAGTTGATGATTTGTGAATTACTTGTTATGAAACCACCATCACACAGTTGTGGGTAAGATACTGTCATTGTCTGTGTGGTTTTAAAATGCTTAATTAATTTTTAATGTCTGGTGATAAACTGTTTTTGCTTTGGTGTTTTACAAATGAAATGAAAGTACATTAGTAAATTTCACTTAAAAACATGACTTCTGATGAGACACAATTAACCAATTATTGTTTAATAATGAACTGGTGCTTTTCTTTTAAAAGAACAGCTCTAGTTTAATGAAAAGCTAAAATTCAGAACATTAATTTCAAATTGTTAAAATAGGTGCAAAGAAATCAGAATGTGAAAACTTTCTCCTGTCTTCCAAGCTAATGGCTACCATTAGTGTTAAAATCATATTTAATAGGACAAAGAAGATATCTTTAATCTTTTCACTGGATTAAAAGGGCAAACTGACCTTTCAAATAAGACTTGTGTTTTTGAGATGTCATTATTCCTTACATATTTAATAAGTATTTTTGAATCATTTCCTATTGTAAGTAAACTGTTCTCACTCTGGTAGAGAGACAATTCTGCTTGCTTTTTGTCAGAGTCTTTGATAACTTCCAGAAAAATGCTGTTCCTTCTGGTAGAGACAGTTACAGATAAAAGACTGCCCACGTTGCCTGTAAAACAGTGGATAGGCTGATTTCTTCACTACCCTAATTAGTTTTGAGTAATTTGGCATATTGCTTCCTGAAACAATGATTTAATCTAATTAAGATTTTTTTTCAAGATATCTTTTAAATGAATTAATTAGGGACTTTATCTCCAAAGCCCAGAAATTATTATCACCTAGAATAATACTGGCACTTTATTTGAGAATATAATTTTATTTTCCCTGTAAACTGACTCTGCTTCTAACCTAGGCATAGCTAAGTGATTAGGTGAAAAATATCTCCTGATTTCCCACCTTCCTGGTAATCCCTCCTAGGCAAAGTTTGCAGTCCAACAACTTGTGGAAATGGGGTATAGTCTTCCCTGCCTTATTAGGATATCTGTGTACAGTAATGGTATCTACAAGCAAATGAGAGAATAAATGATTATTTGATATCACTAATAAAATCATTGTGGTATAGGAAAAAAAAATACTTTTTCTAATCCATAATGATGTGTTATTCACTGGGCTAGATTGGGCATTTTTGTTGAGGTTTTTTTCATTTGTTTCCCAGTAGACCCATCATGTGGCTTGCAATGACAAAATAATATTTCATAACTTGGATGTATCATCTGTCAATCATAAATCTTTTCTGCCTGTTAAAGGGAAACTCACTGCCAGAATGAATGGTACATTGCTGGACTCACTGGACAATATGTATTTAGTAACTGCTACCTGCTGTTCAAAAAACCTTCACTGATATGCTGAGATCAGATTCACCTCACTGGATGAAGAATTGGAGAAGAGTTAATGGTTTTTAAAAATTATTATGTGAGGTGCAAAGTCTCTCTTACTTAGATATTTGGTCTCACATGAAAGTACCTGCCTGTATACCAAGAGTGTATTCCAGATCCAAACCTCAATGGATCCAATGGAGGAAAAATTACTTTTGACAAACTTTGAATTATGATAAGGAATTGAAGAAGAATTAACTTTAGAAGTTCAGACTGCCTGTGTTTTAGCCAGGGAACTGAAGAGGTTAATTCTCTTGAGCAAAATGCCTACTTCAGCAAATTAAGGAAGATGTAATCTATTTCAACAAAAGAATTTTGGGGGTCAATTGATTATTGCAGGATCCTTGAATTAAAGATATATGAAAAGTTGAAATGTTATCGCTGATACTTATTACACTGATTGTAGATTCCATCTGTAAAGGAGAGAGCTGTCTTATGTGAGTAATTTCAGGAAGGGCAGAGATTGTGTCCCCAGAGGAGACTCAAGATGAGTTTCAGAAAGTGTAGGAAAACAGAACACTTGTGGTATCCATAAACTAAAGTCAGGAAAAACAGAGCACTTGTGGTATCTGTAAACTAAAGTGTAGGAAAACAGAACACTTGTGGTGTCCGTAACCTGAAGCGTAGGAAACAGAACACCTGTGGTATCGGTAAACTCTGAGTTCCCATACCTACATTGGTGGCACTAAAGTGTTTGTAATGGAACAAGTGAATGACAACAGTGGATGCCCCTGGAGATGCAGATGAAAATCAGGGCACCATTTTCATTTTTGATTATCCTGTTTGCTTTGACCAGAACTGTCAGAAGGCCCAATTACAGACTTACAGTCTGCAATACTGTTCCATTTTACAATGTTATATTCAACTGCAGTAAGTACGAGGTCTAGTAATGTTAGAATCAATGAGAATTTATTATTCTAAATGGTGGAACTGTCTCTGAGTTAGACAATAAGTTTGTATTGTGACTATCCTGACATGAGGACTGGGATGCACCTTTAAAATTATTTTAGAATTATTTTTTCAAAGCATACTATTAGTTGCATTTTTCAGTAATTTTCAGTCATTACTCTGACAGGTGTGAATTACATTTAGCTGTTTTCTGAATATATTTCTAAATTTTAGCTAAAAATTTATTTTTAGAAAGGGTATTTTTACAGATAAAGTTAAGTCTCTGAGCCAATGATTAAACTTTAAAAATATGAAGATTAATAAATAGCAAAAAAAAATTATTAACATAACTATATAATCATTATGAGATTTTTAGATTCTACTCTGGTAGTAGCATATATTCCACTTATCGCCAAAATTAATTAGTAAAATTTTGTTGGAACTAATTTACACCAATGATGAACTGGTTTCTGGAAAATTGCTGACACCAAAAGCATCTAGTTAAGTACTTTGGAGCGACACTGACTCAGAATCTGTAGCTGCTACATTAGTGTAATGAACATAGAGTGGCAGGAGAGTAAAACCAGAGAAAAGATACTTTAATCAAGCAGAAAATTGAAAATCACCCTTTACACACTGAATCACACTGCCAGTTCATCCTTGAACTGTGCTTAATGTTCACTCACAGATTTTGTTTTAGTACTGCACTCTCAGCTAAAGATGGCTTTGTTAGGGAGAATGAAGGGGAGTCATTGCAGAAATACGCCGTTATAAATCCCTGTATTATTCCTACTAAATTCATATCATAAAACTTACTTTCCTGATAAATAAAAGTGATGATAATCCCACATATCTCTGCTGAAAGCCATATTTAGTATCTAGCTGTGACGAAAATGAACAACAAGAAACCTCAAAGACCATTGGCTGCCACTGAAACTGTATCTTATCTAATCCAAAATTTTCAGTGCAAAGCACAGAAAATTTTCTGTATGAGAAATACTAACCAGAGGGCAGAAAACTCCTGAATTTTCTTTCTCATACCTCATTGACTCTAATTTCCTGGGTGTGATGATTTCTTCCTTTTCCTATTGGATGAGTGAGCCTCTGCATGTTCATGGATCATCTCCCCAGCAGCAAATTTCTTGTCTCTGTTGCATCCATTTACTAAAAGGTCCCTGAAAGCAAATTTTATTTCAATCTGGAGTAGGTTCAGAGATGTTCCAGTGACACCAGCCTGATCTGAAGGGTGAGGCTTGGACTGCAACCATGTGCCTACACAAGTTCCATTGGGATTGGCACGAGAGAAGGTAGTTGTACATTTGAAGACACTTGGACCTGATTTGGAATCCAGAAAGGCTTAGAGAATATATCACACTCTGAGTTTAATCACTGAAAAATAAGCTGAAATCTTTCAGTATAGTTCCCAGTAGATACTTCTGTTAACAGTGAGCAGTAGACAACTTCTTCAGGAAAAATCTACTGCTAAAATTTTAGTATTGGGTTTATCCTTTTTATCACATAAATCTACCCACATATTTGAATAAATTGATTTTATTGCTGCTGGCTGCCTTTGCTAAAGATTTATGGCAGCTGCTTTTCAGTGGAAATAATTGTTTTAAATTAACTTTGGGTTGGTTTTTCTTTTCAAATCAGCAAACAGGGAGAATTATTCTGCAGAAAAAATACATCTGCTATAGATTGGTTGATTCTACCTCACTTTTAGTCCCTCATTTAAAGAGACCAAATTAAAATAAGCAACTAAATTTCCATGGTTACCAGACTTGTCAGAAGGCATTCATACACTTTCATATTAACAGATACTTGAATTTCAGGAAATATAATCTGAAGATCTCCATGAGAAACTAATTTCAGAACGCATATTTAATGAGAAAAATGGCTAAAGTTTTTCTTGATTACTTGCTGATTTTTATAACCAAGCCATGGAAACAGTTGCTTTCAATCATGGTTTTATTTCATACTTCTTTAATGAAAATATATGTTATTAATTTTATATATTTAAAGATGTTCAATCACTTTTTCATGATTTACTTTGAAATGTGACAGTTTTTTGGTAGTTTTGTAGGGGATTTGGAAACTGCTTTGATATTTTGTAAACACTGCTAATCATATAAGTTTTTTCACAGGTACATTTTTTTAAGAAATGGAAATCTAAATTTAGACTTCTAATCTCCATATAAACGCAAATATTTATTCAATGACTCCGTATTAAGATCTGACTCCTGCAAAGCTTAAAGTACAGCTTGTCAGTGCTTTGCCTGCTTCATCTCATTCTCTTACTCATTCAAGGAAGTCCAAAAGCTTGCAAGTCCTTTTCTGAGGAGGAAAAAAAGATGCCTTGATTGCTGGAAATAATGCAATTTAACCATTTCTTATATTTTACACATCTGGCTAAATGTCTTAGATGTACAAAACCAATAATCCTCTTATTTAGCATGAGATAGTTTTATTTAAGTTATATCTGAGAAAAAGAGTCAAGCAAAGGATGTACATGCTGAGCAATTGTCAGTCTGCTAACTTTATAACCTCTGTTTTCAGAAACATCTGATGGTTTGGGGAATGGCACTTGAAATGTATAAAGCTGTTTTATTTTGTACATAGTTGTTGGCTGATTTTTAATTCATACCAGATTGTTATTAACTCTATTATCAAAAGTGTTCTCTTAGTTTCTAGTGGCACTAAAAATTTCTCACAGGAATGACCACAGAGATAGTTGGCTGGATTTGAACCTATATGCTGTATCAATCAAACAAAGTTGTAGATGAAAAGAAGAAAAGACCAGGGTTTATATCATCTGCATTTTAGGAACTTAAAACAAATTCTGAGTGCAGTGGTACCTTGATAAGCTTCATAGGTAATATTTTTCTTCTGTTTTATTTTTTGAGGTATGTATTTCAAATTTTGTTTATTTTAAACGTCAAATGACACAAAGACTTTAAACATACTTTGACTTTAAACACACTTTGACTTCAAGCACACTTTGACTTCAAACACATTATCAAGAGGCAATGGGCACAGACTGAAACACAATGTTCCATTTGAACATGAAGAAACAGTGGCATAGGTTGCCCAGGAAGGTTGTAGTGTCTCCATTCTTAGAGGTATTGAAAAGACATCTGGACATGGTCCTGGGCAACTGGCTTTAAGTAGCCCTGCTTGAGTGATCTCCAAAGGTTCCTTCCAACCCTGACTGTTCTATGATTCTGTTACAGAATGTCTTATGAATTTTTATCAAACATTGTCAGATTAGCTTTAAGAAAAATTTCAACCGCCTCAAATTAAAAGTGATGCATTTATTGATTCTAATTACAAAGTAGACTGAATTTTATCCATTGTGAATATTACTAGAACAGTGATTTCTTGTTAATATATATGTCTGAGAGAACAGTACATACCATTAAAGTATCTGTCTGTAAAAATAGTGGTGCTTTTTTGTACATTAATAATCAAACTATGGACATACAACACTTTAGTGAAGGACTAAACTAAGAAAAGTCTATTTTCCAATTACTATCCATTAAAAATGAGCCAGATTTCTGATTGCCTTTCAGGACAATCTATAGCACATTTTATGTTTTGTCTCATTGCTGATATAGTGTGTAGTTGTGCATGTTAATGATCACATAGGTGAAAATCAAGGAAGAAGTATTTTGCTTGAGAGCTTTTATTAAAGCTTTATCAAGAACAGAACTAGCTCAATGCTGCAGCACAGTAGTCAGTGAGACTCTTCTTGCAGAGTTAAAAAGAACCTTCTTGACCTCCTTTGATTACTGGAATTGAAGCAAGCCTCATGGCCTTTTCACCTCTGAGAATCATGGGATTTTTTCAAAGTGTTTAACTTTCTAAATTGCTTTTCAGAGGAAAGAATTGTGAATTGTGCTCATACGAATGTGAAACTGATCTAAAGCATAGTGCTATAAACAAACAAGCAAGCAAGCAAGCAAGCAAACAAAACCCACCAAAAAACCCCAAACCTCTGAAAAACTGCAGAGGTGGAAACAGAAAGGAAGAAAAGAAATGTTATTGAATATAAACTTGACATCTTCCTATAATGGGGCGGAGCATCATGGACAAACTGAGGTGATTGAATACCTAATTTCTGTGTCAGAATACCTTTAAAGTAATAAATGACAAAGACAGCAGCTGTTCCACAGTAACGTATTTTCAGCAGAAAGTCACTGGAATAATACTATATCAAAACAAAATAAAACAAATCATCAAAAATACTTTCTTTTAGCTGCCAAAAAGCAAAACAAGCAGAGAAGGAGCTGAGAATTTGATCTTTCTATTTTATTGTAATTGTTTGCGTACATGGAGGAACAAGATCTTATACCATTGCATTGCAATTTATGGAGTATGTCCTGTGCTTCCCTTTGATCTTTTGTGTACAAGGCCACAAGTGACTCAAAAGGGTGTCACAATTTTTAGAAAACCAACCAACAAAGAGAAAATTATGACCTCTCCTGAAAGAAAGATGATTCAGGCTGAAAAGCCAAGCTGATAGCTATAGTATGGGACACTCAGCTGTTTCAGAGGCCGTGCCCAGGGTAAAAAGACTTTACAAGCAGAGCTATTTTCCTTTGATATTTCTTTCCTGGCTTCAGATAAGCTTCCTATTTATCAAATTTGTGTGTCTGGCTTTCCCAAGTTTGGTCTAGGTAAGCAAAGTGTGATCAGATGATAATGCCACATATAATGCCTCATGTTTGCAGTTTTCCTCTCATATGCTTGAAGGTGATTATTTTGACATTACTTTTCTGTTATGAGATCCTGTCAGTGTGTACAGGTTTATTAGAGAGTGTACTGTTCTTTCTCATATTCTGTTTTTCAAATACTCATAGAAAAACCTTTCTGGGGTAAGTAATTACTGAAAGTTATCTCTTCCCTCTGCCCTCTACTTTAGCCAGGTCTTAACACTGTCATGGGCAGGCGCCCTTGAACAGCTTCTGGAGATAAATTTGCATGAAAAACTGGAAATGGTCATAGTTTTAGGGTCATCAACATACTGATCATGTCTCCATAGCTGTACTCTGTATCTACATGTCCATAGCTTTCATCCTGGGATGAAAGTCTGTTTACGTTTCCTGTTACAAGCTTTCAGGTGTGATATCCAAAATGTGTCAAAGGGTCACAGGAAACTAAATTACATGGTAACAATATAGTTGCACGCAATTTCTTTGGCCATAATATAAAATGTTTCCAGGAGTGATCTGGGTCCTCTTTAAAAGGTGCATTCAAGCATGTTGAAAGAAATCAGTCTCTTCCTCGGACAGTTAAGAAATAAATGGAAATAAGTAAATTTGCACCTTATAACTGTCAAGATTTGTAATGTTTTTCTAACACAAAATAAACATCATATAGAACCAAAGCTAGATATAGCAGTAGAACAACTGACAGTCACTAACCACAATTACAGCTAGGGTATTTCACAGGTGCTGTGGTTTTCAAGACTAGTCCTGACAGTTACCTTGTCAGTTATGTTGAGAAACACTTCTCATTCATGGCTGTGAGCCTTGATCTTCCCTTGAAATTTCACACTTCTTGAATACTAATACCTGCAGTTGAAACCTTGCAATTACAAAACCCTTTTCCTATTTTATAGCTCTTTAAGTGGTTAGTCTATATAAGTAATCAATCACAACCTCAATTCGCTGTTCACATGGACAATTAAAACATAAAGAAAGTGAAAGAAAGTGAAATTTAAATCAGTCCAATAAATATATTTTAAGTGGATTTAAATTCTGGTAGAAGTTTCTGAGGGTGAATTTTTATGCTTCAATTAATTCACCCACATCCATATAATCCAGAGCCAATTTTAGCATATAAAGTTGATAACAGTTAATGGGAAAGGATATGCAAGCATATGTTCTCTTCCACATATAGATATCCAGTTTTCTTTACAAAATCCGTGCAATGTACAAACACACAGAAAAAGATATATCAATTTGTATGCACTTCTTTGTAATACTGTAAGGCTTAATAACTTGTTACATGGATCTTTATGAATGTCAAATTAAGAAACTTTTTATTAAAACCAGAAACTTTTAAATACAAGAATAATGGAGTTAAAACTGTGCACCAAATTACATTGTCAAATGGACATAGTTCTGTTCACTGGAAGGGTACAAATGATCTTATACAAAACAGAAGAGTTGCCTCCATGTGACCTGGACACTATAAAGTCTTAGACAAGATTATAGTAAGACAATTTCATCTATGTTATCAATCAAAATAGGCAACTTTCAGATTTCATCTCACCCTAATGTATACTGTAGAATAAATCAACAGACTTGTTCTTTTGAAGTATTTATGCTATTTTATCAGCTAGAAAGGAAGGCTGAGCATGTGTGCCTGGTTAGGTACCATTATGAATTTATAATTATGGTGGAAACGCAGGATGATTAGGGCAAGTGACAATGTGCCACAGATAATTTTCACATCCATGCTTTGATTTTTTAAGTTATTAAATCAGGCAACACGCCTTTGCTCTCTATTTGTTTGTCCGACATCTTATAGTGTATCATAATTTCTGCCATTCATTTATCTCCCTGTCATCACAAGAATTGTTCCTTGTATATATTTCTTCATACAAACAATTCTGTTCAACAAACATAAAACTAAAGAATGTTCCAGATATCTTTAATAGCCACATTTACTGCTTGACAAAAAAATCACCTCCAATGAGCTAGTGCAGTGGTAGCTTCATCCTTCTTGCTTCTTTTTTTGGCAAGTAGTATGCTCTTTTTTAATGTCTTTCAGCAAGATGTCTCTTGCTGTTCTCACTGAGAAAGGTTTTTAGTCCTCATTTCATTGTTAAACTCGATGATTGTCTACAGCATGTCCCCCTCCTGTGAGTGTTCTTCCTTCAAAGAATACAGAATAACCAGTTCTTTGTGATGTACAATGTTGGTTGGTTTTTATTCTGATCACTTTTATAACTCTGGATTAATAGGTTGGCCCAATGTTCACAGGAGGATCTTGACACCAAAGCAATGTAGATACCACATTCTGTGTATTAGCTTCTTGTGCTTTTATTGACCAGGGAGAGATAAATGAGACTTTATAACTAAATCCCTTACTTTGAAATGCAACTGACATTCAATGCTCACTTTACAGATTCTACTTTTTTTTGTTAGATATCAGTCTTGGCCCACCTTCTTCCCATGGCTGAGTGATCCTCACTCAGGTCAACCTCTTGCCTGGTGGGTTTTAACACTGAAACTGAGTGATCTTCACACTTCTGGCACACGTGCTTCAGTTGGACTGAACTGATATTAACTGATACTTTTACATCTTGACTCAGAATTCTCTTCTTCTTCTATAAACTCTGTATAACCTCTCTACATTTATTACAGGTTCAGAGACAAGGCTGACCACTGCTGAAAACCTTCTCCATTTCAGTGTGAAATTCAGTAAATATAGTAAGATCACTCAAGGCCAGCTCTTCTAATAGTATCCTCTAGAATGCAGC
Source organism: Phainopepla nitens (assembly GCA_013400175.1). NCBI lineage: Eukaryota > Metazoa > Chordata > Aves > Passeriformes > Bombycillidae > Phainopepla > Phainopepla nitens. The sequence goes on along the minus strand of VXBQ01007582.1, from coordinate 104,334 downwards.
TCCAAGAAAGAACGGATGTATAATTTTCCTTTTGATTAAGAGAAAGAAATGCCAAGACAAAGATCTCTGTTAAAGAAGACAGTAGTCTCTTGTTTGCTTAGGTTTAAGTGGGTTTTTTTCTGTTTTTCTGTGCTGCAAAATAGCAACAATGCAATGCAGAGAGGGTTCTTTCGGTGGAGAGCCTGATGAATAAATAATAGGATTTTTAAACATAATGGCAGAATCTCAATACAAGCAGAATATGAGATCCTTTTAAAAGAGCTGTTCGAGGCAGAGTGTACTGATGACGTTTTAAATTATCATTTGGGAAATATGTGTTTTAATTAATTGAGGTTTGGAATTCCTATTACCTAAAACTGGAGTTTTATAAATCTATTGAATTTCAGTGGGATTTATTCACTTGACTTCTTTTGGTGTCAGAAAATCACGAACTTTTTAAAAAACAGATCAAAACTTGGGATTTTTATGAAAACTTCTGTTTCTGAATATTTCAACACCACTGAAGTATAGTGGGAGAGAAGGAAGGGAGGAGAGAATAAAGATGGAGAAAATGTTATAGGGTTGTAAGGCAAAGGAGTAAATACATAGGAACATCTTTTAAACCAGAGATATTTGCCCATGATAAATATTATTGTACTAAAAAATGAACAACCAACAATGGACTAGCATTAAAAGTAACCCTGGTAACATCGGATTGTATGTGTGGGAATCACAATGAGCAGTTTCACTTTTTTTGATATATAATAGAATTACAACTTCATGGACTTAAAAGCAAATTGAATTTAACCACGAAAGAGAAGATTGAGCCATACTAAAATTAACAGCCTTAAAATTTGTTTTAAAATAGGATAGAATAAAAAAATATATTAAGATCCTTACATAATTTATTTTTTTAAAAGTTTCAATTAATTCATAGAATCATAGAGTGGTTTGGGTTGGAAAGAACTTTAAAATCATCTAGTTTCAACACCCCTGCCATGGGCAGGGAACCAAGTTACTCAGAGCCCCATTCCACTTGGCTTTGAACGCTTTCAGGGATAGGGAGTCCACAACCTCTCTGGGCAATCTGTGCCAGTGTCTCACCACCCTCATAGTAAATATTTCTTCCTAATATTTAATACAGACCTATCTGCCTTCAGCTTAAAGCCATTCCCCTTTTTTTCTACCACTATACACCCTTGTCAAAAGTTCCTTTCCAGCCTTCTTTTAAGCCCCCTTGAAGTACATGAAGGCTGATCTAAGGTCTTCTCAGAGTCTTTTATTTGCCAGGCTAAACAGCCCCAACTCTCTCAGACTGTCTTCACAGGAGAGGTGTTCCAGCTCTGTGATCAACTTCATAGCCCTCCTATGGACTCATTCTGACAGGTCGATGTCCTTCTTGTGTTGGGGACCCCAGAGCTGGACACAGTGCTCCAGGCCTTAACAGAGCACAGTACAGGGACAGCCCTTGACCTGCTGGTCACTTCTGTTTTGATGCAGCCCAGGATACAAGTGGCCTTCTGGGGTGCAGGTGCACATTACTGGTTCATTTTAGACTTTTTGTCAACAAACACACCCAAGCCTTTCTTTTCAGGGCTAGTCTTGATCCCTTCTCCTCGCTGCCTGTACTTGTGCATGGGATTGCACTGACCCAGGTACAGGACCTTGCACTTGGTTTAGTTAAGATCATGAGGTTTGCACAGGCCCACTCCTCAGTCCTGCAAAGGCCCCTCTTGATGTCATCCCTTTCCAACAGCTTGTCAACCACACCACACAGCAGGGTGTTGTCAGCAGGCATGCTGAAATTCTCTCAATCCCAGTGCCCATGTCACTGCCAAAAGTGTTAAAAAATGCCAGTCCCAATACTGAATCCTGAGGAAAGCTATTCATCACTCTAATTGAGCTGAAAATCTAAAATCTAAAAATCTGAAAATGTAAAAAGTAGGAATTCCTGAAACTGTTAAAGAGAATTATATAAGACACCAAACTTCTTGATGTGGGATCCAGGAGGACTTAGGCACATTCTTTTCAATGCTTCTGGTGGTTCATCAGTTTAGGAAGTGTTCTACTAAAACTTCTGCTCCTTAAATCTGAGTAGAGTTTAGAAAATGTAATTTTATAAGTAAATTCACTATGAAACACCATTTGGAGGACTTAGCTGCTAGTTGAGGACACTCACTCAGCTTTCTACCCTATGTCATGTAAATGAAAATCAATGTTTACTCAAGCACTCAAAGATTGTGTAGGGTCTTTAACCCTCACAGTCTATCTTTCTCCCTCCCAATTTTTGGCTTTGGAGGTAAAAAAATAAATAAAGAAGATAAAGCGGTTTAACTCCTTAAATAAATATTGGTTTGGAAAAGTTAAATGTAAGATTGGAAATATTCTGGAGAATAAAGAGAAAGAGTAAGATGTGGAGGACTGTAAATACTCTCACTATGATATTACTCTGTCTGCTTAAAGGATTTCTCCTGGATGTTTAGGTCTAGCATCTTAGTCGCCAGAGAGAAGAAAAAGGCTTTGACAGAACGTGATTTGTGATAAGAGAACTGTATTCATTTATTGTGAGGTATGTTTTTGTATAAGCCTATTCCCTATGAAATCTAATGTCATCATTTTCTCCATGCTGGACTCATACACACACACTGCCACCACCACCATCATCATCACCATGTTCCTCTATAAGAAGTAACATTTGGCAAGAAATAGTAAGAATGACTCCAGTGTAAATGAACAAGAAAAATCTCTAAAGATGTTTTGTTGCTGCTGCATCTTGGATGAGACATGCAGGAGAAAGGAGACTGGTGTATGAAAAACCCCTATATATTATCAAGGTTGAATTTTGACAGATGAGTAGGAACCACATGAACAACTTTATTTCTCACAAGGTTCACAGATATCTGTTTCAGCAATTGCCCATTGTCTTAAAAGCCTCAAAAGAAATATCCAAAGATCATTTTAAAAAGAATTTGAGATTCTTTTGGAAGGCTGCCAGTACTCGGGTGTGCTGAAACTCAGTCTTTTATTGTCCCAGCAGCCAGACAGTGACACAGATGTCATGGCACAGAGAAGTGTGTGAGAGTAAGGAAACTGGCTCAGGTTCTGCATAGGCAAAGAGGAAAGGAGCAGTAGACAGAAAATGTTCAGCATAACAATGCCTTCATGAGGTGTTAAAGTGGAGGAGGGAACAGCTTGCTGAGATATTTATGTCTTCAGTAGAACTCACTTGAACCTGGAACATAAAGCAGAAGAACTACATCTATGAACTTACTAGAGAGAAGAAAGGATATATGGCAATATAGTAGAGTAATCAGGCAAAAAATGGGGCAAAATGAAAGGATACAAATATTAAATCCAATTGCGTGATCCTTTGGCATCAAAGACTGCAGCTTTAATTGATCACAAATCCACACAATTCAGATCCTAACTGCTGTAAAATTGTATATGAAAGCAGAAGGTGGTTTAGATCTTAATCAGTATTAGCAGCAGTGTGATAGGCTATTTTTTTTGCTTTGCACTTCCAGTAATTCCTAGACTTGATAATAGCTTTCTTCCCCTACAACACAGAATAGTTTTAAAATGATTGACACTGAATTTTATTATACTGTTAGTGGACTCAAAATTAATTTTAATCAAGTGGCATAGAAATGCTTTAGTTGTGTTTCCAATATGTTGCTATAGTTACATACAAAGCTGCTAATTTATAATTTACTGCATATGCCAGTTAATATTAATATTCAATATCTTTACAGAAAATGTAAAAAATAAATGTAAGATCTCAAACAACACTTCTTAAAAATGTTCAATAAAGTATTTAAGGTTGTATAAGCAGAGAAAAAAAAATCTTAGCTGTGATAGGAAATAGTCTACCAGTCAAAAAGTAATTTACTCCAGAGAGTAAAATAATGGCTCTCTAAATATCTTCTGAATTCACTGGGCCAAATTTTTCATTATGGTTAAGTGACTCTAGTTCTGGGTTAGTCAGCAATAGAAATCAGTTGCTTTATTATTTATTCTGTTTGGAATCAGCTGGGATATGGACCAACCTTTTATTAAGCTGTTCTGGTGCTGGTAGCAGCAGAGCAATTCCCATGTTGCTTGTTTTGACTACATCTCATGGACAGATTCAGCAGAGAATACCACAAACTATTTTCTTATGTTATCTTCGTATATCAGTTATCATTACAACAATGCTGCAGGGAAGGTAATTATGATTGTCTTCATGAGTATCTTCATTCTTTTTCTTCTCTTATTTGATCTAGATCAGTGATCTGGGGATTCAAAATCTTCAAAGCTTCACTGATTCCTTCCATTTTGTTTGTCTGCCTTTGCGCTCCAAGAAATGGGTTAATAAGATGGGGAGCAGCAGAAAAAAATGAGACTTCATTTCTTTCCTGCTCATGGAAATTACTGGTGAATTGGGCAAAAAGTGCTCTGCCTGGTGCAAAATAATCTAAACAGATGGGAATTGGTCCTACAGCCTTTGTCTATGCTACAGAAGGCTCCGCTATACCAAAAGTGGTGAAACTTGCAGGAACATAGCATTTTTTAAAACACTGGTTTTTTGTTGAAAGAGTTGAAGGCTGGCAAAATTTTTTAAGAAATTAAGAGGAATATACAGCTGAAAAGACAGAACTTGGTTGCTTGGTTGCCCCTGAGAAAACAAGCTGAAGAGCAATTACCCAACACTAACTTTGACTGTGGTTTAAGGATTAAAAATAACAAATATGTCTATCTCTCAATTAGTTTCTACATTTCAAGGCTTTTAAAACATTTTCCCAAGGTCTCAGACCTTTACATAGTATGAAAAATCAGTTGGGATTTTGTGTGTCTGATTAACTTCAGGGACAACTATGATTTACTCTACCTTTACTCTGCTGCGTTTGGTAGAATACTTTGACAGTGCCAAATACTGAAGATACTTCAGTGAAAGCAATATTCAAATAAATGGTAAATGGAAATTTAAAATTATATTATATAAATTTACATTGGTCTGAAATCTAAATTTCACAATTTATCTCTCTACATTCTAAAAACTTTCATTGTGGTAGGTATTGCCTTCTAGCTATTCAGAGGGGTACAAGTTCACTTAAATCTTTTTGTGATGGTATAATAATGCCTCCAAAAGGAGCATGTGTAATTTCTGTATTTTTGTATCAGTGTAAATTTGCATCCTAGCATGTAAATTCTCAGCAGAGAACTCAAAGACCCTTGAGACTTACTTCAGAATTTGTGAAAGTAGTATTTTAAAAGATTTTCTGATTAAGGCAAGAAAAAACAGTGGTTAACAACTAGTCTGAAATAGTGTACCGTGTTTACAAAAGGTCCCAGCATTTGGGAATAATAAGGTCAGATAGAAGCATCTCTCATTCACTATTGTGCTGGTTTGAAAGCAAAACCAGTGAGAGACTCCGAGACAGAAACACAATTCAATAGGAAAAAGTAAAATACATGCAATGGTACAAAAGAAAAACCTCTGACAGAGTCAGAATACAACCTGACATCCTGCTAGTTAGGGTGGTGGTAGCAGTCCAGATGAAGTGGTCTTGCTGAAGTAACAATCCTGTAGGAAGGTCTGGTAGCTCTTCCCTCTGGAAACCAGTGGATAAGGACTGCTAGTTCTGTCCCAAGCCCCAGATTATATCCAGGTGGGAATGATTGGCTCCTCCCCCTGGGTGGAGCATCTCACAATGGGCTGATATCATTCCATGAGTCATGCAGGGGGTCCTTGACTGCCCATTAAACAGAAATAGCTCCCAGAGGGAGTTAAGCTTGAGTCATGGGGCAAGGACTGATGGGCCCATTAACAGGAAATGGTCCAGGGGAGGAGGCAAGGAAAACACTGCTCCTCCTGGTTTCAACATGGAGATGGTGATTGAATACATACCTTTGTGCACATTTTTACATTGTAACCTAGGACAACTATATATGACTTGAAGATTCACCTTCTTTGAAGACAGATGTACTATCCCATCCCCCATGATCTTAAAGCATTTACTCCAAACCATGATTATCTCACATGTGAGGAGTAAATTTTGACAGAAAAGAAAAAAAAAATTACTCAAAACTTTCACCTCTGACCATTGAATTTGGAATTTCTCGACTGAGGGGTTTCTGATGAGCATCTGACCTTATAACAGAAATACTTTTTTTTTACTTTAAAGGTAATCCATTTTCAATAGCTTAATGTAGCCTAATTTCTGAGGTTGGAATTTTTAAACCAAATTAAAAAGTATACACGTGTGGCATCATCATGATTCCTTACACAGTCCGATGGCAGGGACAAACTGTGTAGGGCTAATCTCATTAGTGGCTTGGTACCTTCCGCAGAGATCAGTCTGTGGAAGGGAGAGGTGAAATAAAGAGTTCAGAAGAGGTTACTGACAGCAGGACACTGCTGGATTGAGGGATTTCTTTAATTTTGACAGAAAAGAATACAAACTCCAAAGAAAAATACAAACCCCAAACTCAAATAGACTGGAATCTGACACATTGTCCAACTTGTTCTCTCTTCTTCCAGCACATCATCTTAGTCTTTCTTCAGTGTTCCCACTTGAGTGTCCTTCACCTGTTAACAAATGGGAGTCTGCCCAGCATGTTGTGTTTTACATTTTAGTGATACATTTATCTGATACTGCAAGGAATTATTTGAAATAGCTTGGTCCCTAATCTTGCCTCTTATCTTATCTATGGCAAAGAGATAAATTTGCCTTCCATACTCACAGGTAAGAATTAACTCAAAAGATTCTTCACTCTTATGTGATGTCCTTTATAAAAATAAAACATTTTGGACCTCATTTCCATAAAGTTATTGACTTGCACTTTAGTTCAATTTTCTAAAGGGACTATTCTAAACTGTGTGACTCAGGAGAATCTTGAATCTTTTTGAGAGTAGACATTGGAGAAGTTGATCTAGACTCACAGAAGCTGCAATAAATCTCTTCTGTTGAGTCCTTCCATATATAGGAATTTGCCAATATGTGGAATAGTTTTCCCAGAGGTCTAGAAGAAAGCTCAACTGTTCCTAAAGGTGCAGTGATTCAAAAACATATTTGAATTAATTTTGTTTGGATGCAAATTTGTTAAGTAGGCTTAATATCACACCTAGGATTTTTAATTTTACTATTAAAAATTATTAAATTACAATTACTTTATTAAAGTTTTCTGTCCTGCTAATATAATAATATTCTCTTCCTAGCTATGGGCAGTCACTTCTCTGCATAGTGTATTTGAAAGTTGGTAAAGTCAACTGTATTTAAAACAAAGGCTGCAATATAAGGCTGTTGGGGTTTTGTGTTTTGTTTCTGAAATGATTTATTAAAGAATCCTTTGCCAATAATATTTTCCTTTAAAGAGACATTTCTGTAGACTTTTTGAAATAGAACTGAAAGACAAACAAAAAAATGTTTGCTACTTTTATTTAAATAAAGTGTTTTCTGGGGTGAAAGTATCTGAGCAACAAGTCTGAAAGTTAATTAAACAATTCTGTGGTAAAACATTTGGAGAATCTTAAAAAAATCCCTCTAGTGTTTAGAAGTCTGAATAAAAGCAGAGGGAATTTGTGGATTCTTGTTAAAATTTCAAAGTAGTGTCTTAGAACATTTAAAATCTTGTGACATTTGAAACTTTTAAGACCTACCCACAATGGGTTACTTGCTGTGGTAAGGAACACATTAGACAGAATAATCCTTCAAATAAACTGTGATAGTCGGTTGAATTTGATTATACTGACTGAATTGAAATAATTAATTTAAAGAAAATATTCACTCAGAATGCCAAGTGGAAACTCAGAATCACTATATTTCATGCAACAAAACTTAGTTTGCATAAATATAGCTGAACATTGCATAAGTAGTATATGAGGCATGATGCAGGGAGAAAAAAAAAGTGATTTAAAATGCATTTTAAAATGACTGCTCAGTTGATGAATCAAAGAACTGATAATTTTTAGGCCATCTGAGTGGCTGTGTGTTTATTAGTTATTCCCCAGAGACCAGCATCCTAAATATATGGACATTTGTGTGATTTACACGCTCGAACCAGCTGCATATTTGCCTAGATTCCAACATAAATATTAGCAACAAAGTATGGTCCTGATCACTTTCAGTCACTTGGCCCTGAATTAAAACCCAAGTAAGCCATTTCCCTCCTGCCCATCTCCTTACAGTGGGAGAGTGACAAAGGCAGAGACTTTGAAGGGTTAATAATAAAAATATGCAAAAAGAGAAAGTGTTTTACACGCAAAACATGTTCACCAGCTTGGCTTAGTTACACATGGCCGCTGAGACAAAAACAAGGTAGTGGATGCTCCTGCAGCTCAGCAGTGACAAATGTTCATTCCTGAGACAACTGCAGAGGGACAAGTTCTGCTCTATGCCAGAGAAGAAGAGAGGAATGAACTCTGCTTTATGTCAGAGAAAATACTCTGCCGAATAGAATTTGCCTCGTATTACCCATCCATATGCATAACTTTCAGTACTACCAAACTAATTTTTTTTTGACAGATAGCCTGTAAGTTAGTCACATTAAAACATGGCACATACAAGAATTATTCATTTTGCAAATATAAAGTTTAATAAAATCCAGTTACAACTGTGACTATTAGTACTTTGCAAGTTCATACAGTAACACCTTCTCAGAAGCTTAGGGGGGAGAAAAAAGCTAAGAAACTTTAATATTGGAAAATCATTTTATGAGCTTAATATCCCATGAATTTTGGAGCACTTTCTGCTTCCAAAAATCACAGAGGCTTCAAACATGACTTTATGCTATTGCTTAAAGTGGCTTGAGGAACGGGGAGATGTGTTAAGTTAGGAAGCGTGGATGAAAGGACTGTGTGGGTTCTTGAACCAGAAGAAAGATTTTGGTCAAGCAACATACTGTTACATGTAAGGTAAAAACCAGGATTAATTAATAGTTATAGGGTATTATGATATTTGTGGACAAAAAATTTCTAGCTCCATACGCTTCCAAACATGGGTGATCTTTAAAAATTAATTCACTGGCTAGTATTCTTAGATTTCTTCTGTAGTCAGTTTTATTTAGAAAGCAATTCAAAGGGTTATTCCTGTTTTGTCATTATAAATTAATGAATACCATGGTCTATGAATTGGGAAATAACCAGTGAAGATTTGGTAAAGGTGGATACAAAAAGCTTTAAAAGCACAAATTATCTCTGTAATGCTGAATTGTAGGGGACAAAGTTATCGTAGAAGGCTGGAAGCACAGTTTAAATAGCAGGCTATGCAAAGATCCTGTTCTGAGGATGGTAGCTTGGTTGTTTGACCCTGTAGAGCTAGCAAAAATTCTCACATTCTTCAGAGAGCAGGAGTCTATACTCAAATTCCTCTTGTGTGAAAATCCTCATGAGAAAAAAAAAAAATCCTCAAGGTTGTTCTCCCCTGACACACCAAATACACAGTGGAGTTGAGCCTTAACAACTTGTTTGGTCATACTGGAGGAACATTCATCATTATCAGGTTGGATGTGACTTCATGAGCAGTGTCATAGGAAGGATGATGTGATTTCAGTGGTAATGTTGTTTTACAATACATTAAAATTCAAATTTCATTAAGGCAGTGAGAAAGGTGAGGAACAATGCACCCATTCAGTGACTCACTGGATCACTGATAGCAGTCCTGGGACTGTAAGTGATGCCAAAGCCCTGGTGGGTTGTCAGAGACACAATGTTGGGGTCATCTTATTCATCCTGGTGTGTCATGGAGGGTGTCCTGGAGCAGGGTGTCCGTATTTTAAACATGTGAATATACTATACTATACTATACTATACTATACTATACTATACTATACTATACTATACTATACTATACTATACTATACTATACTATACTATACTATACTATACTATACTATACTATACTATAATACAATATAATTTTGGTCTACTGCTACCCCACCGGGTGCAGAACTCCTTAAGACAAATTTCTAGCTGTCAACCCCGTATAGATATTCTGCATTATAGAGGCCCAGAGAAGCTGACTTTACTCGTGGGATGGGTGGTGCATTCCTGCCCCAGCCAATAAACTTTAACTGCTCAGTGTGTATTTTCTTTACTAACAAACAGACCTGGAAGTCTTAAAGAAAGATTTTCAATTTTTTGAATTCCTTCGAGTTGTTATATTAAGTGCCTGTAAGATTAATGGCTTTCATGATTCATATGCTCAGAATAAGAAACTTCTTCCTCAACTGCTGTACTGTCAGTTACTTTGACACAATTGTACTGCCAAATTCTCCTACTGCTCAGAACTTGCACTTTGTCTCTTCCTTACAGACTGAATCTCATCAAAAATCTCCCAAAACTCTAACAGTTTCCAGATAGTGACCCCTTACTAGTGTGTCTGTCCATTCATAACTCCGAACCTCAAAAAGCAAAGTACTTGTGCATACTCCCAAAATACAGCCTACGTTAGCCATGTCTTGAAAAATCGAAGATAACTCTCTCAGTAGGATTACAAAGGCAGTGCTTGAACAATTTAAATAATCTTGGCTACTGAGGTGACTCTAAAATTAAAGACTTACACTAGAACTCTGTCTATTGCAACCTCATTTACGGGAAATAAAAGCAAAAGGCAACTTTGTGATCATGTAAATCATAATGTGATGGCAAATACTATTGAATAGGCGCTGCTGATAGACAGCAGAGAGGAACTAGACAATAGGGCAGCTCATCAGCTTGTCTTCTATAAACATTTTTTCTGTGAATGCCTCCAGAGGTACTTCCAGGAAGGATTCAGAAGGAGGAAAGGATAATTCTGTCTTTAAGCATAAGCACGGCATTTTGTGGGTTTCCTCTCAGGCTCACTCTCTCAGCTTGAACTTCTGGTAGTTACATCCCCTTCTCACCCTTTGGTGTGGAGAACAACAGCGTAAATGTCCTGACTTTTCCATTTTAAGCATCCACAGAGGCTCCTTAGAAAGACAGGAATGTCAGCAAGACTTCCCTGTACTTAAAACTGTTACTTAAGTAAGGTCAGGTGGATCCATAGCACTGCTCCCTTCCAGGCATGCTTCCGTAGTCAGGCATGTGTCGCTACAGGGACACTGAGGATCCTCTTGAAACTTTGAACCTTTGCAGTGGCACCTTATAGGAGAGACAGCTGATGCTGCTGAAACCTCTCTGCAGTGATTGTAGTGTCTGCAAGTTCAGACAAGTTGCACAGCACAAGATACAGCAGGGTTGAATTTTCATACTTTGTTCCAAAATCTCGAAAGCAGTATTTTTTCCTTTAAGCTCAAAATTTGAGATCTTAATATATTATCAAAGCCAGAGTCCCCAGGTATGAACCTATCTTTCCTGCATCTTTATTAGGTAACATTTGGGTGGGCTTTTCCTTCACCTGGACAGTAATTCTGACATCAAAATTCTTTACCAGAGACCAGAGTACTATGGTGCTGGATGATGTTGCAAACCTATCTATGGCCTAAAATACCCACAAAGCATCAAATACTTCATATTTTGCTCCTCATCTCTGATACTGCTACCTAAAAGCAGCATCAAAATTTCTAAGTGTTTGTATATGCCTCGTGCTTTTTTTTGAGGCTGTTGAGCACATTCCACCCACAAGAAGCATAATCTGCTCCAGCTTCTTCATTTACCAGATATTCTTGAAGTATTTCAAAATGAATAAATTTCTAAACCCATCTTGAATATCTTGAATAATTGTTTATATCAGACTAACCATCTTAAAATATATATATAAAATTGAGTTGTCAGTGTATATAGTGTTACAGCATGAAGAATGTTATTTACCACTGCCCTATTCTTCTCATAATTCTGGTTGCTACTGGTTTTTGAATAGCTTTTACATTTCTTCAATAGTCAACTGCAAATTGAATATTTATGCATGTTGATATCACAGAAATAAGAACACATGAGAATCCAATTTTTATTTTTATTATTTTTATTGCCTATTACTTTATTGTTGTTGTTGTTGTTGTTATTATTATTATNTATTACTTTATTTTCCTGGTTTATTGCTTAAAAAGAAATATTTATGCTTTAGGCATAGGAGGCATAAATAAACCAGTTTATACATGTGTAGACACACATGTTCTCTTGCAATAACTGTAAGCGGCATTACAAAGTCACAAGCTTTGAGAAGAGAAGGAATCTCAGCAAGAAAATCTGTATGAAAACCTCTTCTTTTTGTTTCTGAGAATTCACAGTCATGTAAAAAGAACTGGATAGGTAAAGTGCCTTGTTTTACATTTTTTTTTTTATGTCACTAGTAGAGTTTTTCCAAAAGTGAAAAAAATGGGTCACATTCATTATTTTAAAATTGCACAATTTTTTTTTTCTTCTGTGCTGAATTACTAACTGGGGCGTATTACAGAACACCACTTGCAACATAGTGGTAATGAAAATAAAATAAAGTTATTATTACTGCTCCATTTCTCTCATCAGAAACCAAGATTGTTAGGAGCATTGGTAAGCTCTAGGAAAACCTTTTGGCTTGCATGATAGGTTTATCTTTCACTTATTAGAATCACCTACTCTTCACCTCATTTTATCTGCTTGCTACTCAGCAATAAATCTCATCACAATCCAATGTTAAGCCCAGTTTTCCAATCTCAAAGCATACAAACAGTGCTCACTCTTTCTGGAGTAGGATTCTGAAGCTAAAGAAAAAATACTGAAGAGCAGTGTAACCCTCTAGTCCTTCTTTAGAGCAACTTCTAACATAAAGAAAAGACCTGTTTACTGAATGGCTGTATTCACTGCATCTATACAAAGAAATATTTTTGTCCCCAAATTAGGAAGTTGTATCTTGAAATTGCATAGAAGGGTAAGAATAAATACAAGTAAATAAGGCACTGGTTAATTTATCTTCCATAGTAGCCACTATGAGAGATTTATCAAGAATTCTGGATAGAATCAAAGTGGCTGTTTTCTAGAATAATACTTTAAAGAGACTGGAGGCAGCACACTGCATACTGTCAGCCAAAGATTCATTCCCGTTGAACTTTATTGGCAAAGAAAGATAAAATTTTATCTGCATACACAGTAAACTTACATTGCAATGCCTAAAACCACAGAATGAATTACACTTCTATAGATCACCTCAGTGGCAATTTAAGCAGCTAAGCTCGGTAATGACACTGTAAATGCATCATCTTCAGAGCAAGCTAATTCATATATTCCCTTTCCAGCCATTTATTACAGGATTCATGCATTTTACATTCCTGTATATTCTGTTCAAATGAAAATATTTTCCTTCTAGTCTTTCAAAGGACATTTTAGACTTGTGTTGCCAATGTGGTTTATATTCTTGCTCTGGTCCCTTAAGTTTAAATGCTCTTGTGTGTTGAGTAATAATGTAATGTAATGCTCTAGGGTATTACAAACACAGACAGTAAATTGCAAACCACAAACACTTTAAAATTCAACTTTAAAATTCAAAATTATTTAGAAGGTAGGTGTTTTGATAGATGAAAGAAATTACACTTTTCTAAATCATGCAATGAAATTAGTCAGTAAGTGTTCAAATGTGTCTCAGCTAGAAACTTCATGCCTATATTTCAATAGCATTACTGAATCTGTAGGGGTGAAACTGCACTCTTTTTCATTAGAAATGGTATTGCTAATGACTTGGCTGAAAACAATGTTGGTCGTTAATGCTCAGTGAACGTTAATTGTTTTACATGATTTGAATCATACTTCAGTACATCATTTTCATCGTTGCCATTTTAGATTTCTTTTCATTCTAAGACTGTCTCCTAATGCAATTAACATTAAGAAGATGTTTGTCAAGGATACAATTTTAAGGACACCTTCTGCCACAGAGGCCTCATTAAGGGCTTTTGAAATACAGAATACTAATGAAAGCCCCTTGTGGCAAGACATTTAGTTAAGGACCCATGCAGCTTAGGATGTCTCAATTGAAGATGTTACTGCTGATGATGCAGACAGACTCATTTAAAAAAGTTCAGTTCCAGTGAACTCAGTTATGGCAGTAAAGATGAGGCCCAACCAACAAAATCACATATTCACAGGAAAAAAAGTAAAATAAAAATATAAACATTTATTTACTTTTCTTTCTATAAATGAATTAAAGAGAGAATACATTAAATATCATCCATACACTGGGAAATTGCAAGTTTGCAGTATCTGGTTTGAATTCCTGGTTACTCTGCTTTCAAGCAATTGCAGATCCTTTTAATGGAATAAAATTTAAGTCATAAAGCTACTGTGTAAGCCCTGCCTATAGCGCTTCAAGCCTAAAACACCCACACTTTTTCATTACAGAGTAGTGCGTTTATGGGACACTCATGGTTTGTATTTCTGGAATCTGAATTCTTGATAGGGTTCTACCAGTTTTAGATCTGTAACTGGTTGCTAGAACCACTAAAGAGTAGAACTGCATGCTTATGGGGTCAAGCAGAAGTTAAATGAGGATTTTGAGGATACTAGCACTGCATAAATAAAAGGCAGCTGGGATTAAGTGTCATCTAATGTGTTTCAGCCTTCCATACCATCCTCTGGCCAGCCTTCCAGCACTTCCATGACCACAGTGACTGTATCAAATCCTGTGTGACTGCATGGTTATCCTTTCTTTAACCTCTTTTCAAGGTGTTTGCTGTCAGAGGTAGGGCACTGTCAGAGGCAGTAAAATAGAACAGATAGATCCTTCATCTGAGGGCATGACTATCTCTTATTATTTTCTTATGCTGGTTCACTTTTCTCCCTGTGCACCTCATGCTGTTACAAATAGCCTCTCTTTATATAATGGTTTCCATTAAACAGACAATGAAAAAGATAATTTACCTCAAATGGGGATTTTCCTTATACACAATGAAAAAATGTGTATAAGCACATTTTAGTAGTGTTAAATACCATTTTATTGTACCTACTGCTTAATGCTGGTAAGTGATGAACTTTAATGAACATTCTTTCTTTAGAATATTTATTTCCTTTACATAACACACTAAGAATATTTCTCATTATATCTCAAAGTTCCTTCAAGTTGTCTTTTTTCAATTTAACAATGAAGCTAGTATGTCAGTATTGGCCAAATGATTTAGAGTTTTCAAGAATTATACTTTATCTCTTTAAAATCAAAATGCTTCCATAGTCTGAAAGAGAACAGAGCATAAGCAGAGTGTTTTACACAATAAAGAGACTAGAAATTGTGAAAAACAGGGGGTTTTGAGAGACTTGTCTAAAATTGTATGTCATTGTTGCACCTAATGATGCTGCTCAGCTTCACAGGCATTATTTAATGGCTTTTTGTGTTGTCAGATTGGCAAGCATCAATTGTTTCACAGTCTTACTTAAGATATCTTTTTCGGGTTTTTTTTAATGACATGTATAATGACAAAAAGACATATTGTACACTATCAAAGAATCAATCCCTATGGTTTCTTCAATAATAAAGTATTCTAATGCAATTAACATTACCCTGTAATATTTTGTATCTGTTTCTGGGCATCCTGTCCCAACTGGTTTACTTTCTGTCCTTTGCCTCTTTCCAGTTCTCCTCATTCTAACTAAAAATTAGTTCTAGTCAAAGAGTGTTTGAAAGAAAAGCAATTTAAGGAAAGGGAATAAAGGATGCCTGAGAAGCAAGTGTGCACTGAAAGTGAGTGTTTGCATGACTCTCCTTCTAAAATACAATAGTCCCTGAGTAGAAACATTTTTTTGACTCTGTAATTTATACTTATTTGTGGACTCAGGAATTCTTTGCCATTCTTGATCTTGAGCCAAGTTGAAGATAATGTATGCTGGGATTGAATGTCATGCCTCCATAATGTCACTTTTTTCCCAGAAGAGTTGGAAGTTCAGAAGTCAGAAATGTTCATGTTCCTTGCTGCCCCAAAGCAAAAATACAGACCTCTTTTTTGTTGTCTGAAAACTAAAATGGGTTCCCAGATAACTCAGGTTATTAAACAAGCAAATTTAAGATTTAGAGCTATCAAAGTTTTTAAAAACATGTTTGACTTCTAGCTTTGGAAATAAGCATCCAGAGCATTCTGTCATCCCCAGCATTCCCAGAGAACTTGTGAATTACGCATGTTTATAATTATTCGGATGTGATATTATGTATAGGGCACCTGTACTCAGTTTAACAAAAATAGGTGGCCATTTAGAGCTGAATATGTTAGTCTATTTTATTATGTCAATAAATACAGAAACCATTATCTACTGATTTATCATAGTGCTCAGAGTTGTGCTATAGTTTATGACAATTTACCTACCAAATAAAGCATGCATATTGTTTTCAATTACTTTGTGCTCCCAGAAGAGCAACAAAGAGATTTTGTTTAATAGGCTAGTAACAATAAGAGAGTTAAAACTGGAGGGTTTCTAGAGTTTCTGGAAAGAGGTATTTCAGCTTGACCCACAACAATTTCTTGTGGCACATTGTACTAATGTGACACTTACAGACTGTGTGGGTCATTCCAAAAATTCTCTAAGCCACCTGAACATTGATATTTAGATAAACTGTGAAAAAGCATGCAAAAAGATACAAATCTTTGCATATAAATATTAATTTTCTTTATGATTAATTTGTTCGTTTAATTACTACCTTTCTCTACAGATCTTTTAATCTTTAAAGGTTTCATTTTTGAAAGTGTGTGTCTGTAGCACCATCACTTCCATGCTTTCTGAGCAGCCTGACCATTGGTAGTAACCCCTAGGAGCAGCGCATTCTCACTGTGGCTTGAACAAAGCCATATCATTTGGGCAAGGCTTATGTAGTGACTTACTGGCCTAAATTTGCCTTTCTCTCCTCAGTACTTTTACTGTCTTACTGGGGTTTCATGTGGTGGGAAAGGGGATCTGTTGCTGCCTCATGCACTGGCTCCTTTCCTATGACTGCCAGGTTTGTGCTGATCTGCTGACTTTTCTTGGAGACTTATGCTCACAGGGAACATGCGTCAGCTCAAACTCTTTCCTTAACTGACTTACAATGCAACCAAAATCCTCCTGGACCAAAGACTGCCCTTTGTCACCTGCTGCTATACACAGGGCACAGTAAGAGATCTGCTTGACATAAACAAACTACTGCAGGAAGTTTAATCTCCCACCCTAGCTATATTGCAGGTGGGCACCATCTGAAAGATACAAAAATAAATGGCAGTATTTTACAGCCCTCTTTGGTGTTTCCACGTGAGTGCTTCAGACCGTATTAAAGTTCACTAGATTTTGCAAACACAATGAAATCTTGTTTCCCAAGACACTGCTGCTGTGCAGCAATTGTATGCGATATCATTTGTCTTTTACTGCCTGTACTTGCCCAGGGAGCACTAGATCTACTTGGTCTGTTGCAGAAAGATGTACCTGGATGGCCAGGTAGGACTCAGCTATGCAGCTGTGCAGGATCTCAGTTGACAGGTATTTAATCACAAGCCATGCAGCTGCATTATTGTTATTGTGGCTGACTTGTTACGGCAAAAACACATCTACTTCTAGATGATGGCTTGGAGCTGGTTTGCACCCTTTTGCCCAGTCATACTGTAAATAAAAGACTTAACCTTAACAAAGGTAGCCCATAGTCATATAAGGATATTTTCAAGTATTCTTTTACATTCATAGCTACTAGGAGGAAGTGAAAAATGTATATTTTAGAGATCTTGAGGTTCCAGAACTAAAAGCTCTTGATAATTGAAGCCAGAAAGGACTGCACAAGAAGCAACCCATGGGAACAGATTCATCAGAGAAAGAGAAATATGCTGTTTCTTCCCAAATTATTATTTCTCTTTTTTAACTCTGTTACTCACCATATCAGTAAGCAAGGTGTTTTGCATTTGGTGTAATTTTTTTCTATTCACAAAAATAAATTCTGTAATTTACAAAAATAAATTTGAAAAACCAATAGGAATGTCATGTTTGTGTTAAGAATGGTGTCTCACTGGTTGCTATATGACTTCCTGTTTCAGCATTGTGCACTGGTGGCATAAATATATAATTTTTCAACCACAACAAATATTAGTTTTCATTTCCATTCTTTAATAAATATGATTCCAGCTTATCTAACTAAGAATTAGCTGAAATAAACGTAGAAGTAGAAAGAAATTAAATTTGAGGTTTACATTTTTCATTTTCAAATGTTTTCCTCATTGTTAATATATTCCTATTGTGTCTGTACAGCAACAGAACTAACATCAGCATTGCTGTGCAGTGAGGTTGCATTTAGCTACCTATATAGAAAATAACAACTTTACTCAGACTTCTCTTGAAAAAAAAAGAGGATGACTTTATCATATAAAAGTGCAATTTGAAAAGTAGAAACCTTAACACCAAGTAAGTTAAAGAAACAAGTCGGCAACAATTATAAGTGAGCAAATCAGTGAATTATAGAATTCCTGAGGTGAGAAGGAACCATGGGTATCCTCTTGTCTAACTCCTGTGCCCAAAGCATGGCCAGCTAGAGCAGATTAATAAGGAAGGTGTTCAGTGGGATTTTGAATATCTCCAAATGTGGAGACTGATATTTCTAATGTGTAAGTGGAATTTCCTTTTTTTCAGTTTGTGCCAGCTGCCTCACTGGGCCCCACAGAGAGGAGTTAGTCTCCATCTTATTTAGTTCCCTATCAGGTATTTATATGCATGGATAAGAGCTCCTTGAACATTCACTTCTCAGGCTGAACATTGCAAGCTCTCTCTGCTGTACCTGATATGTCAGATGCTCTGAGTCCCTTGATGACTCTGAACTCAGTGTCCATGACTCTTATACTGGGATGTGTCTTACTGGTGTTGAGTACAGGGGAAGCATCACCTCCCTCAAACAGCTGCTGACACTCTTCCTAATTCCTGGCAGGAGTCTTCTTTTCTCTAAGGTCACATTGCTGGCCTCTGACTAGCTTGTTGTCTACAGGGATTCCCAGGATCTTTTCTGTTAAGTAACTTTGCAGTTGGTTAGCCTATCCTGGGTGTATTAATGCACCAGGCTATTCCTACTTAGGTACTGGACTTGGCATTTTCCTTTGTTGACCTCCACGAGTTCCCTGTCAGCCCACCTTTCCAGGCTGCTGCAGCTCCTCTGAATGGGAGAGCATCCATTGGGCGTATTAGCCATTCCTCCCAAGTGTGTATCATCACTCCTGCTGAGAGAGAAGTCTGCCTCATTGTCCAGGTCATTAATGAGGAGGTAAGTCAGTACTTTCCTGGAATGAGCCCCTGGAGTATGCCAGCAGTGGCTGACCTATCAGGCTGGTCAGAACATCTCAGGCTGACTGTTCACAGTCACTCTTGGTGGCTTGGTGGTCAAATATTTTTTATTGATTTGGAAATAGCTTCCAGGATTATTTGTCCCATCTCTTTTCAAGGGATCATGTTCGGCTGACCACACTGTAGTTCCCTGCGTCTCCTTTCTTGCTCTTTATGAAGACAGAAGTCTTCAGGTCCTCAGGAACCTCCTTCAGCTCCCATAAACTTTCAAAGACAATAGAGAGTGGCCTAGCAATGACATACAGCAGCTCCCTGACCATGGATGCATCCTATCAAGTTAGAAGACATATTCAGACTTTAAAGAAGAAACAACTTTCTGAAAGTGTATACAGCAGTCTCTGTTAGAAAGAAAATATGGAAATTAAAATGTGTTTTGAAAAGCAGGATTTTATTGAATCTCAGCTATTCATGCTAAAATATGAATTACTATAGCATAATGATTAACAAAAATAATGTTTAGCTTTAACATTCAAAATTTTTTCATACCTTATACAGAAACAGGTTGTGTTTGTACCACAAAGACTAAAATTGTTTGGAATTTCAGGTTAGTGTGGGGTGAATCTGGCTTCTTGGTGAGAGGTCTCTGACACTGATACTGCAAGTAGTGTGTGAACTTCTGATAACTTTTCCAATATAAAATAACACTTGGCTTTTGACCCAGAAGTGCCAAAGCGATTTTGATTTCCTAAAAGAAATTCTTTCTTCACAGACTGTACTGCCATAATTCAGATCACTGGCAGTTTTCCAGTAGGAGCATTTGAACAGAAGTGACTGTTGAAGAGAAGAGACCAAAATGGTAGTTGATACTGGTTCGTTCCTTTCAAGTGGAGTAAGGGCACATCTGTGAACTCCACATCTGTATCTCTGCCTGCTGCAGGTGTCCTGAAGTTCCTGCAACTACATAGGAGATACAAATTCTTTTATTCCCTGCATGAACTGCTACCTAGATTCTGTACCCAAAACAGAATTAATCACCTTGACATTGTTAGATCAATTCTAATAATGTTCCAGTCAATCTACTGTCATTCACTGTCATTGCCTGTTTTCAACTTTTCCTGGTAAAATAAATTTTAATATCTCGAGTTGCAATGGATTGAAATATTTATGGTTACCATAATTTATATGTGTTTGACATCTTATGAGCACAGTGCATGTAAAGTTTTCTGCTACCTTGGATGGTGGGAATTACTAATCTAGAACACAGGATGATTCACAGCTCTTGAAGAGGATAGGTCTGGTTCGGTGATACAAAGAAGGATTTGTGGGTTCTTTAGCACCTAGACACAGTAAGTTTGATCTAATGTAAAAATCAGAAAAAAGAGTACTGTCTCTAAATGACTTTAGTAGTTTAAAACATTTAAAATAATTACTGCCTCAAATACTGTTTCAAAATTTCTTTCATCCAGCTGGGAGTAATTGCCTTTTTCTTTGCAGTACCACAGTCCAAGTAAGAATAACTGCTGTTGAACTTGTCAATCTTATCCTAGAGGCCTAATAAATACAAATATCTTACCAGAAGGGCATTGATCCAGAAAACCAGTCCAGTGGAAGCACTCTTGGATTTCTAAAAAAAAATATATGGATAATCTATACATGTAGCAGCTTGGCTATTTGCTGATGAATTATTTGCTGTGCAATAAATGCTGTCACTTATCCTAGGCCGGAAACAATCCTCCATAGAAATGGCCTTAAGAAAACCTTAATATATGACAATATGAACATTGGCATTATGGCAGCCAACAAATAAAAAAATATCCTCAATATGTGCCAGCTACTCGCCTTGCTGAACAAAAGAATAACTGTCACCAAATTTCTCAGCCCTCCTTTCATTTTGATGTGAAGCGTGTCCCTTCATTGCTTTTCTTTCTTTCTACCATACTGGTAGATAGTAAGTTGCACTTTCTTGATCTTCTTTCTGCTTAATATCTGAAACCCTTGGCCTACTTAGGAATCATTTTTCTCCAGCACCCCAAGGAAAGAATCTGCTTGCTGCCAAGATCTGTTTAACCAGTATACACCTTTAGAAAACAATGGCAGTGCTTCCTACAATGATTTATTTTAAGAATATGACAATAGCCACTCTGGTAATATTTGCCTACAGGTAAGAGCAACACCAAACAGCCACAACATTGGAAATCTGATGACAGACTTGACCTCTCAGCAGTTCACTGATAGTGAAAAAAACACTAGTCTAGCTGAGAAAACAATGCTGTACAGCTCTATACATCAGTTAGAAAAAAGGCATTGTCTCTACACACAGTGTAGTGGTTTGTTTGCAGAATAATTATTCTGATCTCATAAAGTACATGCAATTTTCATTTATTAGTAACAGATCACCTTATATTCCATGACAATTGCTTTTGAGTTACTGTTCTCTGCTGAATGCCATCTAATTTATTGACACAGTATCATCTTATCAGGATGCACATAGGAAAGTGTCACTGTGGCCCGGGCACTTCTGAAACAGTTGAGACAAATTAATATTGTCAAACCCAAGAGAGAGATTATAAATTCCCCTTTAAACTGTCTTCGTGTCTTTCAAGGACAATTTACCCCCTGCAGATTCAGCTGATGCTTTAAGTATCTCACACTGACACCCTTTAAGTGTTTTAAATTTTTTGTATAATGTTTATATATGAAAGAAAATATAATATTACTGCAAGTTTAAATTTGTTACATATAATAAATACAGATGTAAACAGCTTTGTCAGGGGAAGAAAATAATTTTTAAAGTAATTTTAAAATATAATAATTATATTTAGCTGGTACATCTAGAGAGCAGGAATCACTTGAATTAGTCAGCATTCAGGTTCAATTTCACTGCCAATAATTTATTTAGAAAGTAAGACACCTGTAATATTGAATATTTATTTCCTTTCATGCTTATATTAAACTCTGAAAAAATCCTTATTTCAAGTTCAATTCAGCTTTAATGATTCTTGTATAAGAAATTCATCATGGACGTAATCTGTAACATCCAAAACATGTCCTGCAGCGACACTGCTCCCAAAATTTCAACCTCTTTACATCAGACAGGTGCAAACTCAAATGATCTTAGCAGTTTTACAACATATTTTTCCTCTTTCAGCTCCTCAAAGTGAGGACTCTGCAGATTAGATCAACAAGGGCACCTTTCACACACCCCATCTTACTCAATGAATTCAACACGAAAGGTTTTTGCTCCTTTCTCGCAGATAAAACTCCACTTGTGTGTTCCTACCAAGCGTGCTGTGAGAATTTCCCTTTTCCCCACCCTGCCTGTAGAAGCAGCACCTGCTCAGTGTTCCTTGCTGCTGATTGGGGAGTCTGCTTGTGCGTTGTTTCCAATCCCGTGAAAAGCTGCACAAAAATGTGGTCATTTACAAACAGATTAGACCTGTAAAGATCCAGACCATTAATAAGAATGTTGTATTTGTCTTCTGGATTTTTGTTCTTCAGGGTGAAATTTAATCGCACCACTAAAATTTGTTTCACAACAGTAAGAATGCGATGTTTTTCTCTTTTATAGCTAGAATTTGCATCTGATTAAAAAATTTGAAGAACTGGGGCTTGAAAAAGATACTAAATATTTAAGGACTTATTATAAATGTTTCAGGCCAAGTATCTGATTTTTATCTATCATAAAAATCAAAACATTACGTAGAAATATGACAACTCGGAAGAAATTCTACTGAGGAAGAAATTCAGTTCTTCAGTATTTTTTTTTTCAAAAAACTACTCTCCGTATTTAGTATATCATTAATGAATATTTTAAAATTTTAACACAATACTTCTGCTGATCTACATGATTATTTAAGAATATTTAGAAAGAAATTTCAAATATTTATCTGGGTATACAAATTTATACTAGTTTGGGCCATGATTATATTTGAAAATACTAACAGAAATGAAACCCTAGATTTTCAGAGAACTATATTATGACAGTATTTGGCAACACTTCTTCTTTTTTCTGAAAAAAATTTGACATTATTTAGAGGGAATAAAGCAAGATTCAAGCAAGCAAATAGGCAGGAAACCTCACCTGAAGTAAGGTAGTCAGACTTACTCTATTATGACTGGTACAGGTACCATATCCAATTTCCCCCAAATACTTGCCTTCATCCAGAATCTCATCTCTCTTACACCAATATGTAATTTCAATGTAGGCTTAGAGGTCCTGAAGCTGAGTAGAAGAAGAATGGTCTGACTCATAATAGACCGTAAAAAATTGTACCAGGAGAGATCACAAAATCTAGGTATAGTGCAACTTTTTCTTTGAGCTACATTCTTTGTATTTCAAATAATATTGATTTGTTTGGGTCATGGGTTCAACTACATTTATGGGTCCTAGTCTTCACCATGCTCTCATTTTATTTGTATTCATACTCTCATTTATATGTTTTTCTTTTTATTATTTTTTTACCTTTGTCAGCTTCTTAGTCCTTTGCTCTTTGAGATGTGAAATAATAATTTTAAAAATATGCACAGTTGCCACTATTTCAAAATATTTTTGATTAGTGTTTTCCTTTGCCTCAAAGAAGACTTTCATCTAATTTAAGTGCCACCCTAATCTTGACATACAGAGCTGTAATGTACTTTGTGGTATTGTCTTCTAATCCAAAATTAGACAAACTGACAAGCTCACTCAAAAGAAATCTTTAACCTCCAGGATATTTCTTCAGTAGTGGAGAATTCTATATTACTTAAATACAAATCCTATTAAAGTAATTGCTTGTTTAGAAACACTGACATTTTTATAACGGGTTTTAAAAATAATATGGTATAAAGGAACAAAGTTAAATAATTTAATAGTCTTGGGCTCTGCAAGAGTTTTGTACTTCCCAAAAGTTAATTGCTGATATATAAACTTTATGTTGTGCAATGTGCTTATCAGTGGGGAAAAAGTGGGCTTGCAGATGGGGCAGGTGGTGGGAGAGAAAGGCAAAATAAAATAATATTTTGAAAATAGCTGTTCCTTGCTTTTTTCTCCATCCCAAGCTTACTATCTGCAATAAAGCTATATATTCATTTCTATGACTTCATGGCCATTAATTTTTCTGGTAAAAGTAGCTACAGTACTCACTGATTCAATATAATATCCAGTTTCTCGCACTAAGCAACTCGGGACTGTTATTTTACAATAATAGGTGTATTTTGTTCAGTCTGGTCAAGATATTTCTGAAACCCAGAAGGAATTAAGAGAAGTAAGGAAACAAAAGTTAAAAAACCCTACTGTTAAACCCAAGTCTGCTTCAGACCAATGAACAGACTTCTTCAGTGGCTGCAGACTTGTGTCCTAGGCAATCTAAAGAGGTGTTTTATAGACAAAAGGGAATTTGTGAGTGTATTGAAGACAAGTAAAAAAAGGCACACATTATGCCTGGCTATCAAAAGGAAACAGCTTATCTTTTTGTCAAGCCAATGAAATACATAGGAAATGGAAGAGATTTCCTAACAGTTTATTTACACAAGAAAAAAGAAACAGTAGTTTCCTTTTTAGATGAAAGAATGTGGTATACTATAAATTTAGTATGATATGTGAAGAAAACATTTGCGCTAAATTCTCTTTTTCTCACCCACTTATCCTGTAAAGATAATTTTAAGTGGATTTTAGTTTCATACTGCTGAAAATATATTAACACATGCTGTGTTAGAGTGAAATTGCTTAGAATCATTCAAAGTCAAATAATCATGTATTGGGAACTCAATAGGAAGAAGTTTTCTACCTAGATTTTCACATCCGTGTTACTTTCATCTTTCTTGGAGAGAGCAAAATGAAAGACAGCCTTGCCATAAGGACAGTAACTGAAGAATCATCAGAGTGGATGATGAGTACCTGATCTTTTACTGGCTCTGTGAGTTTGTGAAAATCTTTTATGACCAAGTCAAGAAATCAAATTTTATTTTGAACTGAAAACAGGGATTCATAGCTCCCTGTCAAGTTAACAAAACCAAGCATACTGACAAAAGGTTTGTTTAAGATAATTTAAGGTGCTGAGGATGGGGGAATAAATAATTTATTTATTATAAATATTTATTTACTTAAATCAGTTTAAACACCAGCCCACCTTCAAGGCTGTACTTCTAAACACAAATTTGTAATTAAATTCCTTTCAGCCCAGGGAGACTCGTGCTAAATATTTCATCCTTCCATGAAGATTGGAAGCCATATCTCCCAGAAGGGTCTTTTAATCATCAAGTAGATGAGCTGAGGGGCCCTCAATCTGCCTGCTTGGTACTGTTCCACTTTGCCTAAGAAAATGTGTATCTTCCAAAAAGATTGATTTAATTGCACTTACTAGAGCACTCATTCTTGAGGAGAGAAGCAGGGTTCCAGTTCCTTCTTCCACTAATATTTTATTAATTTAATAAATTTGTGTGTGGGAAAAGAAAATCCATGTTTCCCTTCACCTTTGCATGTAAACTGACCAGTTATATAATCAGTTTCTTATGGTCTTTGGCTAAGTCAATATTTAATTACACTGTATAAGTGGAATAACTTCAAAAGAAAAAGAAAAATGGGAACACTCAGATTTTTAACATACTAGCAGCTCAAATTTCTTACTGTTTTGCATTTCTCAATGCAATATCAAAAATCATAGAATGAGAATGGAAAAAAAACAAGATATTCTGTATCCTGAAAACACTGTTTACTTGTTGGCTGAAAGATTGTTAAGGCACTATTCTCAGCTGTTTAATTTTGTTCTCTGTGACCTAATCTGCACACTGTTCTTGGTGGATGTTTTGCTTAAGCTCTGCAGACAAGTACTTAGTGTACTTGTCAAAGTACTGAAGGCAGACATGTCTGAAACAGATTTAGAAGTAACCAGCAGGTCTCTATGCACCAAAGGAAATTTAATGTTAGAAATTTACATCCCAATGGACTTCAGTTACTTTAAGCCTTATCATGATGTTTTGGCATACAATTAGGAATTTAAATCCCTGATGTTATAGAGTTGGATGATCCAGTAATTTTATTTTCTATAAAGTGATTCAGTTTTAAGGAGTTCTATAAAAAGCATAGAGCAGAATTTCTCCAGTGTGCAAGTATTGTGTAAACAAATATTTTAAATCTCACAAAATTTAAAGATCAGCTATGTGGCAGTGAAGAAAAATGCCAAGTCATATAGATAATTAATAAAAAGACATCTGCCACTATGACATAGCAGAATTTATTCAGTGGCATTGCAAAATGTTTTACCTTTGCAAGAAAAAATGTCCTGCAATGACAACAGCCTAACAGTAATAGCTAGGCATTTTTTTTCCATATTCATGAGCTCTGCAGATATAAACTGATGTATAATCAACGTCTTAATATAAAGTGAGTGTGTAGGAAATGAGATGAAGCTTGGAAATAGAGGAAATAGAGGTTTTCCTTTTTGAAATGACTCAGTAATTAACGATTGATTCCAGCGTAATATGAAAATATTTCCAAGGTAGTAGAATGCATAAATCTAGAGTATTCCCTGAGTCTCACAAAAAGCAAGTATATTTAGTTTGCTCTAAACCAAAAACCAACCAAACAACCAAAAAACCAAAAACCCACCCAAAAAAACCAACCAACCAACCAACCAACCAAAAACAAAAAAAAAGAAAAAAAGAAAAAAAGAAAATGCAGCATATCTGCATTAGTCAGGGACATATTGACAAGAAGGTAATACCAGGAATTCGAAATTAGGAATGAGGTAGACCTCTGACCCAAGGAGATGCTTTTCAGAGGGTGGAGATGAGCATGGGAGTTCTGCTATAAGTTTCAGCTATGCCAAAAACTTGCACCTTTGTTTGCTCAGCCTTCAAACTGAGCCTTAATCGGAGCTGACGAAAAAAAACTTGACCAGATACAGGATGTTCGTCTTAACTGCCCTCAGTGTTGATGTCTGGCAGCACCATGAATACTGACAATTGCTAATAAGGAAAATGAGCAGTATTTTTGAACAAAAAGAGCTCTTTGCTTGAAACTTCACCACCTTCATTAGAGCAGATTTATGCTTATTGTAGAGAGAGTATCATTACATTTATAGACCCAAAGTAATAAATGACAAAGTTACTCTTTACTGAACAGAAGCCCCATTGTGGAGATTTATATTAGCAAGTCATTTCATCAGCTTCTGATTAATAATTAATTAACAGCATGGACTCATTCAATTATTTCCTTTTGATGTTTTCACCCTTTTTCTTTCTCACCAATAATATAATTCATTATAAAATGCTGCCAAAGGTAAAGAAAAATCTCTTAAATATAAAATTCTCATCCAGAAAAAGGACGATGTTTCATACCCACAAACTAATGACTAATAATGAACAAAAATTACTAATAATTATAATCTTAAAGCAATACTTGACCATCCACTACTGTTTCCTGGAGACAAAAAATCTGAGAAGCATTTTTCAGAGCTGAGTAATTTTTTATATACAATATCATCTGTGTTTATATAAGTTGAATTCTTGATAGGAGTAACTAAAGATAAAAATTTTTTTCTGATTATTGAGATAAATTTCTAAACACTGAAATCTATTATACTGTGTAGTCATTTCCAGGAGCACATCTTTTTCATATTTATTTTGCTCTCACTGTCCCATAAGTCATGCTGATTTCAAGACAAAAGTGCTTTGTGGAGTTTGGAATTAAACCCAGAGGTTTGAAAAAGAAAACTCCATGGTTGTTTTTTTTTCCCTCTTCTCTATGACAGTTTCAAGGAATTCTAAAGCTCTGAATAAGAAGTATGCTTGCCTGGTGTGGAAAAGAAAATTACTTTCTTTTTAGCTCCATTTGCAAAATATTCTTCTAGGTGTTATATTATTGTCTGATATAAGATGACAAGACACTTTAACTGTCGTTTCAAAACAGATTTTGACATAAGATAGTTCTCTACATACTCTACTGTGCCACTTAAATGTTGATTTTTCTAAACAATCTAAAGCATGCTTGGGAAGGAAAGAGGTCACATAATAATACTGCAATACCAGCCGTTCACATATAATTTCCCTGATAGTTTGAACTGGTGACACAGGGCTTTAGAGAGTCTTTCATGATTCCAAAAATCATCTTGCTTGAACCAATTAAAAATAAGAGATATCAGAAAAAAAATTTTTGATTTGAGGAGGGAAACTTCATGAATGATGATCAGTGGTTATTAGTTGGATTTGTTGCCTACCTAAGGCAATGGATACAGATATTGTATGTACCTATAACTGGACTTATAAGAAAAACTGCCCTAAATTTCTTATTGTTTTGCACTTGCATGGTCAACCTTCATCCTGGCAGATGGTGATGAGCAAGCAAATTTAGAAGCATCTTAGTCATTATGAGGAATACCAATGTTATTGGTTAATGTCCCACAAAACAGTGTGTGACCAGTCATAACACCTTACAGCCATCTGTTCTTGCTGGGTATGAGGAGACTATTTTGATATAGACCATGTTTTTTCTATATATCACCT
This sequence comes from Phainopepla nitens, assembly GCA_013400175.1. Lineage (NCBI taxonomy): Eukaryota > Metazoa > Chordata > Aves > Passeriformes > Bombycillidae > Phainopepla > Phainopepla nitens. The sequence continues at coordinate 75,743 of VXBQ01007582.1, read as the reverse complement.
ATTTTATTGTGCCCAGTCACCATGAGGGTTTATACACCTATACACCAGATGGGCATGAATAGGACATAGTGATGATTTTTAGTAAGTATTATTTATTCATATTTATTCTTCACAGATTCTTCAGAGGAACACTAGACATTTTAAATTCATAGACGTATTGGTAATAAAGAAGATTGTATGTAAAACGCCAAGGGACCTGAGGATAAGAGTGAAAGTTTTTATTGAAGAATTGGCTACAGATGTAGAATTAGTTATATGATACATTGCCTCTCTTCCCATGCTATTCCTCCACAGCTGAGATTCATAACTTAGAGGTTATATTCCTGCTGTGGTTTTTAACACACAATATATTGGTGATCCTCTGTCTTTAAATAAGCATCTATAGAAGAGGGCACAGAGTGGTCAGATGGTCAATACAGCCTCCAATCACAGACAGTGGCCAGCATGACATGCTCAATGAAGATCAGGTAGCAAAGAGTGATCTTTTCTCCCCAGAATTTTCTCTGAACCCTCTGTGATGTGTGGCACAGAACACCCCTGGGCCAGACATGAAAGGGACAGTGATTTTATTGATCTCTGTCATGCCTTCTTTCCATCACCTTCATCTTAGCCTGAACAGTCCTAGTCATTCCTTCTACAGAGGCAGGTTGCTTATCAATAAAATGTGGAATCTCTACAAGTATATTTTAGCTTTTGATTATTCCTTTCTTTTTTTGTATCTTTGCTTTCAAATCCCTTTCTAAAATTTCTTCTTTTATAGTCCAAAGTTTTGCTTGAATGCAGAGAAACACACAATATCTGGATTTGGTTAAAAGAGAAAGAAAGAGAGCCCTCAAACATTTAGTTGTATGCACTATGTTTTGTTCATAGTCCCTTCTCTTTGAGACCTAAATTCTGCAAAGTCCTTGGATTATGAATTATTTATTCAGTTCGTAGTTGGCAACACTCAACAGTTATCTCTAGAGGATTTTTTGATCTATAAGTCCTTAGACAATCATAGTATATTACAGACTGCTTTCTCATGCTAATTACAAATGCAAATCAGAATTTTAGCATATATTAATATGCTATTTTTCCCTATTAGAATCATAGAAGACATATATTGGAAAATCATTAGGAATGATTTATCTTCAAAGCAAACTTGTTATTACATGAAAATGGTTTTGTTATTTTCAACCCTAATTTAGGATATTATATAATTTATCAAGATCAACATACTCAAAGCACTGCAGAAGAAAGCAGCCGAGGATGATATATTTTCTGAATTTTGAAATATTATCTCAGCCAATCATATATTAAAAGTATTTTATTATGAGTTGTTCCTGTGACTTGTGACCTATTATTTAATTTTGATTGCTTGTGGAATAAAAATTGTCAGGCTTAAAACAGTAAATCTCCATTGTCTGTACTTTCTAAGAAATTAGCTGCAAGTTTTGTATGCCAAACTGATATCCACATGCACTATCCATTCCAGATATGGAACTATAGTCTGAAACCTTATGTAAGCTGCTAAGGGATCCCCTTGTGCCTTCTGCTCAGTGAGAATTAAAAGCGTTCATCATAGTACTCTTCTTCTTTTCCAAAACTATACATATGTTTCAAATATAGCTTGCTAAAATATGAGTCATCTTTTCCACAAAGAAATTTTGGTCGACTCAGCATTTCTGCTCAACATGTGATTAGTTTTTCAAATTTTTCAGGCTCCTGCTGAGACTAAAAGTGTGGTGATGAACATTTAGAAAAGGAAAGAAAACAAGATCTAGAAAACTGACTGAAGTTTAATACAGAATATAATCTGTTGGTCAAAAGTATCTGGAAAAAGAGAATACTTAGAAGTGAGATGTCATATTTAGCAAAGTTTTTCTGACGTTGACACAAATAGGAAGAAGATGAAAATACAAATTAGGAAAAAAAATCCTGCAGATGTTATTTTTATATGGAATTAGGTCCCTAACTGTAATTTTACAGTTATGGTAATTTTTTTTTTTTGAATAATTGGAGTATAGCTATTCCTACCTAAATTCTCTCATTGTACTGTGTCTTATGACTTGAATCTTACAATCCCTCAAAATCATCTTGTAAGATCTCCACTTTGGATTATGCTAGAGATTTAAATGATATCCTAGATAAGAAGAAATTTGTTGCATTAAAAATCACAGTGGACAGTTATGGGTGTTCTACTTCAAAGTGGCTGAAATCTGCAACTTAATTCTTATATCCAATGCATTTACTATAGATATAAGTATTTTTTATACAACTGAAGCCAAATGTCCCTTGGAATAATGGGAAACTGTGAACTATCCTGATTTTCCAAATGCCTGTGCAGCTGAAGAGACAATATTATCTGGAACCTACACTCAGACCTGAGTAGGAAGGTGATGGAAATCCCACGGAAATATTACGATGCTTATTCACATTAAAATTATATTAAGATTAAGCCATACACACACACAAAAAAAAGCAAAAAACAAACAAACAAAAAACCCAACAACAGAAAACCTAAAAGAATAATGGAAAACACTCTGCTTAACAAAGCGCTGTTTTTACAGGTCAGAAAGTAATCAAGTAAGAGAAGAATTGCCTGGAGCCAAACACAGCTAGATCCAGCAAAACAAATTATCCAAGAAAAAAGTTTATCCACTGGTTGAGTTTTTACTTTCCATACTTTTAAAAATTAGGTGTTTCCAGCAAATAACTGTCATTTACAATCTGATAGATTCCAAAGCACACTGGGAAGTTTCTGCTTTTTTTGGGATTCTGAGAAGTTTTTTCAAGTTTCTTGATGAAATGTTCCTCCTTCTCTGCTCTCTGGATTACAAGTGTTTGGGTGGAGATGGCATGTGAGCAGAAAAAAATAAATGGCTCAGCTTTCAGGAGTAAGGCTTTTGATGGCAGCTAGGATTTTGATGTCTGTGAAGAAATGTGTGTGTATAAAATGCCCTAAAGGGCACTATGGTGTGTAGGACTTTGGACACACTGGCCTATCCTAAGCAGTGCATTCCACCTCCTAATCCACTCTCTCCTTTGTTCCAGTCTCCTACACACAGAATTGATGGGATGGTGGTGGATGTTGCTACAACTTTTTTCTTGGAGCAGACCTTGTTTTCCAGTGCTTTGGAGATTCAGTGGCATGACAGAGTAGGGCCTACCAGGAGGTGGGTGGCAAGTGCCACCTCTCTCTGGTCAGACACCCAGTCCCTTATGTGCCTGAAGGTTTTTGTTTGAAGTTCTCCCTGTTATTTCCTGTTCAACCATTTCTATTATGTAATTTGAAAGATGACATAACATGACATAAAAGATCAATTTGGGAGTGATAGATCACCATGGAATGCTACCTGAAAACCAAGAAATGAAATGGTTTTCTATAAAATCGACTTTATGGAAACAGTGCCTCTCGATACATAAAGAAATATATTTTTAAGAACTTTGAAACATCAAACTTTTGCATCTTGTCAAACTTCACAAAGTCTGGAGTGGGCTCAAAGCTCCATTTAGCTGCCATGTATTTTTCCCTTTTATTTTCTTTTCCATCATTTTTGATCACCAAGATTTAGATGAATTGTTATCGCAAAAACATAAGAACTGGCCACTTGAATCAACTTGCTTTTCTGTCAAGAATGTCTCAGCGGTAGCTTTCATTCCTTCTGTGAAAGATTTCTTTTCAAGTCAAATGGAGAGCATTATTTCATAAAGAAGTACCTTACTGCTTTATAGCTCAATTTTCCAATGCTTCTGGAGAGAGATAGACTTAAGAGTGGAAGGCACTTGGCACCCTGCAGGAGACACTCCGCACAGCAGAGAACTGAATCATTAAATATGGTACTTTTTGTAGTGCACGCACAAAAAATATTGACTCCAAGCTCTGTTTTGTGCATCTGTACAATGTTGCATTTCCTGGTAGCATTTTTACAGTGCTCTACTTTCTACATTTTAATTGAGGGTTGATTTTTAACCAGCTTCTGTAAGTACATAGAAGACCTATAATTGCAAAATATAATGTTAAATGTGGCTACACTAGGGAGTTTCACAAGAAGGGGATTTATTCTTTTATCTGTTGAGGAATATATTTGAGGTAGAGTGAATGTTGCCTTTTTGTTTATGTGTTTTCCAAAACATCTGTAAAGTTTTTTAAAATATTATAATCATTATTAATTTTTTTATTATTGCTATTATATGGATCAGAGCAAGCAGCAAAGGAAAGGAGAAATGGCATGCACTGAGGTCAGCTACAATTCTGCCATATAGGTAAAATAACGTGGCAAAGTGAGGTGAAATTAAAGAGTGTGGGGAATGGTGTGCAAGCAGGTGGGAAAGTTACATCAAGACCACCTGAGGTGCTAGGAACGAAAATTAGTGAAATGAGAGTTTCAAAGGCTAAAAGCAAAGAGGAGCTTTCTCAGGAAAGCAATTGCAGAAACTCTGCTGGGTTCGTTGCACAGTCTTAAACAGAGCAATAAGTAATAGTGGAAGACAGAAGAGAGTAGCCAGAGCCTGTTGAGCAGTGGACCAGAAATCCTCAGCCGCAGAAGCAGTGAGAACCTGGGGAAGGAAGGGAAGGATGATGAAGCCAGGGAAATCCATGGAAAAGCACAGGCAGTTTTCCAGCAATGCTTACCTGCTACCATAAAACCTGTTCGTGCTTTGATCAACTATTCAGGTGCCCCGAAGCATTTTGCCACATTTTTTGCTTTCAACCTCCTTTACATGCCAGGTCCATTACCCAGACATGTGCAATGTTGGTGCCTATGGTACATTAGCGCTTGTATTCTCTGATATGGAACCTAAACTTGTCAGCTTAGAAACCTAAATTTCAGTATTTTATTGCTATTGAACAGGAAGGGAAAAAGACTGTCTTAAGTGAGAACATGGTCATGGAGATCTGAAATGAGTGGCAGAGAAGACACAGAAAATAATGTACTGAAAGAAAAAGAAATAAAAGACATGAGTAGAATTAAAAACAAGAGAGTATAAAAGTGATTGAATAAACCAGTGAATTCAATTAACCTGCCAAAATACTATGAAAAAGACCACACTGATTTATGTACCAGATGAGCTACTTCAAATTCATGATTTTTCTTTAATTAAAATTACAGGGTATGCTTTTCTTTTCATTTTGAAACAAAAGACAGAATGTTCAAACTGTATATATGAGACATATTTAAAAATGTATTTTGGGTGACAGAATCTAAACATTTTAGTAGATAATAGGATTTCAAAATAGATTAGGAAATGACTAAATTTAAAACCACTACAGCTTGTCTTGCTTTCTTCAAAATATTCCTTTTAAAATATGCTCATCTTAGACTAGTTTTGTTCACATTTCATGTTTATGTTTCTTCTACTAAGCTGTATCTGCATAGTTCCTAATGTATTTTTCATTTTGCAGTAGTTAAAACTAGATTTTTTTCTGGACACAAGATTTTTTAACATTATGCTTGTTTTACTTCCTTTTTGAAGATGTCCCTTGTTTGATATCACAATATAATATGCTGGAGAAGAAAATTAGGCAAGTGCTCAGAATCTTTATGAGTAGCAAAGCTTACATTGTTTTTAAATTATTAAATAAAGTGAGATAGACAGGAAACTTAGGTTTCTCTTTTTTTTTTAACTTTTATTCAGTTTACTGTTTCCTGGGAGAAGATGTGAAGATATGACACAGTGCTTGAGACAAACTGAATGTGGCTGAGAAGTGGAGATATTCATGAGTAAACAGTGCAATACCAACTATTTTATTATGCCAAATACAATAACAGAATATACTCAGATTCACCTTGCTTAGAGCAGATGTTTGCAGATGCACCCCTGGGTGGGTCTGTCTGAATGTGTTTGAATATGGCACACTAGGTATTATGTTTTGTGGAAACTGAGACATCCAGTCAAGAAGTCTGTGGTGCAGAATCTCTATTACAGTGTTTCTTAGCTGCTGACTGCCAAACAGAGATTTCCAAAACTATTTTATATCATTAATTATACCATTCATTGCTGTCATGAAGCTGTAGAAAACCATTTCTTATTCAATACATCCCATAAATATTAAGAGATATTTTGTAGCTGAAAATAGCCTAAAAGTCTTTAAATTTTTATCATCCTAGGTATTTAAACATTTATTCATATATCATCAAGTTAGAGGTGCAATCCTACATTATACAAAAACACTAGGGCCACTTGGGATAATAAACACAAAAAACAATTGGAATAGGCCTACATAATAACTGTGCTTTGGGTGACCAAAAATCAGAAAGGAAAGTCTCCTTGCTTCAGCCATAATTCTTCATTCTCAGCTCTTTGGGACTCTGTAAACACTGGAAAAAAGCCTTGGGAAGATAATTTAGTCTTCTTTCATTCTTTGATTCTCATTTCTACTTTTACTGTGATTTAATTGATGAGTGAAGAATTCAGTGTAATAGATTAAACCGAATACCATATTCAAATATATTACCTCTTCTTAAAAAAATGAGGTCATTCAACTGGTTTAATTTATTCCATAAATTAGATATTGTTGGCAATATAAAAAAATATATTAAACACTTCATTCAATTGGATTGTGGTCCATTAAATAATTAAGTGAATATAGCTCAATAATAATGTCAGAATAAGGACAAATACCAAAAAATGATGAGCTTTTACTTTGCCAGTTTGATGAAGAGGTGAAATTTCATATGACAAAGAACCTAGTTTGAATTAGGCAAAACTGTCTTTTTTCTGTATTTTCTGTTTAATATAGGGAGAAGGAGCATTTAAAGATGTATTTTACGTGAGTCTTGCACATTGATTTGAGTTAGAGTGCAACAAGAAAGAGTGCCTCAATAATGTGACATCCCACTGGCACATATGTAGTGCCATAATCTCACCATATCTGTTAGCTATCAAAATCCTAATAGCACTAATGTGAATACTGTGTGCTTCTTAAAGAATTGCTTTTAGCAGAAAAATTACTTCTCTCTTTTGTCCTCTGTTTCCAAGTTTGGGAGATCTATTTTGACAAATATATGAACTTAGTCTTCTAGGTTTAGAGTGGAACACCATGGAGATAACAGGACTCTCAGAGCTGTGGTAATGATCAGCAGGAAATGTCAATGTGCTCACAGTATTGCTTTGTTTTTTCAGACCTTCACAATTTTCCAGAGCTACACCACCTCTCAGAATCTTTAGTCTGAAATACTGGGGTTAAAGTCTCTGAGGAACAGCTTTGCTGTTTTTTTCTGTTTCAGTTTTTACACAGATAACACTGAAGCATATTTTTCAAAACTATTCTTAGTGTTTCTTATTTCTGGAAATTAAACTGAAAAAGCTGAAGTCACTTTACACTGTTACCCACAAAATGAAGTCTTTACTTCAATATTCTAAGTGGTCAAAGGTTTGATGATTTTTTTCCTTATGTACACATAAAATTACTCATATTTAAAGTATGGGTAAGTAAGAGAAGAAGTAACCCATACCTTAAGAAGTAACCTTGCTACTTAAAGGCCTTTATGAACAATACATGTTAATAGAGACTACTCCCATCTCCTCTACAAACAATACAGGGCTGGTTTTGTTTATTTGTTTGGTTTGTTGTGGGGTTTTGTTTTTATTTGTTTTGTTGAGTTGTTTATGGTTGGATTTTTTCAGGTAGAATAGTGATTCAGAAACTTGACAAGGAAATGTGAATTCCAGAATAACTACACCATGACGAAACACCAGACTTCACCCATCACCTTAACATGTGAATGCTGGTGCCTACACCTTCTTGTTTCTGTTCCATCTTCCTAAATGCTTATTTCATTATTCTTTTCAACTCAATAGATCAGAAGATCAAAGACTGAAATTTTTGAACATTTCCCACCAGGCAGAGTTTATTCCTTCTGTTTACTGGTGTCAAGCAGGTTTCAGTCTCATGCTGAGCAGATGCTTTACTAATGTTTTGCACAGTGGTTAATCAAATATTTATGCAGCATATGAAGGAAATATACTTATATTTCACTGCAGATGATTGAATAAGTTCTATACCATTTCTCCAATGAATAGTCACGTCCAAACACTTTCAATTATTCATGTTCTAATTTGTAAATATTGCAAGGAGGCCTTATCTGGAAATGCCTATTAGTCCTGTAGCAGAGGAGAAAAAATGCTTCCAGGTACAGCAGATATATGATAAAAAATAATTTTGTTCTTTCAATATGCATGTTCAGTGCCAGCTCTTGGATAATTTAGAAATTAATGTTAATCCTTAATCACATAATTTTTGTTACCTTCATTACAGCTGAAACATTCTGATACTTCGTACACTCTTGTGGTTAGAAATGCATGGGTGGTTTAATCCTAAATAAAATGAAAAAATCTTGGGAAAGTAGTATTGCAAATCAGTAATGTGTGTAATACCTTGCCTCTGCTCTCTAAAACGGGGATGAAAGTATTTTGAGGAATTTGAAATTAAAAGATACCAAATCAAAGTCCTGATTTGGCAGAATCCTTGTTTAGATAGTCCTTAGGCATAAAAATAAATCATTTAATTTTTTCTGGATTAGGCAATAATGCATAAAGAACATGTTACTACTTTTCTGTTGAATTTTTTTGTTGTGAGAGTCAGAATGCTTGATTCAATTCCTAGGTAATACATTAAACACTGTAATTCTATACATAATTAAGATAAATGAGTGCTTAACTGATACACAGTACTACATATATAAGCAAAAAAAAAAGCATATACAAGGAAGAAATCATTGCTTCTTAAGTCTGAGCTGGTATCTAACTGGAAAGAACTTCAAATCTGCATGAGAAAGAAAAAAAGTAATTCATCAATGAGAAACACCAGGATTTACACACAGGTAGAAACAACCATGTCCAATATTGTAGAATAAGAATTACACATCTGGGCAACAAACTGCAAAAGCAGGTCAGAAGATTAAAACAGATCCAAAATGATCATGACTGAATAGCATTACAGTGTGGTAAACAGGCACAGAGGTACTGCCAATGTGTCAAGCAGGCTTTCTGCTCAAGGCACTGCTGACAGATAAGGTTTCACTAAGAATATTTTGTGCAGATTTTGGAGCTGTGCTCTAAGCAAGAAATGAGCCATTGAGAGAGCATGGAAAAGGTGACAAGGAGCAACTCTGGTCTGACCTACATGACAGACTGAAGAAGTTGTAATTTAAAGAGAAGAGACTGGTGGCTCCATTTCAACTTGTGGAAAAGATCTGTGTGGTAAAAGTGAAAATCCAGCTGTGAAAGTAAAGGGCTTCATCTGTAGCAAGTAAGATTTATAGCAGACATCTGGAAAACTTTCTGGAATAGAATATGATAAATGCTAGGAAATGTGGAAACAGAAATTTTCAGAAAAAACTTGAACAAACTCCTGTCAGAAATGGCTTATGGAGCACTGATTCTTCCTTTGTCTATAACTAACTAGCTAACCAAATAAAAAACTAACTCATGGAAGTCTTCCTGTTACTTTTCTGTAGCAGTGGACACATATTTAAACCACCCATTGGGACTGTTGTATTTTTCACTTTGTACAGTGGCATATGCACAAACACTCTGTTAACACAGGTAGAAATAATGCATAATTAAAATAAAATCATCTGCTCTTTGTGCATAACTGTTATTCATGACTTTTTCTCTCTTCCGTGCCAGCGTCATATAATATACACTGTCCTCTGACACTATCCTTGACTTATGAATCCTCTTCAAGAAGTACAAGTGTTGTTATAATGTTGTTATAATGAGCCTTTCATGTTGCTATTCTTTTTCTGCAGAGTTTTTGACTGACGCATGTGAAGACTTTTTTGAATCAAAAATTTGAAAATCAAATTTTTAGTAGAAAATAGTTATTTTGTAATGCTTAGGTTACCTTGACTTTTTATGTTTAGTTGCTAGTGTTGTATTTGGTGAATTCTTGTGTTTGTGTGAAACAGAGGTTCTCTCAGGCTCTCAGCCTCCATCATTGAGACCCTTATAGCAGCAACAAATGCTGTTTGGATAGACCTTCCCATTTTGTTTCAGATATATGGAAAAAGCTTTGTAATTTGACCCCTGTATGGAAGCCCAGCATGGTATGTCAGCACATGCATGATCTCTCTATCCAGGAATTCAGTATCTCTTCAATCAAATGTAAAACCTTCATTGATTTATTCTGATCTTTTGCCTCATTTTTTCCCCAGCCCTTCCAGTTGTATCTATTCAGTAATGGCACACCCCTCTCTATTCCCACCCCTCTCACCTTCCCCCTCCCCATCCTTGCCCCAAGGCTCTGATTTCTGCTGCAGCTAGATTAGTTAACTGAAGAGATCTGTTTTCCCAGTTTTACCATCTAGGATGGGGACAGTTTTGTTTTTCCCAGATCTTCTGTCTCTCATCTCTGTCACTGTGGACTCAGAAATCCGGAACTCCTTTGTGATTCCACTATATGTTCTGTCTTGAGTCTTGGGGCAACACTGGGTAGTCCACCAGTCCCACTCCTGTTCTTTGCAGAAGACTTCTTCCTTTGTAAACATATTTTCATGAAGTATAAATATGGTATGAGGAATAGGTATTTTCCAAAAAGGACCATATTTACAGAATAAGAAGACCAGGATCTTGGTGCATGCACCCCAGCAGGTAAGGAGAGGCTGTGCAGCACTTAACATATTCATGGACAGCAGTTCATCATAATTTTGCAGTCCAAATTTAGAATTAACACAGTCTTTACCTGATTTCTTACTTGGCAACCACCTCTGAAAATGTCTTTTTTCTTCCTGGATAATGCCAGATACACTCACAAGGGCATGGGGAATGAAAATACTTATCTCTGATGTGACTTTTTGTATAATTGTACAGTTCTGACCTTGTATGACTCCAGTGATCTTTCTGCAACATCTCACAAAGTAGAAAAGACACAGGGTACCTTCAACGGGGAGCTGGCAAAGATGGGAGGAGAAGAAGGAGAAGACACCTGCACTGATGCAGTGAAAATGGCGAAATCCCGTTTATTTGTTCTGCTTATCTCTTATATATGATAAAATAATTTACATACCAATTGTCTCTAAGGTTCTGCCTAATTGGCTCATTTTTTCAACCTGTCTCTAACACACTCTATAATTGGCATACTTACAAAAAACATAGATTAAACTAATTTTAACTGTGCCACAAACTCAGGCCTTTACAGGCCTTTGCAGGCCCCAATTAGGCTGCAATTCGGACAAGGCTGGATTGTCCAACTTCTGCAAAAACACTCCATGTCCCCGCTCAAGGAGGTATTCTTCTACATCACAACTTTGCAAATTCCTCATCAGTCCAAGCCAAAGTTATTCAACTGAACCATATCAATCTGGGCTTTGAACCCTTGGTCTCAAGCTGCTAGACCTCTGTGGAGAGGGGAAGTTTACAAAGAGAAGGGGTTAGAGGAAGGTTGCATAGAGAAGGGGCTAGGGCAAGATTCTAGGTTCTTACCTAGCAAAATAAGATCTTCTATGAATTTGGAATAATTTCAGCCTAGCTCAATTAGGTTGAATACCTCTCACAGGAATGGACTTGCAAAGCTGGAGCTTTGGTTTTAAATTGCCTCTGCAAATCTGTCAGAGGCCCAATTTAAATTCTTTATCCCATACCCTTCCATCCTCTTTTGCCTCAAAGAATTCAAGTGATAGGCCTCTGAAAACAATTTATTAATGACTGAAAAGTCTCTAGAAGCTAGAAATTGAAAGGGGGAAATTTTTATTTTTATAGTGAAGAAATCAAGCTAAGTGATACACATTTCTAGAGACAACTGTACATTTGCCGTAAGATTTTATTCAATCTGAAAAGGAAATACATGTCTTCTAAGTGCATTAAAAATATAGTAGGGGAATATTAAGGTCTTGTTTTTGAACTTTGAGGAAAGTTTTCTCTTTATCTGAAATGCAAAATATTTTTCAAATGTGGGTTTGAATGATGAAGAGGAGCAGAGACTTGTAATCTGTGCCACAATACACATCTCATTCTCTCAATATGGGCAAAGCATTGCTACTCTGTGTGTGTATGTGCAGGCACATGCATAAATCAATTGCTGAGGTGAAAAGTTTACATTAGCAAGCAGTTGTGTGACTCACATGGTAAGGAAAATCAGGGGCTGACACAAAAAATGGAAAATATCTTGCAGCATAAAAGGTCACTTCAAAAATTTCTGACAGCCTGGAACATTAGAAGGTCAAAAATCAACAGCATATTGTCCTGTTTGGTTAGATTGTGCTACTACACTATCTCTGTGGACTCTTATTTTTAAAAATAATTGCATGCTCTTTTGAATCAGCCAGCCATTCAAAGAATGTACTTCCCATTTTATTGAGAAATTAATAAAGTGTAGAGAACAGCTCATTTTATTCCAGTAGTCCTTTTAACATGCAAATAGTGGAGTCTTTCAATGAACACACATCTGTTTGTTATGTTAAAGATAATGTAGGAGCAATTGATAATTGTCCAGTCTAGAAAATGTGTGCCTAAAACCTGCCTATATTTTTCCCTATATAATAATGAAAGATCTGATTAAACACATATTTTCTAGCTTTCCACATATTTTTTGCCTGTGTCTGGATCAGTAGAGAATCTCTGCTGATTACTGATTTATCAAAATCCTTATCCTATAATTTATAAATTTCAGTCACAAACAACTGTGGGTTTTTCTGCTTGTCTTTTTTTGAAAAGCCTTAAAATATTTTGGGGGAAAAGGCACTGAAGAGTAGGGCTGGGAACAGTCTTGTGGATCATTACTGAAAGAGAAAAAGATACAAAATAAATTTTCCCAGTTCACCACAACCGTACTAAAAAAAACCCAAAAAACCAAAAACCAAACCAAACCAAAACAAAAACACCCCAAAAATCAACCAACCAACCAACCAACCAACCAAAAAAAAAAACCGAACAAAAAAACCAAACCAGACTTCTCCCACAAAACACAAAGATACCTAGAAAGTACACAAGATATTCTTGACAACCCCTTAAAGTAAAGATATCTTGGAATCTATTTTCTCATCCTTATTTTACCAATCTCTCCTATTTCCCACCATGCAGACCCTGTACCTCACAGAGATTTCTATAAATGCTTTTTACTGCCCCCACAAAGACACTGGGAGATCCATATTCAGAAGGGTGTCAATGTCAAAAAACCTACAAGACATGATCTTGGGCAAACCTTAGAGCAGGTTTTAGCACCATTGAGCAGTACCTGGAAGTATATTAATGGAAAATATTGAAAGTTTTGTCAAGAGTTTAACTGTATTTCTTAAGATATGAAAATATATGAAACTGGAATAGAGTTGTAAAGGATAGCAGGAATAAATGGAGAAATTATTTTATACAAAAGGAACATGAATGCTACTTCAAACACTTAGAAGCAAAACATACTGAATTTGTGTGAATTTGTAAACATTTTCCTTTGTTGGGTATGTCATTATAGCTCGGAATAAGTTTATTAAGTTATTTTAAAGTAACATGAATGAATAGTAACTGCAGCAACTGACAGATATTGTGAGTTACATTTTGGATTTAGAGACTGCACATATTTCAGTGTATTTCATCACTTAATGGCATTTTAATTAGAGCCAAAAAGGAAATATTTTACTTCTTTTTTTACAGAACCGCTTAGAAAACAGGAGCATAAAAGATGTAAAACCACTAACACTTAAAGGCATTGCTTCGCTGGAGAAACCCTGATGCAGTCACTGGGAGTCAGAAAAGACCAGCTTGATTCTCTGTTACTGAGACATCAGTCCTTAGAGGTAACCAAAAAATTTTTTTTGAAAGTTTGCAAAATTTAAAGAAAACAATGCAGCAAAACTTTTAATGTAAGTAGGTTATTGGCATTCCTGTCTTAAAAAAAGAATCTAGCTTTACAGAAACTGAGAGGTAGAGGATAAACATTTGCCACGCTAGTATGTGAGGTACTGTAACTGATTTTTGTATATGCCACTCCTGATCTGTAATCATGCCATCTAAAAAGGCATCTGCTAAGATGGAAACTCCTCAGTGGTTTGGATATTTTTCCAAACCCCATAATGTTTATTTTTCACTTAAAAGACATAGATGCAATAATTGGATCTAACTTTGCACTTGATGTAGGGGCAGAAAGTTGTCTCAGGTTCAGGTCATTGCTACAGACAAGCTTTGAATACAATAAATGAATTTCTTGTTTTATAAAAGGAGATTTTTATCCTTGCAGAATAAGCCAGAGTTGTCATCTGTTTTGCTTTGTTATTTGTTCTTTCTGAGAAGCATTAATTAAAATGTTGAGAGAAATAATTCCTAGGTCTTCTCTTGAGGCTTTCTCTTTTTGGCATCTGAATCACTAACCCCTCTGTCGCCACAGATTTAAAATAAAACCCAAACCTTTAATTTTTGAAGGAGAGTTTATGCAGAAAAGTAATTCCAATCTTCTATTCTGATTCCTGTGATAATAGTCCTTTCTCTATGCAAGCAGAACTGCCTGCCAGAAAACTTCTCAGAAGTCAAGAGTCAAAGTATAAATATTAGCGAATTTAAGTTTTCTGTAGACAACAAAGCTCAGAGTAATTTTTGACCTTTCTTTTAAGTCATGCATAATGTGTTTGTTTGCTTGCTCTTATCCTCAATTTCTTTTTGGCTTCTGTATGTAAGCCAAAGCATTTAGCTGGGGAAAAGACAATATGAAGAATAATGTAAAAGTTTGTTTTATACTACTTTATAGAACTGAAACTTACTATAACTCATGGCTCTGGCATTTATCTACAAGTTCTTACCTGCAAGAAAATACAAGCTAGAATCTAGTGGGTGCTTTTAAATGATTCTGCTCTTTGCTACTAATGGGAAAATGCCTATCATGGTCTTCTGTAATAAGAGTAGGCTTGTTGTCTGCTAAGAGATATAAATAAAATATGTAAAGTAATAAAAATTATCCCTTAGGAAGTATTCTCTAAATCTGTAATATTACCATATCCCATAAAAAAGACCACAATAAATTGGATGCCAGAGGTAGGATACATTTTACTTAACTTTAGGAGTTTTATGACCAAGCTGAGCTCCTCTCACAATTGGGAGAGGACTGAGCATTTTTGAAGAGTGATTTATCAGGCCTCTTTTAGATATCCACTTTAGGGTGAGAGTCACTGTGTCCTGGTAGTGGCCATTTCTCTCTAGCTCTGAAGGGAGTGTAGGATGACTCTCAGTGTAGATGGCTACCACCAATAGGTGCCTACATTTCTCTGATGAATCCCATATCCGACTGTATGAGATCCCATACATCCATTTGATTAAAGACTTTGGCTAATGTCCAAGTTCACAGTAGCTGTAGCTTACTACCAAGCAATTGTGCGCCTCATGTGTCGGGGTTGGGTGTTATTCCTTTTGTTCTTCTTTCCTACAGAATTTTCTCCCATTTGTTGCGGGGGGGGGGGAACCTGATGGCTGATACTTATGGGTACTTTATGAGACAAGAGATTTTGGCCCAGGGGGAAGGGGGGCAGCTGGGGAGGGGTGAGTTTGCTCTCCTGGGGGGGAACACACTCGAGGAGTTGCCGTGGCTGGAGGAGGTTCGTTTTTAACCCAGACTGAGCTTCCCCTGCGGCTGCTGCTTCTTCTCTTCTCTTGTGGCTCGCAACTCCCTGTCCTGCTGGGACGCCCTCCTGAGACTGCAGGGAGAGCTGCTGACCCACCTCATTCATCCACTGCCCCAGGACTTCTGCATTCCAGCTTGGAGTTTCTTTTTTTCTCCTCAGAGCCCTGCCAGAGCACCCAGGACGGACAGCCCAGGAGTTTGCGAAACAAGTTTCCCACCCCCTCACCCATCCCTCTTCCCATCTCTGCCACGGGGTCTCTGACTCTGTTTCTTTGTTGTTACTACTGCAGTTATTGTTGTTCTTCTGTATCTTCTTATACCCACTGGTAAAGGACTGTTATTCCTCCCCATATCTTTCCTGAAGGCTGCTCAATTTTCAAATTTATGGTAATTCAGAGGGAGGGGGTTTCCAAAGGGGGCTCCTGCCTTCCCTAGCAGATACTTGTCTTTCAGCCTAGGACATCATGATATTTCAATCTCTGACTACAGATGTCAAGCAGTCTTTAGTCAGCCAGACAAAATTGGGTTACCTACAATTCAAATTACCTTAGCAATGTAAAAAGGTAATTATCAGGACAGGTAGGGTAATCATGTCACATCGTAGCAAAGGTAGCAGATCCCACAAGACCACTGTGCCAGGAATGGAGAGCCTCTCACCAGCCGAGAATCCCTCAAACCCAGTTCTCTAAACATCATCGCAGTTGACTTACATCCACACAGTGTGTATGTAAGCCAAGTATTTACAATGTACATATTCGTATCTGCCATCAAAATGATGATGTTTTTAATCTAGTTTTTTTATACAGACCTGATTTGTTTTTATGACAAGATTACTCCCCCAGCTGACCAAAGGAACCCAGTTGATGTAATCCCTTTGGATTTCAGCACAGCTTTTGCTATGGTCTCTCACAGGATCCTCCTGGACAAAATGTCCAGCACTCAACCATATAAACACTTTATGTGATGGGTGAACAACTGGCTCATGGGTTGGGCAAAAAGGATTACAATGAATGAGGTGACATCAGACTGGTGACCTGTCACTAATGGTGTTCCACAAGGCTCCATCCTTGGCCCTGTGCTCTTTGACATCCTCATAAATTACTTGGATGCAGGACTGGAAAGGATACTGAGCAAGTTCGCAAATGGTACAAAACTGGGTGGAGCTGTTGACTCCTGTGAGGGCAGGGAGGCCCTGCAGAGGGACCTTAACAAGCCAGAGGCCTGGGCAATCACCAATTCTATGAATTTTAACAAGGACGAGTGCCGGATTCTGCACCTGGGATGAGGTAGCCCTGGATATACAGACTGGGGAATGAGAGGTTAGAGAGTTGCAATACAGAGAGGGATCTGAGAATCCTGATCAATGGCAAGCTGGATATGAGTCAGCAGTGTCTTGGCAGCCAGGAGGGCCAACCCTGTCCTGGGGTGCATCAGGCACAGCATCAGCAGCCCGGAAAGGGAGAGGATTGTCCCGCTCTGCTCTATATTGGGACGGCCTCACCCCGAGTTCTGGGGGCAGTTTTGAATGCCACAATATAAGGATGATATAAAGTAACTAGANACATCCTCATAAATTACTTGGATGCAGGACTGGAAAGGATACTGAGCAAGTTCGCAAATGGTACAAAACTGGGTGGAGCTGTTGACTCCTGTGAGGGCAGGGAGGCCCTGCAGAGGGACCTTAACAAGCCAGAGGCCTGGGCAATCACCAATTCTATGAATTTTAACAAGGACGAGTGCCGGATTCTGCACCTGGGATGAGGTAGCCCTGGATATACAGACTGGGGAATGAGAGGTTAGAGAGTTGCAATACAGAGAGGGATCTGAGAATCCTGATCAATGGCAAGCTGGATATGAGTCAGCAGTGTCTTGGCAGCCAGGAGGGCCAACCCTGTCCTGGGGTGCATCAGGCACAGCATCAGCAGCCCGGAAAGGGAGAGGATTGTCCCGCTCTGCTCTATATTGGGACGGCCTCACCCCGAGTTCTGGGGGCAGTTTTGAATGCCACAATATAAGGATGATATAAAGTAACTAGAGAGTGTCCAAAGGAGGGCAGCAAAGATGGTGAAGGGCCTTGAGGGGAAGCCATGTGAGGAGTGGCTGAGGTGACAGTGTTTGTTCAGCCTGGAGAAAAGGAGACTGAGGGGAAACCTCACTGCAGTCTGGAACTTCTTCGTGAGAGGAAGAGGAGGGGCAGGCACTGATCTCTGCTCCGTGGTGACCAGTGACAGGACCTGAGGGAATGGCCTGAAGCTGTGTCAGAGGAGGTTTAGGTTGAATATTAGGAAAAGGTTCTTCACCCAGAGGGTGCTTGAGCCCTGGAACAGCTCTCCAGGGAAGTGGTCACAGGACCAAGCCTAAGAGAGTTCAAGAAACATTTGGACAGCACTCTCAGGCACATGTTCTGACTCTTGGGGAATGTCCTGTGCAGGGCCAGGAGTTTGACTTGATGATCCTGATGGGTTCCTTCAAACTCAGCTTATTCTGTGATTCTGTTTAGTCAAAAGAATTGGCAAAACCCTTCCAATTTTTTCCCCTTTAACTGCTGTTATTCTTTCACAGCATATGGACTTAAGAAAGGTCAATTCAGTAAAAGTAATAGCTCTTTGTATGCAAAATGTGTAATCCCCCTTTCACCTTGGTTGGTTTTCTGCTCTGTTATTATGGATCATTAGTATTTTAAGATGCTAATCATTACATACTTTTATTCCATTACTCAGGAAAATATGAATTAATTTTCAGAGAGTTTTTCAAAAATATGCCCCTAGACTGTAGACTGAAGTAAGGAAGTAAGTTTCAAACCCATCCTTTCATAAGGTTAATAAAATACATAACCAGAAGTTATAAGGAAATTTTTACTATAATGCTAGTGCTAAGAAAAAATCCCTATAATGACAACGAAAAATACATGCACAAAACTTTGCTTATCACATTACTTGTCAGTGAAATAAATCACTGCTTAGATGTCAGATAAAAGGGTATTCAGGAAGCAACAAATCACGGAAGCTCATGAATGACAGCTATTGATCATTTGCTGTGTAAAAATCTCATCCAGAATATTCAACTTAATGTTGAAGCTCATATTTTAAGGGTTTGCAGATTCCATTTCCAAGTGAGAAGGATGTTTCTCTCCAGTACTCCTAAGACTCCTTTGATATAATAATATTGTTACTTTGAGATTACAAACATTTGATGAAACTATGTAAGTATGTATTTTTGAGAGGGCAAGTAAAATGGCAGTTTTATTTTTCATGACAATGTACAAAAACGTGGCATCCTTCACCTCTGAAATACCTCTCTTTTGTCCCTTAGGCTTTTTGCAGCTGTATTTGTAAACATAGTCATAAGGTAGCTCCAAAAGAAAATTAAACTCCCAATTTCTTACACATATATAAAGGTGTTTTTAGACATATGGATCTTTCTAGATATTTTCTAAAAACCAACCTTGAACCAAACTCAGAGGAAAACCTAGAGCTCTGAAGAAACACAACAGATTGCCATTATAGGAGTGAAGAACTTCCACCTAGCCACTCTGTGAGTGTAATTCAAGGTGATGTTCCTTGTATTCCTGGTGGAGTAATGCACAATTACTCTGTCACAGAGGATGGCTGTTACAATGTCAGACTTTTGAATTTTCTATGGGAAACAACATAGGGAGACAAAGCTCCCAAAGAAATTCCCCAAAGAAAAATAAAAGATCTCTTTATGTCAGTTTTGGTAGTGTAGATATGTGAGTTAACTGCAAACACAGCTTCCTCATTTATCTGAAAGATGTTGGGGATTTCACGCTGCGGGTTCTGTTCTTATCCATTAGTGTATAATTAGACAACACCTGACAGAATCAGATTAAAATTAGTCATTACCTGCAATTTTTCCACATTCAGTCCTTCAACATCTTGTCTATTTAGCCAAAATTCTCAAGTGGCATGAATTCAGCATGAAGAGTTTCCCAAGTTGTTGTTGGAAAATGAAACCCTGCAGGGATTTTCTGGTAAGTCAGTGTAACATTTTGAAAATCTCTGAAGGAAACATGAAGTGGGATTAAAAACAGAAGATAAAAATAGAAAAAGGCAAGGACAAAAAAAAAAAGGCAAAGGAAATGTAGGACATGAACAATAGAGTAGATTGAGATATAGTACAGCAGAGCTGCAGACAAGCAAAGAATAAGCAAGCTATGGACAGAAAGCAGAAGATGTCATATCATTATAGGATTATAGAAAAACAAGAATTGCACAAAAGAAGCACCAGAACCTGAAAATACAGATGATATTCTGATCCATTTGAGATCACTGTCAGAACTTCAGTTGACAGAAGAATTAGGCTAGAAATACAAAGGGAAAAAAAGATATACATAAATATATAGGCAGATATATGCGTCCATGTCTATATATTCATATGTACTAGGGAAAACTGGAAAAAATCTACATATGTTCTTGAACATAGTTATAAAAGTAATGCAATTATAATAAAGACACACTTGAACATACTGAAAAATATCTTGATTAGCTTCTGATAGCAGTCTGACAAGAACTTTTTGCTGAATATTTGTCATCTAGAATCAGTTTGGAACAACGAAAAGACCTTGAAGGAAGAAAATATTTTATGTTCATTCTTCTAGTTTTAAAACGAGATTCAGCAAACTTAAGGTGAAAAACCACACTTGATGAATAACATTTCTATGCCCACAAATTTTTCTTAGTCTGGATAACAATGTGCTGTGTTTTCAAATCTAAAGAAATCTTTAATTGCATTTGCATGGAGGTTTTTCAAATGAAGGTAAGAAGCAGACTTAATTTTCTGACAAGGTTTGCTGCCACTAGTCTGGTGACCTGCTCCAAAATGGAAACAAAAAAAATATTGTCTGTAGAAAACCTGTTTGAGAGGATTTGTCTAGGAGCTTTCAAGGTCTTAAAAAGATGAGAGGGATTTGTGTGTCAGTGTGAGTGTCTGGCAAACAGATCATCATAAACTCTATCCCACAGCAATTCTAGCATACCACCTTGCAGCTCTAGTCTATGAGAGAATGTCAAGCACCTTTGCAGACCTTTCAGCCTTTATTCAACTCCTGGGTGCCAAGGCAGTCCCCCTTTGCCTCTGCACCCCCATGCTCTCTGTGGAACAACTTTGGCTCTAGCAAGACATACAGCCTTTCCAAAAATATCTCTTAGAAAGAAATTACTTCCCATTACACTTAACAGCAAAATAAAAAAAATCCCTCAAGCAGAGTCCAATGTAGTTAGAACAGCCTCCAGAGGCAGATTCTCCCCCAGGATGCAGTTCTACTAGAAAATGGTGCACTGTACATGTACACAACAAAGCATTTGTTTAGGGATATTTCATATTTAAAAGACATTGGAGACAGCTCTGGTCAACATTGTCATATCATTACACTGAAAAGGAATTGTACAAGGAATGAAAAAGGATTGTCATTCTAGAAATACAAGCAATTACTTTGGTGCATTTTGCAGCAAGAAATTCAGGTATAACAGTGTTTGCAATCTACACAATATAACATTATACAGACATTGATATACAGGGTTTGATGAAAAACGGTGACTGTAAACAAAAAAAAAAGACAAAGGCAAACCAATTTGATCTAGTTGCATAAGCTGTTGCAGACTGCTGATTTTCTTTACTGCAGTTCAGAATGTTTTTCCTTCCTACTGAGATTGCCGTTATGTGTGTACACATCACAGAGAAATGATAAAAGAGATTTTTTTGTTTGTTTGATCAAGAAAGAAAGCTTTTCTATTTTTCTGTGCTGCATTACTGGCTCAGAGTAGAAACAGACAGCAAAACAGATGTATCCTATGTGTAGCCAGCCTGAAATGTGCTGCAGCAGGACGGTCTAGACCAACATGCTGTACTATCTGTAAGGAAAAGCAAAACTGCTGAAGACATCAGGCCAGATTTCTAAAAAAAACCGCAATGGTGTCCTGAAGTTTCCCCTGTTTTTTCTCCATATTCTTGCTATTTGAAGTTCACCTGTAACAGCTTCAACAATTGTGTTACATCCTTGCTTTCTGTACATACAGCACACAGGTTTATTGAATTAAATGCACCCAAACATATCCTTATCTCAAAGTTTTGTTTGGTGTCAAGGGAGTAAAACAAGCAGAGCAAAGCATACATATCCATAATCACCCTCGGGAATCTTGCTTCAGTGAAAATTGTGGCTTGATATTTTAAATTGTTTTCTTATTAACAGACTTATTTCAATGCGTGTTTACAGCGTCTATTCCTCTTTACATTCCACTTGTTGGCATGGAACCTTTCAATTGGAAAATATTTCATAATCAACACATTTCCTTTCAACATTCCAGGGTGTAATCAAATATCTATACATTGTCTCTCTTATACGAAAAAGGTAAATAAAAGGCAAAGAAATTGAAATAGCTCGAAAAGATTGGTGATGCTAACAACTCAGGTGCTTCAGCTCTTTTTTTCAAGCAATTTAACCAATGAAACATTTTCTTCTGACAGAGAACTGCTCACAACTGAACATGATTTTTAAAAAATTGTCATTATATTTGAAATTCAAATGAAAGGTGTTACCAGAATATTTGTGCTGTAGTTGAAGTTCCTGCTTACAAGCTGTAATCATAGACAATGGATAAAGGATGCGTTGTCCTTGGTTGTGAATATTCATGCATGTATGGCACCAGGCAGATTTTCTAAAACCATCTCCCTTGCTTTTTTCATGATTAAAAAATTGCCACCACAGACAGTTTGGGGTGCAGGTTTTTTTCTGCACACTTTTGAGGGAAATTACCTGGTTATTTGAGTACCTAAATGTCTGGCTGATGCCTAAAACTGAAGTCAAAAGAAGAGTGATTGTATATGCACTTAAACAAGCAGGAGAGGGTGGGTAGCTGAATCTGTTCTAACAGTTGTGATCATTTATATTTTTATCTCTTTGAATCATAGCATACTATAATATATTCTACTTTCTGGTTACTAAAGGGCATACAGCACAGAGATAATGAAGTTGGCAATGAACTTAGGAGCACTGAATGGAAGTTGTCACATGGAAAAACTGAACATTGTTTTCTTTTGAATTATTAAATACCAGCACAATGTGACCTAATGGGAAATTAGTATATTTCGTCATATTAGTGTTCACATTTTTCCCTTCTTGCAGGTGAGAGAAAGGAAAAACTAAAACAAACCCAGAATGGGGGAAAAAGTGAATTTGATTGTTCATCTGATATCTGTGGCTTCAGATTTACGAGAAAAAGTTTTGCTTTGAATTAAACTGATAACTGCTTAAAGACTGACCATTTACTCACCATTGAACATGGATGGGACTGAGCCAGCTGGAGTGCAGAATGCTGATGTTTTTGTGTTGATTTGATTGATTAGAGTAAGCAGAAACTGATCTGAAGAAAGAAGCAGGTATACTACAAAGCATGAAGAAGTGTGAACAGTTGGGGCTCTTTAGACTTCAGCCAGGGCCCTTTAGACTTCAGCCCACAACAAGTTCCAACAAGGCTGTAAGTCCTTTCTACTTGAATAATGATTAAAGAATAATGGCAATAAATTTTCTAATATATTTTTTCTTTATAAATTGGGGTTGTGAGCTGTTTTTTTTTTTTTTAACTTTTCGAAATAACTAAAACCTCAATAAATACAACTAAAAGAAAAAAAAGTTGTTTTCCTTCCTGGACTCATCCAGCTGCTATACAAGTAAAAGTGTGTCTTTGTGAGAACACGACAGAAGGACTGATTAGCTCCTCTTGCTCATTCAGCCTGTCGAGAAGTTGTAGCACCTTATATCACAAAGCAAAATGAAAAACAGGAAACATTTTTCTATCATAAATGGGAGCACTCTAGATCAACTAAATGCTTGTGAAGTCTCCCCACCAGAATAGTAGTTACAGCAGGTCATACGAAATCTGAGGTTCTTTCCCTTGGTTTGTAAAAGACATGGATACAAATCAGAATTTCGGAAAATAATACTACAGACAGCCGCATTTAGGTTCTGGGATAGGCTCCATCAATATAACAGTATTCTCAGTCAACAATGAGCTTGCTCTTCAGTGTTTTGTTGGATCAAAGACCTCATGAGTGACTAGTTTCTGGACAGTGACTGGTAAAACCTAGTCAGACAATCTTGAAAAACATAGATCTTGTCCACATACCAGCAAAACAGGGACAAGAAAATAAAAGGATATTATTCTGAGAGCCCTGAAAATTTTGAAATTGGTGCACAAGAAAAGTGGGAAAGGCCATTATTAGGTCAAAGTAAAAAGCTGAGAAGCCAGCTGTTCCAGAATAGCTGTGTTTACTTTTACCTAACTTTCTGGGGGCAAAGATAATGAGAAATGCAACAAA
Source organism: Phainopepla nitens (assembly GCA_013400175.1). Taxonomy (NCBI): domain Eukaryota; kingdom Metazoa; phylum Chordata; class Aves; order Passeriformes; family Bombycillidae; genus Phainopepla; species Phainopepla nitens. The sequence continues at coordinate 51,886 of VXBQ01007582.1, read as the reverse complement.
CTGCAATAAATTGAGGAAAAAGTGTTATTTGTAATGGACTGCTTAAGTGAATCTTAAAGATCTCCATATTGTAAAAAAACTGAATTCAGGAAGCACAGAAAAGAGCAGCAGAATGTGAGTTTATTACTATGTATGACTGTAAGCCTTAACTAGGTTAGAAAGACATGAATTAAAAATTAATTTAAAGAACTATACTTCTGACATTTTTCTGCACTACTGTTAATTATTACTGTGCCTTTGGAACTGTGTATACAGTATGATAATACTCATAATTCAAGTTTTTAACTAGGCTTTGCTTCACCTTTGATCCTTGTCAATCCCAAATGTTTAATATTCTGCAAGGATAATTTATAAAACTAAAAGTGCAAATGACGGCAGGAAATAAGATTAAAATATTAGTCGAGAATACAAAATGATATTTCTGGACAATGTACTCTCATATGAAAAGCCAAAATGCAGGAATTAAAACAATTAAATATCACTCCGATTCCTGAATCACTGTGATTATTTGTTTATAAACTGTTTCCTTAGCCTGAATTAACCCTGTCCCTGGAGTCACATAACATTCTCACACAATGACTGACAGTTGTTTTGAAATATGTGAAGGTTTGTGATGACTGTATAATTCACAATGATTTGCTTCCCCCTTATGCAAGAGTGAGTTATACTGTCTGTCATGTGCTGTCTGTGTTTATATCCCATATACTAATACGATTATCTTTGCTATTTTCACACAGCTGTGCAGCATAGAGAAACTGCCACGGAACTATTTAAAGTCTTCAGGTTTATCAGATTCAAGTCATCTATACTTTTGCCTACACTATCATTTTATACCCACTATCTTATTTGATTCTACCTAAACATTAGAAAATATTAGCTGTGAGTCTCAAACTACAAAGCCTTAATTACTTGTTCACCTATACTATGACTAAAATATTACTGTAAGGATTTATCAGTATTGTGGACTGAAATAACTAAATTGTAATTTAAAAGTATGTTCAATTGAACTGAAAATTTACAATGGAAAGCTCAATAAATTCTGCATCTTTGCGAAGAGAAACTATGTAGATGAGTCAAAAAGCTTCTGGAAGTAATTTTACATATATGTGAACAGGAGGTTGAATGGTATGCGGAAGATTTCTGTGAATTATGAACAGTGCATTTGCTACTTTGAAAAAAAAAAAGGTTGTTCATACCCGATGCAACTGATGGCTAGATTCAAACTGAAGCACTGGTACACATGTATGCCAAAATGAGCTGGATATAAAACCTGAACATTTCCCAGAATGCAGTTTGAGATAAATGAAAGTCCCTCATATCATGAAGTCGAGCGATGCAAGATTAGACCTGTTCAGATCTTGTTAAATAATTTTTGAACAATTCAAAATATTTAAATCACTAGCTATATTAAATATTCAAAACACATTTACACATTCCTGCAACTGCTCAAATAAGCTAATAAAATAGCATAAATTGGGGTCTTTGAATCACAGTGGAAGAGCCCTTGCATTAAGCCCATTTTAATAAAGTATTAAAATACAGATGTGAATCAGTGTTACATATTGGCAGATATTAATTTGCCAATCACATATGAAAGGATTAAACTTATTATGGACATGTAAACAGCTGTATATATACATCTCCTACCTATATCGTAGAATCACAGAATGGTTTAGGTTGGAAGAATCCTTAGAGCTCGTTTAGTTTCACGGCCCTGCCATGGGCAGGGACATCTTCCATTAGACCAGGTTGCTGCAAGCCCCGTCCAACCTGGCCTTGAGCACTCTCATGGATGGAGCACCCACGACTTCTCTGAGCAACTTGTTTTGCTGTCTCACCACCCTCAAAGTAATGAATTTTTTCCTCATATCTGTTCTAAACTTATTCTTTTTAAATTTGAAGCCACTCCCCCTTGCCCTGTCCCTACATGGCCTTGTAAACAGTCCTTCTCCCTCCTTTTTGTGGGCTCCCTTCAGGTCCTGGGAGGCTGCAATCAGGTCACCCTAAAGCCTTCTCCTCTCCAGACTGAACAATCATAGTTCCCTCAGACTTTCCTTGTAGGTCAGATACTCCATCCTTATTGCAAATAAACCATTGGCCAAGTTTTTAAATCATTATGGCTATTTTCCATCTGTTTGTATATTTAAAGGCCAAAGGTGCTTTTACAACAAAACCTGCATGATTAATTCATAAATACCAAACAAGTACAATTTTTAGGGGTTTTTTTTAAATCTCAGTGGTAGAAGTTTATCCAAAGTAGCATGTTCTTCCCAACCCAAACTGGAAACAATTATTTGTAGTAAATAATATGGACTGCAGGAATGTACTATGTAAAGTCCAAGTATGTTTTGTAAGCACATTACCAAATGGTATCAGCTATTATTGACACATTTTGATTTTGAAATGAGCAATCATGCATTTTGAACACAAAAGCAAATCTTTTGTGGGACTGAGGCATTTCTGAAAAAAAATAACCAAATTGAGATTATGATTGCACACTGATGGCTGGAGATGGATGCTACTCATTTTGTTTAGAAGTCACATATTTTTCTTTTCCAGTCTGTGTTGTTATTATGAATTGAGTTCCTTACATAAACTTTTTATTCTTTCTGGGAGTATGTAATAGTGCTATTGTTAGTGTGCCCTACAAAGGAGCATTATTTTTAAAACCAGAGACCAGAATGAAATGCAAGGGTAACCACCAGCCCACAATGAGTATTTTACTACTATAACAGGGTAGGTAGAAATCTAACATTTATTAGAGTCTCTCATTCCAGGCTCTTACTATGGTTTATAAATACAGCCCAGCATTCCCAGTGCTATACTTCTGAAGCACAGTCATCCCAGAGTGGAGTGCCGCAGCTATTTTGCTCCCACTTGACGGCTGTTGGTTATTATGACATGCTTCTTTCCCAGAGTTATTTTTCTGGAAAATATATGAGAGAGAAATCCACCCACCAGGAATAGGCAGAGACCATCTGCTGCAACTAATTTCACATTTATTCCAGGCAGCAGTTGTACCAAAATTCCAAAATGAAAGCCCATTTACTATTATAACTTGAGCCAGTGGATCTAAAATGAAATTATATGTTCAGGGTCTTTCCATTATATTATCCATGAATACAGATCTCCATCAAAATTGTAAACATTTTTGAATGCCTTTCCTAATTCAAGCAGGGGTCCTTTGAAACATTTAGGTTTTTTAGTCACTTAAAATGGTGTCATGTTGCCTGGACAAGTGTACCTAAACTTAGAAAACTCATTAGAGAGACCTTTTCTTTATTCTAACAGACAAAGCAAAATAGAACATGTGATCTGTGGTCAGAAATGTTGATTGCTCTATCTTTAGGAACTGAAGTGTATATGATATATTAAAAAAATAATTGCTTTCAGCTTCTTCTGTGGTCAGTGGAAAGAAATAGATACTCTACAGGGAAAACAATAATTATTCTCTGAAGATAAGTCTCTCATTCCCTTTCTTGCTTTACTGATTACATGGTGTGACTATGTTCTTAATCTACATTTTAGCTGATATATGTTCCTATGATCAAAGTCAATGGAGAGCCAGATTGCACAGCTCAGTGCTCTGCATTGACTTAAATAAGTTTACATGGGTCTGCCTATCTGGAGAAAGCTCTGGTGACCCTCTAGATGAAATCCTGCTCTTTGAAAGAGATTTGAACTTCTTCCATTAACTTGTCTAGACTCAGAATTTTATGTTTATTTACATTTTCTATAAAAACAGGTGAGGAATAATTCTTGGGAATACTAAAAATAACTATTCCTCTCAGAAATGCACTTTTACTTTTTATGTTGCATAAAGCCTTAGTTTCCTTCTTATTCATGCTAGTTTACCCATCCCTACAGTACATGCATTTGTATATGTATGTAAGAGATATTGCTTTGAAGACATGGTCTGAATCTTACACAGCAAATTGAAAATTGATCTGTCTGTTATCCAACACATTTTATGTGAAATAAATCAGATAGAGCCAAACCATAATCCATTCCAAATGCGGTAACTCAGCAGCTTAGATAATACGGGACATAATCAATAAAAACAAGACAAAAATGTAAGGCAGGTTTAAGGTTCAGCAAAAAATGGATTAGAGAACTTTCATGTTAAGAAAAGGATGAAAAAAAGGAAAAATTTACCATACTTTTCCCAGCTACAGGCCTCCTGTTTCTTTAAAACTCAGCAATTAAAAAAAATAGAAGAGATAATAAAATTAGTGCTTTTCCCTGAAGGTGGTTGGGCCAAACTTTTCTACATCTAAACTTCAGGCTTTGAATTTCATTGCCTTCATGTCTCTCCCAAACCCACAAAATTTACTCAGCACCACAGGAACTGGTGGAAACTATATATGGAGAATAGATTGGGATCTAGTATGTTTGCATTCACAACTCTCAAGCTTGACTTTGAATCATTCAGCCATGCATTATACAGGTCTCAAAGATAAGAAGATAGGAGCACATCACACAATATTTTGGCTTCCTGGCCTTCTACAGCCAATTTTTATTTAGTCCTATAGTTAGAGCTGAGCCTGAAAGGCACAAGATTGATTTCTGCTTGATAAAGCAGCAGTAGATTTTAGGTACAAATTCCAAGTTTAGATGCTTCTGGGAAAGGACTTCTACACTTTTTCAGTTATTAGAGAAGGGTGAGGCTTCGGGTCATTGGCACAGATAGAAAACAATAAATGATCTTAATAGCTGTAGTCAGTAGCTAGGTATGACAGAGGAAAGGAATCTTGAAGTTTGTATATATTTTGTTCTTTTAGTTTCCCTTGCTGACCAACAGAATCAACTCTGAGTCATATCCTAACTCTTTAATTTGCCTGATCTTAGAGTAGCCTTTGGATTTTTTTTTTTTCCCAGGACGTAGCTACTAAACTGATTTTTATCAGAAACTTTTTCCAAGAGAAAACAAGCAGAATTGGATGATCAAAAAATTTCTCCATTTAAACCTTTATAATGTGACAGTGAAAAGTAATGTAATTAAACAATTTTACCTTTTATGAATGAAAATTATGTTAAATACGTATTACAGTATCCAAAATATCTAAATAAATTATTAGTAATAATGTCTTAAAAATATTATTGCTAATATTAACAACAACAACCAACCTAAGGAAAGTCTTATTTGAAATAAATTGAAAAAAATTTATAAATGCAATAAAGTAAAATTTTTTTAAAATGCTACTGTCCTGATGATCTGAGAATGATATTTAAACAGCTCTGAGAGCAACATCTTTTTTTTTCTGCGTAGATCTGGACTAATCTCACATTCAAACTTGCATAGCTTACTTCAGTTTTAATGGGAGCATTAATAAACTTTTGTATTCATAGAAATGTCCACCTTTTCTGACAGAGAAATGGGAGATCACTTCTAGACAGGGTAAGATGAGTTTCTGTGATAGAAGCAGTTGTCCTGAAACCAAGACAAATATTTTAAAATGAGCAAACTTACTTAAGGGGTGATATGTGTATTGACTTTGGAGCTAGAGAGGGGCTGAAAGAGGCAGTTTACACCAAGCTTTGTATGATATCTGGTAGTGAATCTCTTTCATACGTGTGAAAAGTGCATGAGTCCTTACATAGTTTTATTAGCATTAACCCTCAAAGTCTGTTGATGGAATAATGGGGTCCCCATAAGCATGAGAAAGAAGATGTAGTTGACAGAAGAGGTAAAACTTGTAAGATAAGGCAAATTGCAGATCCCAGGGACAGATGAAATCAAGGTTACTAGATCTAAGAATATTTCTTAGTCATTCATTAATTTTCACATTATCCTTCTTCACTGTAGTAAGGAAATACTGAGCTGACTAATTGTGCATGCAAGGAGGGCAATGGCACTAAGAGATATTCCAAACACTTTCCGAAGGTATAGCTTAAAGGAGGAAAAAATTCCACATAAAATACTTAGAAAGAATTCATCCTAGTCTGAATTCAACTGTGGTGCAAAGATTACAGCTTTGAGCTTGCAATGGATGTGGAAAATATGAAGAAAAACCTTCATCATCTTAATAATGTCAATATGTACCTAACACTACTAATATACGCCATATTATTGGCATGAGAGGAATGTATGTGTGTGACATATTTCTTCTTTCAGATAAAATGTCCTTTTAATGCTACAAACAGGAAAACCTGAGAAAAGTAAGAAACTACAAGCAAAATTAATAGCAGATGATTTAATATCTGATCGAAGAAAGCAACATCAGAAAACCGCTTTAATAAAATACTATGCTCTACCTTAAACTAGCCAGATCTTCAAGAAAAAAATGACTCATTATAGGAATTTAGTCCACAGCCTCACTTCCCTGATGCTTGAAAACTTTCCAACTTTCCAACACAGAGAAACTCTCTGTTCCTGGCCAGCAGATATCCTTTTTTTTTCAAATGCTTTGTGATTCCCCTCTCTTCTAGTTCTATCCTTAGGGCTTTGAATTGTTTAGTGCAGAAAAACTTTTAAGGCTTCTCTCAATGAGTCTTCATTGAGATTATCTGCCCATTTTATTTCACAATTCTTTCAGTACATTTTTGTTTAATACAGGTGACCATGTTGGTAAAGGATATTGTAGCCAAAATTCTCTCAGTGGTGTTTTGTCCAATAGCACACAGTTTCCCACATAAAGCACCTATCTAAAATCACATCTACTTTCTCATAAGTCCATCATAATGTCAGTTTTTAACATCACAGGAAGCTGCTACTATGTCAGACTTTTCTGTTTCTAAGTAATTGCCAATTGATAAGTATCCAGATAATGGTGAAAAATATTATTATTAGTTCCTCTTCATAAGGTCTCATGCTTCAGTTAAATGCCAGCTCATTACTATTACTGTAGACGTCAAGATCTTAATATAATTTCTGCATGATATGCAAATTGTTCTTCATATTTACTTGCCTCAATTTTGTTTGATAAATGCCTTTCATCAAAATTTTTATTTTGTGCCAAATTCATTAATATAAACATTAAAGATTTTCTAGATGAGTCATTGGGGAATTCTGCTACTGACTTTCTTCTGGTAATAAAAAATTCTCATTTTTTATTACTATTTTTAGCAATTTTTTATAGCTGGCACATATTTTTTATCAAGTCTTCTATCCTTTCGCATTAAAAAAAAAGGCAGAAATCTCCACCTGGGCTTTTAGGTCCAGTTGACTTGAATACCTAGATGCTATAATATTTCTGACTTTGAGACAGAAATTTTTAGTTTCAGAAAGAGTTCTTGCTTATATTTCTATGTTAAACTATAATATTTTGATGTGAATTTGTAAAACTATATGGTCCTTAAATTTTACCAAATATAACATGGAAAATAGAATCAGAACATCTTTCAGGCATCAGAAGTATGTAAGCTACTTCTTTATCCATCACATTTCATTTTCAAAGTACATGCATTAGATTAATCTCTGTAACTATTTTACTACATAACGTTGTTGCTGCTAAACTCAGAATCTTTTTATGGACAATGAGGAAACAGGTATTATTGTTAATATAATTGAAATCTTAATAGTCTGATTGAAGAATTCTTATTCTTATATATAATTTCTATAATTCTTATTATAGAAAAAAAGAATGAATGTCTATATGCAGAACAGTTTCAATAAAAAATAGAATAATAATAATAACAACATGATTACAATTATTACTTGGAATAATTTTCTACCCCTTATTCTGATATTATGTGCACCCTGTGGTCACAAGGTGTTTATGGTCAGAAGATTTTAAGACTAAAACCATGGTGCTAGCATACATCCCTAGGAAAATAGAAAGAAAACAACAGCCATAGTCCCTCTCCAACTAGAAAAACAGTTTCTCAAAAGCTAAACCAAATAAAGTCAATCTCTAAACAGGCCAGGAGCAGTTCAGAGGGAGCAAACTTGGCAAAACTCCATCACTAGTCCTTGCAATACAGTAGACTGTGACATGTTACTAGCCTGGGCTACAAGATTTGTTATGTTTATGATAACAGCTGTAATTACCTAGAGTAAAAACTATAACCAGAGCTCCTCACTTCTCAGTTTTAATATTTTAAGCTATCCAATGATTCCAGATGAATCCAGGAAAGCCTATGGAATGAATCCAGGTTGATCCAAGTCTTTGAGAAAATCTGCATTTCTCAAAGCTGGTTATTTAACTTCTGTTTGACCATCCTTCTCCCTCTCTCCTCAGCTGATGCCCCTGGGTGTATTGTGAGAATGAATGAGTAAAAATCAGATAACATTTGCCAAACTGTGCTAATGGGGCATTCTGAATCCCCAAATAAAATCTATTTGACTACAGATTAAAAAATTGTAGTCTTAAATTCATGGTGGCGCTTTGACAGGACTTAAAAGGGAAAAGGCAATTTGCAACTTTCTTTCAATCTGCAGCCTTAAGTTACTGCATTTTATGAAGGGTCACTTTGTTGCATATGACTTAATTCAATCAATGAATCATATCTAAACATAGCAAACTTAAATCTTTTGATAGAGTTATGAACTATTTAAATAACATCACCTAAATTTCATTAAATTTTTAGCCCTCATTAATTCCTGATTTTTGTGTTTCAGATGTTTTTTCACAGTGCTGACATTTTAGAGTTGTACTTATCATCACATGCTTCCCATAAAGGCACAAAATAAAAGCCAAATATATCCTTGTTCTCATGTTATGCAATATAAAATTGGTTGAAAAAGACTGAAAAGTTTTCTTACTTCCATGCAGCCTGATTTCGCTTTGGTTGAGATAATATTTAGGCAAACATATCTGAAATGTTTAATATTTATATTCAACATTTATTTTGTGCAAAAACATCCTCATATTTAAATGTTTGAACATAATAAACATTAGAGGAAAACATAGACAGGCTTGCAGAAAGAGCCAAATATCAAATATTAAAATGAGTTTTCCTGAAAACTGTTGTGTAAGTGTGAACAAATGTTTTAGCATTTCCACATCTGCCAGTCTCTTATATGGTCTGGTCCTTTAGGAGTTGAAGAAATCTTTAACAGATAGAGTACTGGAGGAAAGAAATGTGTGAACAGACAAACTTGCAATGGAAAAGAAGCAGTTTCTATGTGATTTTTTCAAGTCAATCTTTTATACATACTGTTTTGGTTGATAAGTATGGAACAGTTGCATATTTCTTGGTGTTCTTCTCATAAACTTGTTTGGTTTTCCAGCTTTAGATTTAGTAGCTATATATTTTCTTACTTATGTAATACTTGATTTTTACTTTTTTTTCCCAGAATTTGTGTTATAAAGTAGTGTTTTAACACTGTTACATTAAAACCTTATTTAAGGGCAAAGAAGAAGCACGTCTTGTATATAATTTAATCAAATAATTTACTAATATAACTGAAAAGTTAATACAATAACATTATAATAATAACATTATAATAACGGTAATATATTAATGTTAATATTCAGAGTTTAGATCAAAAGTGTTACAAAAAAAGAATGACAATGCAGTTTGTTTTACATAGTTGTGGTTCCTATCCCTTTTTCCAGTGTTGTATTCAACCTTTCTAGGCCACTGTCACTCTAAGGTTTCTGTCCTCATGTCTGTGGCTGTGGTGGCATGGTTGTCAACACCTGGCCTACCTCACTGGGAGGAATGTGATGATGATGTTGGTTGTTCCTCACTCTATAACCCTCTTGGTGTCAATCCTCTTGCTAGCTAGAGCCCTTTTATTCCTTTACTTTATCTCCATTTGTCAGTAACATACAGGTGACATCTTAATTTGTGGTATGTATTACATTTTGCTTTTGCGAAATATTATTTCTTTACTTTCTCTGTCACCCCTAAAAGTGCTTTTGTAGAGCTGCTGGTCAGTATTTCTTCTACAGACAGTAGGTGAGCTATTTATGTTGTCTGCAGAGCAAACTGGCACCCCTCGTCTGCCATCCTATGCATATATCTCTGCACCACATCCTATGCCTCTGCTTCTCAAGTCCTCTGCTGTCCTACAAGGACTGTTGTTCTCTACATTGTCATTGTAATAAGAGTTATAAATATCCCACGCAGCCTAAAATAACTGCTAGTTCCTGTTAGGTGTGGAATGCATTGTACTATAAACAAGTAAACAAAAGTAAAACAAATTAACCTCAGACACCTGTCCAGTTCGAGAAAGTACCGTCACAGCTAAGCCAAGTTATGGATTAAGAAAATTCCAGAAAAAGCAAGCCTGACAAACTTCAGTCTTGAGGCCAGTCCATCTTAGTACAACACTTAGGGCCTGCCACTAGCAATGGAAATACAGCTTTTGAGGCTGCAGAGTCATATAACTTTTCAGTAAAGTATCCATTTATGGTACTTAGTAACTTTTTAAACTTCCTTATCAAGTTGAACCTGTGTATGGACATTTTCCTCTTCCATTTGATTATGAAACAATTCAAAACAACATAAAATCATATTAGATGCAAATCCTGTGATGCTAGCAGCAGTCAGTTGAAGTATTAAAAAATAATTCTAATCACATAGACAGATGGCAGCACTTTCCATGCACCTTAGTGAATGGAAGTGAAACAGAAGAAATTTATTTGGCACCCAGATCTACTAGCTGCCTATTTAGCATATTACCTTTAAAATTTTCCACTGGGTTTCCTCAATATGATCAATAGGTGGTCATCAAAATGAGTCTCATACAGCATACATCTGCAAAGTTCGCATTAGACTCATGAGTGGAACTGGCTCACCAGAGATATGACTCTCCCTGGTCTGTAGCAGTGCTCCTTGTCTTTTTTGATGCACTCCATCTCCGAATTGTTCCCCTTCACAGATGAAGATTGTACCCTGGACTTGTTGCAGATGGACTGGGATATATCTGGGTCCAGTGGTGGATAGATAGCTCTCCTATATTAAGAGCTATTCCCATAACACCCCCCAAGTAAAAATACTTATTTGAGACTCCTGTTGTAAGATACATTTTTTAAAAAAAAAAAACCATTTGAATACCATTAACTATAGGCTACAAATTTCGCCGTAACCATACGAGTTCACAGAACTAAATATTGCCCACAAACTCATGTAATCAAACTGACATTTGGATGCCAGAAGTAGAAACAAAATTGTGAGCAATAATATATGTGGATTGTCATGATTCAAGTGCCAAATATTCCCTCCCTTCCTCTGTCTGTCTTTTGTTTATCATCTGTTTGGTGTTTCAGGTTCAGTTTGGTTTTATTGGAACACTGCATATTATTCAAGACTGCACATGAGGACTTCACAAAATATGGGAGTTAGGAGCATCTGGCTGGTTTGGCTGAAACTCTCTAACAGGCTTAGTTACACTGGGATGTAAAATAAAATGAGAAGCTGAAGCAAAAGATAATGTTAATGAGAAAATTTCTTGGCTTTTGCATCAGCAAAACAGAAATACAGCCAATTTCATACCTTTGAAAAAAGCTAAAATATCTCAGTAAATATGAAACAGTTACTGTATACATCATCAGAGTCACTGAGAACTACCAATCAAAATATACATTTTTTTAAATCTAAGAATTTTCTTGAAAAGCTATAATTTGTTTACCCTTTCATTGTAAAAAAATAAAATTTTCTATCTAGTAAGTATTTTTAACCTGAATTTCAGGTTTTCAGTTTCGGAAGTTGTAGGTGAGAAGCCTATAGACAACCAGGGTACTGTAGGTGTTTCAAACCCAAAGTGGACTTTAAGCTGTGCTGTGGTGATGTTAGCGTCGAGAGACAGAGACACACATAATCACTGATGTGATTATATATGAGATGCCTTTATTTGGGCCCAGAGAGCTAGGGGTTTATCAATCCAAATCAAGCTCTGGCTCTATTCGGCAGACAGACCACCTTATATTTCCCACAATTACATAAGTAAAGGTTTAATTATTAAACTACATTGTTTCATTGTTATACATTGATTTTCACTCAACCATGATTCTCAAACATGAGTCTTGTTATGGTTATAATCATATACAATCACTTCATAAATCATGGTTAGAATAGTCACACAGCTTCAGCTAACAATCACCCCACTTATTACGCCTATTGAGGTGAGTTTCACCTGACCTAGCAAGCCTGGAATCACAAGACGTACTGTGAGGCCTACCTCTTTGTCTCTCCGAGTATTCCATGATTAGAACTTTTTTAACCCTATACTATTAGTGACCTCTGTGTCTATTTGCACATCAACATTATCAGCCTGGCTGGGGGAGGGTGGGTACCAGAAACTTTCTCCTGCTGTAATACTCCAAGCAAAATGTGTCCCTGGAAAGGGGACTCTTTCCTTCTTTCTCTCCTTTCACCTGTGTTCTGTGTGCCTGCAGTAAGCCAGCTTACCTTTGAGCTACTCAAGCAATATGGAATACTGAATATTCCAATGTGTAATCAGTCTCTGATGGAAACCTGAGAGATGCAGCCTGTCCTGTTTCTCAGTGGAGAAACAAACGAGAATACTATCAGTCTTTGTTGTGAAGATAACGTCCAGGTTACAAATCAAAAGGAGTCATAGTCCTTTGGAAAATGACTAATTCCATTTTTTATTCTAACTTTCTTGCAACAAAAATTAGTTGTGATGAGAAATTCTGGTAATTTTAATGACAGGCTTGTTGGGATGTTTTTAAGATTTTCACAGAATATCTGTAATAATTTTTGCCCATATGTGTGACCGTGTGCTTTGACTGCTCAGTTGTAAAAAAATCAGTTTAAACACAGGAAAATGAGTGCATTTTAGTCATTATTTAATCTCCCTGAAAGATCTCACTGATAAGAAGAATTAAGGTAGGTAACAGAAAAGACAAAAATATATCAGTGTCACTTGAAATCAGATTTAAATACATGTTAGTCCTGCAAGCGATTAGCAGTAAGACAACAGCATAAACCTGTGTCTGGCAGATCAACAATAGCATAAGTGTTCAGATAAGAAAGAAGACTGCTGCATCAAGCAAACATCTCCCCATAGGTACTGTATAGATAATGATTTATACTTTATACCATGAATTTCAATATATCTCTCCCATGAGGCTTATTATAATTAATGACAACTTTTAATACTGATCTTGTCTGGTGTTTTTTGAAGTCTTGATCTCAGACACTCTCTATAATCATACATTTCACTGTTCAATTAAATGCTGTGATGTGTTTCATTTATTCAACAAAATTGTGATGAGAAAAATGGAAATTGCCTTGAGTTGACCCATGGTAAACTCCTAAGATATGTGAATCATGAAGCTCCACCTGGAATAGCCTCTAAAACACAAGACAAGGGACATGGGCATGGGAAGTAAAAGAAGATAGAGCTTTCTTCAGGAAATGTAAGAACTAATACTCCTGAGCTAGCTAGTCCATATTTTATTACAGTACTTTTTACAGTGTTTAAAACTCTTTTCATGCATTCTTGTACATATCTCCTTTCTAGAGAAAAAGAAAATCTGAGTTGCTATAGCCACTTACAGGTAAGTTTTTCATGGTCTTGTCATCCTTCTCAGAAACAATTATTCCATGCTGACATATTTCTGACGAATGCTCAGTGCACAATTGCAATGCAAATGAGGCAGTGCTGCTGGTTTCTGATAGCACAATAATACTTCACTCTGAACATGACTTTATTTGCACTTTTCCTACCAGTTGCATATTGAGCAGAAGTGAGATTTTTACATTTTCCCAGATCCTCTCTGAAAAGTGACAGGTAATATCATTTTCTAAAGCATATAAGCATATAAGCGCTTTTTTTTATTTCCCTGTGGTGAGAGATACTTAGAGTCTATTGATACTAAACATCATTTGCACAAATCTTATGTAGATATCTAAAATTCCCCAGTTGTCTCTTGTTCCAGACTAATCCAAGTAGATTCATTGCTTTGCAAGAGTCTGTTTCTCTAATCACTTCATTTTAAAGGTATTTAATAAATACACAAAACAAGTCCTTTATGAAAGAACTTACTGGCATACTTCTTGTAATATTTTGTCCTGATGGAAATCAACCATTAACCCCTATTTTCTTTTTCTGCCTTCTAGGAAAGTTTGATTCTTGTTTTATTACATCTTACAGGATTCAGAGAGGATTCAGGGAGCCTTCAGGGAGATTGCAGTAGGTTAAAAGTCTACAAAACTATCAGCTGGTTCTCCATTATTTTGGACTTTTTAGAGCAAGAGATTTGTAAGGTTTTTTTTGCCTACAGAGCTGCAAACAGACTACATTTTACTACCAAAATATCCAAGACAGCCTCAGTGAGTTCTGATCTGACTGTCTTCAGGAAGCAGAGGTAAGAACACAGTAATCAGCTGCCTTCTATGCAAATGTAGATAAAGACCACAGATGTAGGTCACACAAAAAAGGCAGAACTTAATCACTGTTCTTCCTTGGAAACATGGTCTAACTCTCAGCGGTGGCTTTTCGGGCACTTAAAACAGTCTTAAAGAAGAAATGTGAGGCACTTTAATTAGTGCCTTATTCAGCCAGGCTATCATGTCCTTAGATCTTAGCTTGTTTCCAGCTTTTCTCAGACTTTGGATGCTTTTCTGAAGGAAGTGAAGCTGCAACTGCAGTAGAACACAGCTTGGGCTGTTGCTTACAGCAAAAAGCTTTGCCGTGATTTCTGTAACTAAAAATTTTGTTGGGATGAATCCAGCCCCTCTTCAACCAGTGGCTCCTGGGGCAACAGAGGAGTGTGAGAGCATCCTAAAAAAGTTGTGTAACAAACATCAAAATTGGCTTTAAACATGGAGACATCTTACCTAGGCATTTTACCTTTAGATTAATTTCATGGAACTGTTGCTCTAAGGAGAAATAATATTAGCTTAGTCTAGTAGAAACTTTAACTGATGCAGTTTGTAGTCATAGCCCTTCCAACAGAGTGTGAAGAAAGGAAAACTTAGAAGTGAGAAGTGCTTTATGCATTCTTTTCTGAATGATCTGTACATCAAAAAATCAGTCCTATGATCTCACCAGCAACCAGATGCTGAAATTAGAAGGCCTGAATAGAATCAGAAGCCGTTGAAAAATTCCTGTTGTCACATACCACAATGAAATGAGCTTATTTTTGATATGATGAAACATGTTTCTTTACAGTCAGTTGGAAAGAGACTGTAAACATTTAGACTATGTTTACATTGTCATTTATTCTACTCCTAATTTTGCATTTGCATCTTGTCCCTTTGCCTCCACCCCAATGTCAACACTCTCTACATGTTTGGATACATTTGGATTTTGAATTGGTGCTTACCAGATGTCTTCCTGAATGAGGAAACTCACATATAGGGAATAGATTCATTACACAATTCTACACCTGCATGGATAATAAGTAGGTGGAGCATAACTTGTATAAATATCGGTAATACAGCTACAACTCTTACAGACTTTGTTCTACTTAATGTATTTAATCAAAGCTGTATAGCAAGCTATGCACTTTCTCAGTAGTCATGTCTTGCTCAGTACTGGCAGGTTACTGTGAAATACCATGGCTTGGGACCTGTGAAACAGCCTTCTCGTTCCCTGGTTAAACACACATCCATCCTATCAGGTTTTTTAGATGCTCATATGTATATAGCCAATGTGAGATGACTCAACTCCTTTTGAACATTTGCAAAGAACACAAAAATTCTTACTTAGTATTCAGGAAACTTTCTATGCATTCACTGTACCTGCAATATTCATAAGAGGTGTCATTCTAACTGTATGAACTAGCATTGATTCAAATGAAAAAAGTTGAAGGTAGCTCCTTGCAGGCCTTGAATCCGAAGTGACTGCCCAGAGCACACAGTCACTGATTTGCCTGTCTCTCTGCGAGCCACCACTGAGACTTTCTGTCCACATGCTGTCTGCAGCACAAGTCTGCTGCATGCATCATTATCGAAAATTCTCAAACGATACTTGAGTTCCTGGAAGCCATAAAGGGAAAGTAGGGCGTCAAATGCCATCTTCTAAACACATAAGTCTGTTTAAAACTTCTCTAGAGCAATGGACAGTCTCTGCCTGCATACAAGAATCAAGCATGAAAAGAATACACCGCTACCACCTCTTATCCTGTCCTTCCTTTTGACCTAATTGTCCACTCTTTAGCAGAATGAAGCTGACAAGTGTCTAAACATGACAAATGCATGAACCAGTTCTTTCCCTCTCCTAGTTATTTTGGCACAGCTCCAGCTCTTGTTTCTCCCTGACGACTCCCAGCAACACACTCCTTTCAATATCAACTGTATACTTCCCCCAGCAAAGATATTCAGACTCTGTTGTTCAGACCTCACCTTTTCATACAGTAGGAAGCATGACCTTGGATAGACAACTTTAGTACTTAAAGGAGCAGTGAAAGAGTGAGATTTGCATGTATCAGTTTTTATAGGGAATGAGTTCTAATGATTAGATAATTTGGCTTATGAATGTCATTATTTGTGAAACTATGCTAATAATAATTCATTGATTAAACCCCCAAGACCATAACTGGCCTAACCATATATTTCTGGCTTCACATTAAGCCATGTTTCTACAGTGCTAACTATTGCCTACCATATTGATCTTGAGCTGGTTCCTGTGGAATAGCTGTTCAAATATAAATTCAACAACTTGTGGGGAATACAGGTAGTCTAGGCTTTAATTTTCAGTGCAATACCCAGCTCCTTGCCATCTGCAGGTTGCCCCAATGATATTTACACTGTGCAAGAAAGAGTATTCTGAAGTGTCCTCACCATATCCTTGGTAAGATCCTTCTAGGATATCCCCACACTGAGCCACCCCATTACCTAACACAGAAACTCTCATTAAACTGCTCCATTCAGTACGCAGACTGAACTTGTTGCACCTACAGTTGAGACAGGGTGAATGCTGTGAAGCTGAATAAAGAGAAGGCAGAGTAGACACCAACACTGTGTATCATCAGAAGAGTGTGCATTGTTTTCCCATTCCACTTAAAACAGTGATTAGCAGTAATACATCTGAACACATTCCCCTAGTCCTGACAAAAAGCACAGTAAACACTTGCTTTCAAAGGAATTCAAGTTTCAAAAGAGCAATGAGACTCTACATCATCTACTTATGACTATTGTTGTGAATTTTACTTTTTTCCAACAATTGGCTGATGGATGGCATAATAAGCTCTTACAATTCTAAAGGGAATTCCAGCTAAGGGCTATTTCTTAGAATAGCAGTTTATTGTAAAGAAAAGGTCCTGAAAATGGAGACGAAAGGCAGACTTTTAATCAGAGCTTGGATGTAGGCTGTCTGAGGAAGCTCTTATCATTCCACCACAAGCAGTGTATGGCACTCAAAGAGAGATTCTGTACAACAGTAATAGAAGTTTTAAAATCATTATTTGTTCCTTAAACATAGGGGGATATTTGATTGCTTCACAAAATAACTGTGAAGATGAGTTCTGACCTTTTTTTTTTTTTTTTTCCCTGGACATTAGAGCATTATCTCTTACTAAAAGCAAATCCAGTAGTTCAAGCAGAGTTAATTTAAATTCTGTCTGCAAGAAGCCTTCTAATTAGTGACAATTTCATTGTTCCAACGACATGGGTATATCTCTATAATGGAAAACAACATGAAAGGAGAGTGACTGATCTGGGAGGAGGGCTGGTACCACAATGGACTTAAAATATAAAGACCGAAAAATGCAGATAAGTAGAGGTCAGTCCAAGGGAAGCATAACCACCTATGGTGATACTTAAAGGTGAAGAAATAACTAACACATCTGTCTGAAGCATAGCAGTAGAAGGTTTTCACTGGCACCTTCTGAATTAATCACGTTAAAAAAGAGATTACTGTAGCTTTAATGCAGAATGAAATCATTTGTAGCTATTAAAATAAGATGCCATAAAATGTTAGTTTGCTCTAGCAAGAACTTCAGCTGCAGTCTTCTGCTCACTTTCAGTTGGAGGGAATCCTTTTTGGGTTTTTTTTTTTTTCTCTGAAACACTATAGAAGTCCAAGGGATTCCACAATGGAGTTCACCTAATTTGATAGTGAGTGGCATTCACTGAATGTCATGTTACAGAGAAAGTATTTAAGCTGCTGCTTCATTTTTAATTTTTATTACCTTAGGGCTTCAAGCTATTCTAGTCACAGGCGCTGATTTTGGCTATGCAGAAAAAAGCTGAATGATGCTTGGAAGTTATTTGTTTATTTATGCATTCATTACTTTCATTCCAGTTGAATAGAAAATGCATGAAATAATTTTAATTAACTGAAGGATTCTACTTCTTTTGTTCTGAAATCTTGTGATACAATTTCATACAGCTCTTGGTTATATGGAGGAATACTGTATCTAGTTGAACTCCAAGGATGATGCTGGCACTGAAAAAGAGACCAAATATTTTTCATGTAGTAACATGGTAGTCAAGACTGTTATTTCACACAAATGGAATTGCACAAGGTCAACAAAAGTGACATTGAGTGCACTGACATATAAACAAAATTATTGACTCCTACAAAATATCCCAAATAATATAGACTTACATTGAGTAAGGAAAAATATAATTTCATAAGTTTATTTTGCACCATGAAAGCTGTTACTTTTAGTTACAGTGTTTAATTTCATCAACAGAGAAACATGAAAATGAGGATTTAGTTGCATAGCAACACGATTCCATTGTTTACATACAGAATATAAAACTATGATTTTTGTCCTTGACAAAATTTGAAAAAAAAAACAAAAGAAATGGATGAAGCTGAGCTTGAATTCTTTTCAAAATCTTTGATTTTATTTAAAGAATAATAAACAATTTAATTTTGCATGAATTTGCAAAACAATTAGTTTTTAATGCCTGTGTCTTGAAAACTTTGTAACTAACTTCAATGCTGCAAAGACATTGGTAGTGTTCAGAAAGATGGAGCTTTGGCCTAACATTCATTTCCTTTGTGTACACTGTCATAAAAATGAAAATGAATGTACTTGAAAACATTGCTACAATATAAGAACTATTAAAATGTTGACATTGATTGTTTCCATTCAGTCTAAACTTGTTTTTAATATTACTGTATTTCAAGAACCAGAGGAAGTAATTTGAATTGTAATGCAAACAACCAATCTATGAGTTTATTTGACTCTCTTTGCCTTAAATGTCTTAATGTCTATTTCAAATTTTATACTTTGAATGATTACCTTGCCTTACACGTGAAGGGAAAATATATTTTTTTTTCTGTTTTAATGTTACATTAAGTACCATCCCCTCCTGCTAAGATAGTAAATTATTTGAGGAGGTGAGTAGCATGATTACAATGGTTTTGTGGCATCACAGAAATATTCCAAGAAGCAGTGCTGCATATTTATATCAATATTTAATAGCAAGATCACACGACAGGGATATGCTCACTAGAAAATAAAGTAGAAAATAGTTTTTATACAGATCACCCATATTTAAATGGTGCTAGCTCTAATTTTCTAGTGTAATAGATGAGATCAATCCCATTTCCTAGTCGCATAAAAGTATGGGACTTCTGTTTCTGATGCTCACTCTCTTCTTCAAGATGCCCAAGAGGTAAAAGAGACTGGGGAAAAATTGCCTTTTGAATTTGAAAGACAACAAAATAATTTTGTTTGGTAAAAGGTAAAGACTGAATACAGGCAAATATGGAACGCTGGCACCAACACATACTGTTTTCATCCCTTCTCACTTATTACCCTACTAATTGTACTACCACCTCTCATTTCCATCCCTGATGATTTATGCTCTTTGTTGATGGCCTTCCAAAACATATTACTTACCATTTACTTCCACTGTGAGTTCTGTTTGGTCTAATTTATTTACCACATTCACCTATAGTGCCACACTCTTGAGATCAGTGCTACATTTCTCTCCTGCCCACCAGGTACTAGCCAGCATTCCCCCTGTGCCCTCCTCTCCCCACCACACTATTTCCAGCAGCCCTGCCTTGCCTTGCTTCTCTGCCCATCCCACCTCAACGTCTTGTTCTGGGAGAACAAGGCTGGGGGCTGAACAGATTCAGAGCAGATCTGCTGAGAAGGACTTGGGGTGGATGAGAGGCTGCACATGAGCAGGCAAAGTGCCCTCCCAGCCCAGAAATCCAGTTGTATCCTGGGCTGCATCCAAAGCAGCTGTCAGTAGGGCAAGGGAGGGGATTCTGCCCCACTGCTCCACTCTGGAGAGAGGTCACCTGAAGCCTATAAGGAAAGGCTGAGAGAGTTAGGATTGGAAGAAAGAAAGCTTCAGAGTGACCTAATTGTGGCCTTCCAGTACCTGAAGGGAATTTGCAAGAAAGATGGAGAGTGTTGACAAGAGCATGTAGTGATAGGACAAGGGGGAATGGCTTCAAACTGGAAGAGAGTAGGTTTATATTAGACATGATGAAGAACTTCCTTACTGTGAGGGTGGTGAGGCACTGGCACAGGTTGCCCAAGAGAAGCTGTGGATGCCCCATCCCTGAAAGTGTTCAAGGCCATGTTGAAAGGGGCTTGGAGCAACCTGGTCCAGCGGAAGGTGTCTCTGCTCACAGTATAGAAGGCTGGAACTAGATGATCTTAAAGGTTTCTTCCAACTCAAATTATTCTATGAGTTTATGATCCTCCACTTGCTATTTCTCTTGCTCCCATCCTGTTTTTGTTTTTTTTTTTTTAATTCTATGAGAGTTTACAATTTTTCTAGTAACTAGGCTGATTTCCTTTTAATGCAATATATTCTCCCCTTTCAGGTAAATATTCTTTCCTTGGAAGCTTTCCCTCTCCTCCCCACAGATATTGTATTCCAACTCCCAGTGTATTTTACTAGTTGAGTCTGAATTTCTTGGTCTGTATTAACAGCCTCAAAAAATGGCTTAAATTCCATTTAAGTATTTTTATCTATCTTATGCTCAGACCTTAAACTCAGTCCAAAAATCCTTTGAGACCACAGTGGTTTTTGCAAAAAATACTCTTAGTTATGTTACTGGTTATGCTGGACTTCTAGTTTGAAAAATCAGGCACATTTTTTTGTGTGTGACCCAATAGTTCTCTCCACAGGTGCATTATATTAATTGAAGTTAATACCTAAGTGTAATAAAATCAACTTTGTGATGAAACAATACATAATGAATTTCTCTTAGGTTGGTTTTTTTTGTTTGGTTGGTTGGTTGGTTGATTGGTTGTTTTGGTTTTATTTGTGTTTTTATTCTCATGGAGAATTAACAGCATGTGAAGGAGATGTAATGAGATATAATTTAACATTGTGTCACTTTAAATTTTGATTAAATAAAGAGAAAAAAAGATAATGTGAAAGGATGTGTTTCTGATGGTCGTGAGGATAAAGCTAGAAAGTAATGGGATAAAATTAATTTAATGAGTCCTACTAAGGATTTTTTTAACTGTGCTCTTTGCAAGAAAACTTTGCAAGCTCTCATTCAACAAATAAGTCAAGCTTTGCACTGGGGCAGGAGACCACTTAATAAACATGCCAAGAAGTGTTTAATATGAACCACAGAAATCTCCACCACATTCTACCATAAAAGATAATAACTTATCTCTTTAAATATACCCTATGCAGTAGCAACTACTTCACAAATATACATTAAGGGTAGCATTTCTAGATACAATGTCCTTCCTATATATGGAATTACTAATCTAAAGCTATGGACAGGTTTTTTGAAAATTTTCACTTATATGGACTCTTGACTCCCTGGGTAAAAAGCAGGAGAAACTTTACTTGATTTGTTTAATCCTAGATTGGACAAATTCATGGTAAAAACTGTCAAGAAAATTAGAAAGTTGCTAAAAGTGTGTTTATGTGTACTTGTACGTATGAATGTATTCATGCATGAATGTTAGCATATATTTTGAGTCCTAAGTATTTCATTTTTTTTTCCACTTATATCTCTGCTATTTCTAGCTCATCAAAATAGATAATTTTTTTTTTTAGAGAGATGGCAAAATGTAATATATTTTAAGATCATCTCACTGGCAGATTATCAAAGCTTCGGGACTTGTGTCTTTTAGTCATAGGGGAGTTTTATCATAGAATCTTTCAGAAAAACAGGAGAAATAAAGATATGACAACAGCCTGAGAAGCACTGATGAAAATGAAATAGTTAAAAGTTCTGCAAATAAATAAAAGCAATTATTACACCAAATTTGTTGCTCTTTGCAATTTCTTCATATTAATTTTATCATCTAGATATTAAAATGCATTTTGTTCCATCGTTGTTTTTTTGGAAGGATGAGGTGTTTATTTTGGTATTGTTGTGTTTTTTTAATTAGCATTTATCACTGTCTGCAACAGTAGCTTGTGCACTAGGCACTTACTACATTTTGATTTCCACTCACATGCTCTCGTATTTCTAAGTACATGAGTCTGATTACTCTGCCACTGGGAAATGTTTAGCTTCATTTAAAAAAAAAAATCAATTAGTTGAGCCTTTTACTGATGGTGAACTTCTGTCAGATCTTTTGACTTGCACGAATTGGATTGCAAAATGCCTTCCAGGTCTTTATATAACACCTTGACTGGACTTTTATTCTATCATCCATCAGTATTAATAAACTCAATTTATGCTTAATTAATCATGACATTTTATCATGTCTTGAAAGAAACAACTGTTTAGCTGTTTCCAAAGAGTGACTGTTGAGAGAGCTGGGTCATTCTGAGAGATATAGCATGAAGTATCCAGGGAGATCTTATTGCAGGATTTCAATACTTAAAGAGGGCTTATAAGAAAGATGGGGGTAGAGTTTTTATTAGGAACTGTATGGATAAGAATGCAAGTTTTAAGCTAAATTTTTTTTACAATGAGTGTGATGAAACACCAGCAGAAGCTACCAAAAGAGGTTGCAGATGGCCCAGCCTTGGAAACATTCAAGGTCAGATTGAATAGGGCTTTGAGCAACCTGGTGCAGTTAAAGAGATCTCTGCTTATTTCGGGTGGTTGAAATTAAAAGACTTTTTATGGTCTCTTGCAATGCAAATCATTCTAAGATTCTACAGTTCTAAGAGTAAAAACTAGTTACTTCAAATGTATGTGCTTCTGAGATAGTTTTGTGCTGAAGTGAGTCATAAAAAGGCTACCTGAGACCTCACCAGTGAGGGGAGTCTCTCAGCTGTCCCATATCAGAGACAGCCACCAAGCCTGAGGAGAGTATTGACTTCCTCACTACACCTCTGACTAAGGAAGGAGAAACTATTCACCATGGGTAGAAGAAAATCAATAGATTACTGTTTTGGCTGTGATATCTTAGATGTTTTGAGCTGAAGGGATTTCTTATTTATTTCCCCATATTAGAAGCCAGAGCTGAACTTGATATTCAATCTGAAACCTATTACATATAACCAGTATAGAGTATGATTCATATAGATAAACTCAGGTATCTGCTGTCCCTTGAGATGTTCTATGGTTTGCAGTCTGTCCTCTATCTGATGCCTGTGTTTAAGTAGCACTAACAGATATGGAGAAAGGTATGAGTAATATAATCTAACTCCAATGTGATCTTCAAGTTACATGAAACAAAGCAACAGAAAATCTGAAAAGATAGTAGAGCGTAAAAGACCACGTTCCTCCCATTGTTTGGAACTTCCAGGATCTCTTCTCCTCTGCTTTTGTTCAGCTTAAGCCCAGTATAAATATTTTGATTTGGAAGAGTCCTTTTAATGGTCGTCTAGTCCAACTCCTCTGTAATGAGTAATGACATCTTCAACTAGATCTGTTATGTGACTACACATCTTATCAAATCCACTTATCTTACCTGCTTTTATACCATGTAAAATATAAAAAAATATGATAGTCTATGGAGTAAAATACAATGGAAACATTAAAAAAAAAGTGAACATAACCATATGAGTAAGTTGCAGACAGAGAATGTTACAGGTTGCTGAGTTGTAATGTGAAGCTACTATCACAATGACCAGCATGAATGTTTTTTAAGATATCTTTTGTTCGGGGACCATTTATTGTATGGCATGCAAGCTTCATGAAGATTCCTTTGCCTCTTCCTTTCGTCTTGTGGAATGTGTAGCGTTAAATAATATTTCATTAATTCTGGTTCTTATCAGTGTATTTAGTATTTCTCACATCACATACACGAAAATTCCCCCAGAAGCTCAGCTTTTGTTTTTCCATTCTGCCTTTGTATTATCTTACTCAGAAAACATACAAATGCAGCAGATATATAAGAAATAATTAAATAACAGAACCCTATCTGGACTTCAGTCCCAAGGGCTCAGTCCAGTGTCTGAAAATATTTTATTTCAGTCCAAACAAGAGCTACTGTGCTAATCCCCCAGGAATGCAGCATTTATTACTTACCTGGCAGGTGTGAAGCATTGCATGCTGAACGGATTATCTCCCCCTCCTTCTCTCCACCTCCTGCTTTGTTCAGGCGAAGTAGAAGAGGGGAAGGAGGAGATAATCCTCTTCAAATGGAGTATTTATTACCTTAGATGTAGGCCTAAAATGCTGCTTGCTGAGTGGGAGTTAGCACAGGAGCATCTGCTTATACGAATGATAAACTCCATTGTAAACAAACTAAAGCTTCACTAATCTGACCATGGCCTTCTTGGGAAAGTTCAAGACTTTTTAGTGCTCTTCACAATAGTTCCTGATATTCAAGAGACATCCTTACTATCAGATTATTGATAATGGGAATTTTGGGTAACAGATACAACTAACTAGAGTGGTCGTTAAGCCAAGTTGTGAGGATCGTTTTGGGTTTTTTCCTTTGGGCTTTTTTTTTTTAATTTTAAGCTTTCAGAGTTAGGTCTGCCAAAAATATCTATCTAACTGTTGGTAGAGATTAGGGTTGGATGAATTTTCTCATTTCAAGAGCATCAATTCTACCTTCTTTTTCACAGACAACTGCCTTTGTCATCAATTCTCCATGTTGCGCTTATGACATTTGTGAATATATTCTCAACCCTTATCAAGTCCATTTGTTTAGAAGAAAAACCACACTTGGCCCTAAAGCTACAATGTAAAACTTAACAAAAAAAAAAAAAAAAAAATAAAAAAAAAAAAAAAAAAAAAAAAAAGGTTTATTTGACTGAAAGAGAATTTTTTGCAGAGGGCTTATATTTTAGGGTTTTATGATATATTGCGCAGCCACATAAAGAGTGCACTCTAGGGAAACAGAGTGAACTTCACACTTGTGGTTCTCTAGGTGTAGCCAAGTTACCAAATCATACATTCAGACTGACTTCATCAAATTTGGAGCATGCATGGATCAATAAAAGTTTGTAGCATTCGTGATGATTTAGAAAATGTCAGAACTTCCCAGCTTGTTTTGTGGTCTAGCGCATATCGGAAATTTTGGCATATTTCATTCAAAGCAGAGAACAAAAGAATGAGAGAATGAGCTGGGAAATAAATACTGAAGCCTAAGTCTGTCAAGGGATGTGGTCTTCTAAAACAGTTTAACTTTTACTATTGTCTTTTCTCTCAATATATGGCTGCCCTTTCCAGGCTCCAGCTTCTTTAGCAGTTTGTTACTCCCTACCCAGGTGGTCACTACAGATCTGCTGAAGGAGCTTTTCTTGCGATTCATTTCAGTCAGAATCAACTGTGTCAGTGCTGGACCATGGCAGTCCGAGTATCTTAAACTAACCTTGCTCATGCCCCTCCCCTGGATCCTACCATGCAATCCTCTCCATGCTGGTGTCACCACTGGTTTTACTCTGAACTTATTCTGACCTTGTTTGGTTTGACAGAATGTAAAGATAAAGGAAAATGATATCACACAAATGCTGAGTAACAACACAAGGACAGAGAACGCCCATGTGGCCACAGGACAAGAGACTTAAAGACACTCTGGTGGCTACCATTTAGTCAGTCTTCTTCTGTATGTGACCTAAGCCAAATTTGCCAAAATAGAGCAATCAGTAGAGTTGCAGTTAGCAGATTAGCAGTTCACCAATTTCCTCCAGGAACTTAGCAACAACAGAGGAAATAATGTAGTGAGAAAAAGAGTGGTTATAGAAATATTGACCTCTGGAACTGGAAGAGAAGTGCAGCAAGCCTGCCCTCTTTCTTGGAGCAGACAGAATAACAATTATGGTAACACTAAAGGCTGTGCTTTGTGATTAGAATATTTATATCTAGCTATGAAAGAGCAGTGATTGGTACAAGCAGGTGGCAAAATATTCTAATAAAAATTGATCCTTGAAGCAAAGAGTTGATAATTCTGTGAGAGAAACTTTGAGGAACATAGCTGACAAATGTAATGCAATACTCATGTAGCCTCATGGTTTCATTGAGTCCTAAAATTTCCTACAAGATATTCAGTATATCTGTCTTGCCAGAAGAATTCTTCAAGGAAAATGGTATCATTCTGTATGTTCATGTGCAAATTAAGCTGCAGGAGCAAATTTGCCAATTAGGAAATTGGTACAGTGTCTGATATGGACTTAAACTTGTCTTCACTACAGAAAGTTTAAGGACAAAATCCCAACATGTCTGCTCCTATTTTTAACTGTCATTCAGATGTATAAAATTCAAATGGCACAGCAGGTGTTTCCAGAATAAGAAGAAACAAAGAAAAAGAAAATTGCCGCACAGACAGTATTTCCTTGTACTTATGCCGGTTGGCAGTGTAGATACTTGGTTAGACTGACATTGATTAAATCACTCTCTTGGGCAGAACCTTTGATATTTTGTACTTTCCATATCTCTCTTAACTGCAAAAACTTAAATTTTAGACTTGCTTCTATTATCTTCCTTTTGAGAGATTTTCTAATTCGTTTGCAGCACTATCAGCTTTTCAAGGTTCATGTTTGCCTTTATATTTAGCCATTGGTGACATGCTACAGAAGACAATTGAGGACAAATAGCTTGCCTAGTGCTAAAGTGCCTGAACACCCATTTTATTTCCGAAATGCTGTTACTGTCTCTCTGGGCAGTCTTTTTATTCAATTCTGAGAAAAACCTCCTCCAAGCTAATTTATGTGTGCACTGATTTGTTTTGTACAATACAGAATGTTCTTGAGAACAATATTTATCCAAAGTGTGCTTCTCTGAAGAACCAAACCATCCAAGATGCTAGCCTGGTTAATGCAAAAACAGGTTAGGATACATGCAATTGCATTCACAATGCAAATTCTCATCTAGGTTTTATGTATAGGACCTTAAGCTCTTCATTTTGCTGGGTCATAGGCTCTGCTTGAATGATGAGGTGATTCAGTGCTGAGAGGATACTGTTTGAATTCTTTATTCTTTTCTTCTTTTTTTTTTAATTCAACAGAATAGATATTGTTCCTGTGAATACTGGGTAACTGAGTATTGTTCATTATGCTTTGAGTAGAAGCTTTTTGGATTAATATATTTCATTAGTGTGTTATTCACAATTTTTTGACTCACTATTCTCTTGCTAATAAATTTTTTAGGCAGTAAAAGAACAGAAACAGCATAAGATCAGTTGAATTGCACAGCCAGTGTAAGCAATCTGTCATCTCTGTATAACACATCCAGAGCATTCAGAAAATACTTATGAATTCTAAGTATGCTAACAGCCAATTTGCATGCCTCATAAATGTTTCTCAAATTAATGAAAAACCAACATTTGTCAGACTTTTCTTTGATGAGTGTTATTCAGCTTGTATTTGTTTATTCTCCGGCCTGTGATTTTTTTCTTGCCTGTCAAGGGAAAATGAGATAGCTATAAGACCTGAACCAAATAATCGAGGATGCAAGAGGATCTTGTTATATAACTGCAGTTAACATCAGTGTTGGTAGGTCATTTTCAGTCAACACATGATGTCTTTATGAACCAAAATATTGGTGTTTTAGCAGTTTAGTATGTGCAGTATCTTTTTGAAAGCAGACTGATATACACCAATATTTTGTGTATTTTAGTGACTACTAGGCATATAAGATTTTTTAGGAAAGCCAGTAAGCAGATTCCTGGTGTGTAGTTCGTACTGAGTTAATTTACTTCTAAATAACCTCTCTTTTGTGGTTTTTTTCTGACATAAAAAATTGCCTCAGATGGCAACTACGAGTCATCTCTGAGCCTTCCTGATTGGAACATCAACCCAACTTTTGCACCCTGGATGCTATTATTCCTGTCTGGTGCAATCAGTTTAAAGTACTGTAAGATCCACCACAGTTTGCAGAAGATTCTGGTAAAAGGAAGACTTCAATGTGTTTGACTGTATGATGTGGCTGATACATGCTATGGGAAATGGCTTTGGAATGGGATAAGGAAGATACAACAAAGATCTAAACTACAGAGTTTGTTTTTTTTTTGTTCTCCTTTCCACTTTTTTTTTGAAGTTTACAGCTAACTATTATCTATTTAAAAGGGAAAATGTAGGTGAGAGAGATGGAAAAATAACCTTAATCCACTACCAGAGTGAAGATGATTTCCTTTTGTTCAGTGTTCAGTTTAAAATACTAGTCAATAATTTGCTTATGTAGGTCTATTGCAAAGACTGGCTGATAGAATTTTTTCATTGAAAATGAAATTAGAAAGTAAATATTCTACAGTATTTTTTCAGATTTCCACAGAAAAAGTGTTTTAGGCAATCAGTGTGTTTGGTTTGATTTCTTACCTGCTGATGCATTACTCATACAAAATTCAATCAATAATCAACCAACATGCATTTGGTATTCATTCTATCCTATTTTTCTTTATTATCATTTCTTCTCAGAAAAAATTCCTTCTCTATTTTGTGGCAGAGGATTTTAGTCTGTCTCTAAGTACATTTATACGTGTTGAAAAGTAGCTAAAGGAAAAGTAAATCCTTAGTCATCCTGGTGTCACAGCAGCATCAGAAATGAAAATGAATGGGCTACAACTAGATTGCTGCAGTAGAAAGCAGATGAATAAAACTTGACTGGACACTTTATGAAGACTGGAGCATTTATTTATTATCCATAAAAGGATCACAGTAAAAAATGCACTAGCAGAAAATGAAAAAAAAAAATTAAAAAGTACCTGTTTATGTCCTTAATGACCTATTGGGCAAAATGGTTTCTTTAACTCTTTCAGCGTATGACAACACAGTAATTTTTAGTCTGGCCATACTCAGCTATTCATCATATTTGTGACAAATGTGACAGCAGCAAAGCAATTTTTTTCTGTAAGAATCATGCACATAATGAGGATCAAGGAAGATGGCAGATAAAGTGGGATTTTTTTTCAAGATACACCCAATCTAAATACACAAGCACAATTTTTATGCTTTAAAAACATGGAGGAATGAACAGGGCTATTAGGATCACCAGACAGAGGAGGTATTTGCCTTCTGGCATTCGGCTTTTTCAATGCAACCCACTGTTAGAAGAATCCCTGCTGCTTTACCAATAGAAACAAAACACTTTGTATTAATTCATATAAATTTTAGCTTGCCTTCTCTAAAAGCCTCTCTCTGCACCTCATCATCTTCCTCAGCTAAAACAAGGTCAATCAAGTAGGGGTAAAGGACAGAAAAATGGGTTAAGGATGTTTATCCAAGCTCAGCTGGCAATGAAACTCCAATGTGAAGCCTAGAAAAGCAAGAAATTTCCTAAACTGAATCATGTCGTCATCTGAAACTGATAAAGGCAAGTGACTGAGCTTACCTTGGAATACTTCTTGGCAAGATTTTTCTGATTTTTATAGCATATTAAAGCAAATAGCAGCAATTATTTTTCAGCTCTGGAATTATCAGCAGCTCTTTTCCAGCTCTAAAATTATAGACATGTTTATCAGGAGAGCTATATGCAAATGTGAAACATATCAAATGTTTCTTCTCATGAAAATAGTTATGTAATAAGGATGTCCTTCAAATATCTTCTGAACTAGGGTTCTTGAACTATTCATTTATACCAAAGCCTAGTTCCAAACTGAGAAGAAAGGAATATGCAATATGAAGATGAATTCAGAATGGTTCAAATAAGGAGCTGAAGAACAGAAATGAAAGCAGGAAAATCAACTTTCTGTATCTGTTGAAATTTTGCAAACCGCCTCTCTATCATAGGATGGTTTGCTGTGGCATACTGCACTTGCTTCATAAGACCTACTTTTACATCCATGTAAGAGGCAAGGGAAGACCGGGAGACATCTTCCTGCAGCACCTGGAACAGACAGCTATTTATGGTTACTAGCCAGTGGTACCATCCTTGAGAATGACTTTGACCTTGACAACCAGTATTTGCTGCTAAGGAGGCCATTCTACCTTACATCAAGTTGTAAAAGCTTAGATAGGGGGAAAAGTGTTTCTAAGTAGACTGATTTCAAAAGATTAACTATTAAGGAGACATCATAATTACCATAATTTCAATGTGTACAGAAAATTGAATCCTTATAATGGTTTCAGTGCTTTTTTCTTTTCTCTTGGTCATTTCCAGTGAAATAAGACATGGACTAATACTGATATTCCCATTCCGAGCTTTATCTGAGGAGTTTCCTAGAGAAGTGGAAATATAGCTACCTGCTATCTGGGTAATAGTCTCCTCCTGCCTAGCATGTTTAACTGATCCTAAGTGTAAGTTCTTTTGAGAAAAGTACTATGTACATTGGCTAATATAAAATTATTTGCTGGGAGATGAATTTCTGGACATAGTGTTTTAATTCTGCAACCAAGAGCTGAATACCACCTAGCCCATAAACACAAATGAATCCTTTGAAGAGCTGCTCACTACTACTCTGTACTAGAATGTACAGAATCCACATATATAAATAATGTACTGGAATCCACATGTATAAATAATCCTACCAGTGACTTCATCATTTCCCAACCGATTGCAAAGAAGTAACTCCTTCTGGTAAGACAGGCTTAGAGAATGTTTACAGATTACAGCTGCCTTGGACCCATCCATATCCTTCCTCCAGCTACTGGTGTTAGTTTTTGATTTGCTGCTGGTAAGAAAGCCTAGAAAATACTCTTCTTGGGAAGTGGTGGGGAAATGGATGGGAAAGGGTGCAAGAAAACCCTGAGCACCTTGCAGGTGTCGATTCACTGTCACAGATGTACATGCGTA
This sequence comes from Phainopepla nitens, assembly GCA_013400175.1. NCBI lineage: Eukaryota > Metazoa > Chordata > Aves > Passeriformes > Bombycillidae > Phainopepla > Phainopepla nitens. Next base: position 21,057 of record VXBQ01007582.1, on the reverse strand, counting down.
TGCACAACCACAGGTTCCCACTGATCAGAGTAGGGATGCATTCCATGCTCCTTTTTCTGTAGCAGGACCTATTCTGATAGGACAAGGGGTAACAGTTTTAAATTAAAAGAGAGGAGATTCAAACTAGATATGAGGAAGAAATTTTTATGATCAGGGTGGCAAAACACTGGCACGGGTTGCCCAGATAGGATGTAGGTGCCCAGTCTCTGGAAATAGGTCAGGTTTGACGAGACTCTGAACAACCAGGCCTAGTTGAAGGTGGCCTCGCTTATTGTGGGTGGGTTTTGCTGCAAAACAAAAATGGGAGGTGAAAAATCTCCCTTATTTTTTTACTGCTTTTGATCCCTCTTCATTCTACATTTTTTATAGTATCATTGATTTAAGTATGTAATGGCTGCCAGCATAACATCTTAGAGGAAATGATGAGCAGGTTTTTAATCCTCTGGCTTTGCCTTTTTCCTTCTTGGTTACAAAAAAAAAAAAAAAAAGCCCTTGTTTCTGCATCCCTAAATCAGCATTGTTCAAAAAGAAAAAAAATGAGAGAAAGAAGTTATTTATTTTTGCCTGGAAAAGATTAAAATGTTCAAGCATTTTAAGAAAACACTTGAATACAGAACTGTGACCCTCCGTTAAGCCTCATACAAGATAATTGTGGAGAATGAATATTTCTCTGACTACACGGACCAGTGCTTTAAAGATTTTTTATATGCTATTTCCCTGCCTTTTTGCAAAAACAAGTTTTGATGGAAAGCAGATGTAGATCTGCAACAGAAAGGAAGCGATAAATTACATGTCACTCATAAATGGAAAGAATACCAAGCCCATCAATTTTATACAGTTATGTATATAAAGATAGCTGAAGATGTGTGCTGTAGTATGTAATATTATCCATATCGCAGATTCTACAATAATAAAGAAATTAAAGTCAGCAAGATTTTTTTGTGACAGTTTGTGTGGTTCCAAATGATTGTCTAAAATTTTTAGATTAAGAAGGAAAGAACTAGTTATTTTTCTGAATTTCTTTAGAAAAAAAAAAATAAAAGAGGGACTAAGACTCCCAGCTATCATCTCCCTTTTCTAAAAAAAAAAAAAAAGAGGAAAAAAAAGCAAGTGGAAAAACAAAATCTCAGATTAAAATTAGCAGTGTATACAGAAAGATGTGATTCTATAGTTGAAGCAAACATAGGACTTCCAAGAGAAGAGAGGATAAAAATTCAATTCCTGCATGAAAAAACTATAGCTAGGTAAATTTAGGTGTTCCTCAGCTTGGAGAGATCTGGCTTCAGGTCCCATTAAACTGATCTCCAGTGAGAGGTAACCTTAAGTAGTTGATGTGATTCTGGGATCCCTCCTGTTCACAGGCTTAAGAGTTAAAGTAGAACAAACTGATGACCAAAGAGATGAATGCCTTGTAATAACTACATCTGAGTAGTCATTTGAAAATATCTGATTAACCAAGATACAAATGGGAAGATTAATTTCAATGAGTTTGAATGGGAGTTTCCAGGAAAAGAGTTGAAACTTCTCCAATTTTCTTTTATTGTTGTAATGGATCCAGCCAATGTGAAAACTTCAGCTATACTGTCAATCAAAATGCAAGCCAAGATATTTCCTAATCCATGAAAAACAGGCCTTTGAAGAACCTTATGAAACTCTGTGGAGAGATGAGACAACTTCAGGCAGCAAGGCAATTAGATACAAGCAGTACTTTTGCAGTAGTACCATGCTGTTTACAGAGACTGAAAACCAATATTCAGTAGCTATTATTTTTCTGGTTAATTTGCAATTTCTATCTTTTTTTTCTAACATAAAGAGTATAGATGAGGATCACTAATAGGGTAGCACAGAAATGTCTTTGAAGGGGTTTAATCTCCATCTCCTTGTGACCTCTGTTTTTATAGCAGAATAGGCCACAGTAGTGCCACGTAATTCCATTAGCCATCCTATGAATTATCAGAGCACAAAAAAAAAAAAATACAAAAACCAGGCAAGAAATAGCAATTGCAGAATATGCTGAGTTGGAAGGGCCCATGAGGATCATCAAGCCCAACTCTGAACTGTAAGGCCCATAGAGGGATTGAACTCACGGCCTTGGTGTGAGTGGATCAGCTCTGCCCAACGGATCCAAGTTAGTTCTTATGATGAACTGCAATTCAATGATTTAACAGAAATGTTTTTCTGGTTCTCTGGAAGGGGAAAAAGTATTGTTTTGCCAAAGACTTACCCACCTGTTTGTACTGGTCTAGTTAACTGCCAAAATAAGAGAAAGGTCAAAGATTCCAAGAAAAATCTGATTTTTTTACTCATTTGCTGTTAACCACCATGTAGTCAGATGTACCGACTTGCATGACTACATTGTTTCCAAAAGAAAGCCTGTAGTCAGTTCCTCTCCACATAAACTGGTAAACAGTTCTGTTTTATGAGGCACTTTGTTCTTGTTACACATGTGCCCATAATGTACTAACTAGACCTTTTTGAATAATCTCTGATAAATATTAAGATGATTAGAAAAGTGTGATACATGTATTAAGGTGTGCCTAAATTAGTTCAAACTTAGTAAAATTAATGAGGTTTTCTGGAATTTGCCATTGTACCATGCACACATTTTATATTTTTACTGAGTGGCATATTTTGTAATGAGTCTACACTAATCTTGTTCCTATCAGTGTATATTTGTCTGTACATAAAGCTGATACACACATTTAATAGATCATTGTTCTACACCTTGTTTACCTAATTGTTACTTTATGCCATAGTGATTGCTGTGTTTGTCTCGGATCCCCTCTGTATTTTTGTTCATTGACAAATGAATCTAAAGATGCATCTTTTGTTCATTCTTCACATTTGATATTGTGGCAGCTGCAGTCTCTGTTAAGTGGCTCTGTCAGTTTTTCAGGCAGATATAATAAGAACCTGATGGGATAAATAAAGCCATACATTTCAGCTGGAGCTAGTCTCTGATCAGGGAATATGCTGTGAAAATGCTTGAAAAATCTCCATCTTCTGAAGAAGAAATCAAATGCAGCCCTCAAAGCTGATGGGATAAAAAAGCCAGAATCAGGAAAACAACAGGCAGAAGATGGAATTTATGAAAACTTAACGAGTATATTTATTTCAAATGATAATGAGCATGGAGACTAAAGTTTGGACTCAATATTTCTAGCAGCCTTGGAGCAGTTCTTCTTAAATACAAACATTTTCATGGTTTCTGAGAATCTTCACAAAATTGCAAAAGATACATTTTTAAAACAGTTACACAGCCCAGAAGCAGGACACGTAGGCACATGTGCAGCCATTTTCTTTTGACTTTAGTGGTTCTACACAGTGGGCAACACTGAATAGTTCTCTACAGTCTGAGTCAGCTTGCATTTCACAAAAAAAACTGACATACAGACATATGTCATTCTTCCTTTCTTGTATTCACTATACAGAGAAAGTTACTAGTCGCTCATTTATAGAGAGATTGAATGGTGTTGTAAGTTGCACATATTTACCTGGTAAAACATATCTTACACCAGACAGAATGGTTACATGGCAATATAAAGAGATGCAAGTGTCTCTACTGCCTGAAGCTTATCCTGATGTTGTCCTAAATACAGACTCACAAGCATTAACTGAACCAGTAGAAGGGTTCTTAGCACTTACAACTTATACTTCAACATACAGAAGATTGAGTGATATTGGTGAACTGTGAACTGTAAAGAGAAATACATATTTCATTAGTTTGATTAATTAATATAGGTCATATTTTGAAAAATTAGCCAAAATATTAACTTTTATTAGTTATGTCTTGCTGGTAATGTCTACTATATCTGCAATTTTATGAATGTTGCTGTATTGAGTGTACATCAATAATCAGTACATGCAGTAATGTCTTGCTCCTTAAATTATCTGTGATGCTGCTATTTTGCCTCTTCTGTTTTCTAGGCTCTAGTTTATATCCAACTACACATATTTTTTCCACAGCCAGGGCTCCCTCATCTGCTCTGCCTCACAGAAACATAGATATGGACTCTGAAATGGTCCCAGAAATGTGGGCCAGACCAGTCCTGTGTCTGTGATACCTTTAAAAGATCAAAAATAGGAGTCAGAGATATGAATCAGCCATTAACCCTTTTGGTTTTTTATAAGCACTGCAAAACAAAGGGCAGTTAAATACAGGGTGCTGTTTCTGAAGTCTGTTGCAGATGAACATTTTACCCTTTTTCTTACGTATTGGGAGCTTAGGTTTTGAACTCTTCTAGTAGATGATCTGCAAGACGTCAGCTTGTTAACCAAGAGAAGTGACAGGTTCCTCAAATTCTGGAGGTATATAATGTTTCATTTCCTCTGCTTAAGTCCTACTTTTGACCTTTGGAAAGATAGCTGCATTTTTCTAGTCTAAGTCTCAAATTTTCAAAATTTCTATTTGGTTGCTAATAAAAATAAAGTTCAAAGGTTAGGAAAGCAATTCCTGTCATTCTATTATAAACCTGGATTATATTGCATATTGTTATTCAATTATCTGAGGAATCTGTAAAGGTCTTACAGGGAAAATTATATTTATGACTTCACAGGGACTGTTGCTGAGTAGTGAGAAACAGAATAACAATATATCTACTCTAATAGATTTGCAAGTGAAAACATTGCCTCAGATGTTTCTCTTTAATATCTTGATTTTATACAGCTACTGTGCATTGCTGTTTCCTCATGGTACCACTTTGGTAAACAGAGGAAGTGTACAATGTTAATAAGACTGAGTATACAGGGAAAATTGAAAAAGGAAATGTACCCATCAACTTTTCCGTAAGTCCTTAGGAAAGGAGATGGCCATCATAACCTTGAGTGTACTCATTTTCTTTCGAGCCATTATTCTGTGTCTTTGCAGAACTAGACTTTGCAATTGATAGAACCACCTCTTAAGAGATGCAACTTTAATGTTTAGACAAACTGCTGATGTATTGCAACTCAGTAAAATCTACAATCTTGATTGTATATCTGATGTAAACATAGAGCAAGAGAAGAACAATCACCAGGGCAAAACATTTCATGGAGAAGAGAAATGAGCTCTATGTTTTCAATTCAACTGAACAACCATTTTAAGGAACTCAAACAAAACAGGAAAAAACCCCAACAATACTAAGTAAACTGATCACAGGATATTTTTAATCTATATTTAATGTAATCACACTTGTAGTCACTTGACATTAATGACCCTTATAGGCATAGGAATATTCTTCCTGCTATTTCTATTGAAGTCTTCCCTGAAGGAGTTTTATTGTATTGATTGGTCAGCTGCAAGATGACTCAGTGAAGTGATGAGAAAGCCATGAAACAACTAATCTGAAAGGCAGGATCCAGGAAACCCAAGCCTTTGGTTTGATAGCTCTAGTTTGGCTGATGTGTAATGACTAATCCATAACCTTCTGCGAGGATAAAAAAAAATAAAAGTTTTCAACCTTAAATTGTAATTAGCAAAATTTCCTAGTGCAGATACCTCTAGACTAAACATGCAATACCTTTTTAAAAAGGGAATCTTGGTTAATTTTCTTACACCTGGCAAATTTTATGCATACAGACCACATTTCTGTACCACTTTGCTCCTAGAAACGTGAAAATTTCCTTTGCACATGGAAATTTTCACAGTAGCAGCTTTTTGTAATTGCTGACTTTGGCTCTAGCATAGAAAGTAATAAAATACAGGCCTAGCTGGGAGTATGAAGATACCAAGTATGTGTACTTACAAATGGAATCAGGCAGGAAAGCAAATCATCCTTTCAACAATCTCCTAGATATTCAATGATTGTAGTATACCTTTTATGTTTGTAAGTATTGAATTTACATGACCTTCAAAATAAAGCACACTTCTTGCTTCAGAGATGTTACATTTTCATTTTCAAGTTTGACAGGTCTCCTAGGGCAGGAAGTGTCTAAGTTTGGAATTGTTATCCTCGAGGCCTGCCATCAGCTTCACAAAACAGCTATGCTGGAACTAGAAATCTGAGCTCTGGTTTTCAGTGGTTATAAATGTATTCTTAATTACACAAAATTTGTTACAGACTGTAAAGAAAGTACCATGATTTGCTTCTCTAAAGAAATTCTCCAATAAACTAACAAAACTTTAAAGAAATATTGATCTCTAGAACCTGTCAAATTCAAATATTAAGAATGTGACTTCGTCTTGAGATAAATTCTCTATTTTCTTATCTCTGTAGCCAGACAACCTCTATACCACAATTTACCAATGAACATATTCATACAAGGAATGGCATGTTTTAAGTAGTTCTGAAACTCAAAGAGTAGCTCATATTCTCCATTAATTGAAAAACACCCTTTAAGCTGGATTTTTATGTGCTACTCACCAAAATTACTGTAATAAACGCTATGTAATTTCTAACTTGGTAATTAGTTTATAGAAAATACTGACTTTAAACAGGAGCAAATGTGATCTTCAAAAAGCTGAAAAATATAGATGCAATATGCATTTATATATATATGTGTGTGTTTTGAAAAAGAATATATTTATAGTTTTACAAATAATAATATGTACTTACAGGAAGACTCAGATGTACAAAATGAACATTTCTAAAACTATGTCTCAGTTTTCTACTTTTCAGGATTTTCAAATGTTATGTAAATTATGAATATGTATAAACTCCTTTTTACCTTTAGGCATTCATAAAAAAGTCATGAGTTAATTTCCAGTTTTGATTAAACAATAGTATGCTAAACAGATATATTGTTCTAAGCAGCAATTATTATGTAAACAAAGAAATGACACCTCACACTGACTAGTTGCAGTAGTTATTTATTTGCATTGCCATTGTCTTAATTTAAATTAATATACTGTATATAACCACAGGCATTTGCACAACCCGCATAACTTTCTTTATATCAGAGACCTGTGTAAATGAAAGAAATCCAAAAGTCTTTTGAGGGAAAAAAACCCCTAAAAACTACTTAAATATGGCTCAAAGTTTCTTTTGTGTTATCTCCAGAGTATCCAGAGAGAAAATGTAAAAGTGTTTCCCAGTTGCTCCAGTTTCTGCTTTACCAGGCCTATTTTTGCTAGGGCCAAATTGCTGCATCACCTGGGACCTTATGTAACAGAGGGCGCTTTGTAAAAGCCCCTGTGCACCTCGCTAGAGTGCTCCTCCCCCTGTGGGTCACACCAGCACTGCCGCTGGGGTTTGGGCTTTGCATGTTCAAGGATTCCTTTGCTTGGCCTTGCTTAGAGCCTGGCACGAAGCATCGGTTGGACAGAAACAAAACAGATAACCTGCAGCTCAGTGGAAAATTTTAGATCCTATTTCTACTACATAGACTAGCCTTGGACATCTTATCTTCATCCATTTCCTGCTGGTGCAGAAATGATTGAGCGGCTACAGTCATGTAAACGGCAGTGCAGTGTCTCTGAGCAGCAAGCACCCAAAGGCCACTGGTTAGACTGGTATTAATGGTCCTCTATTTTGTGAAGTCATGCAAAGACAACAGTATATTTATGATTCTGAACTTATGAAAATTAAGATTATGCTAATATTTAAGAACAGCTTTCCTCAGGCGAGTTCAATGTGTTCTTACATACACTTCATTTGGAACAACAACTCCTTTGTCTATTTAGAAATTTTATATCTACATTCAAGAAATGCAATTTATTGACAAATTGTGGTGATCCATAAATTGAATTTTACTGTGATAGAATGCTTGTCTTGAAACACAGCAAAGAGAATACTTACTAACTTCTAGCCTGTAACCAGTTCTAGTTTTTTTTTCTGTGAGTGCTTTTGACAGGTACAATATTGAGCCTGTAGTGGTAAAATTTTGTCAATAAATGCATAATATTTTACACAGTGCAAACTTGTTTTTCTGTCTCTACCCATTGCATAAAGAGAATTCTTTTTTAAAAAGCTCTAACTCAGTATGTTGGAATAAAATAACACAGAAAAATTATTTTATTGGATTGATACATTGACATGCTGTATTCCTTACTTATTTAAAGCTTGGTAACAAGTTAGAAGATTCAATAACACAAAAGCAAGCCTTGACAAGTAAAACAAATTCATTCTACACTGTCAACATTTCAGAATTCTGAAATGCCCTCAGGGGCTCCTTTGTCTCCCATTTATACAAGGACTCACATAGTTCTGTAGCATGCAGTAAATACTGTGGTAAACAATATACACTGAAGGTCAGAAAGAAATGAGTTCCAGGTCTAAGCCTTACTAATGCAACCATGTAGATCTGGCTAGTTTTTTTTATTCTGGAAACACTATAGCCAAGTCTGTCAACATTTCACAGGAAAAAAAAATGACAACATACAGTGATATGTTCCATGTATTATTAGGTACATGCTGGGACAGCTTTTTTTAATGTATCATTTTGTTAAATATATTTTTTGTTCTAGACAAATATCTAATAATGTCACAAATATCTTTAAGGGAGCATGACGTTAGGTTTTGCGTGATCTTTATTTTCTTATATTCTATGTCATTGGCAAGACTATCACTATCCTGGTTTATTTCCACTGTTGAAGTGCTCAGGCCTGAATCTTGCCAGCTGAGTTCTTATCTGATTATCAAGGCTTGAAGGTTTTTTCGAATGTTAGTAATTTATCTCACTGGAGACAGCGCTTCCAAACTGTGAATCTTCCTATATATTTGAGTCCTACAGAAGTAAGTTATCTCCAGCTTGGCTGACTGTCAAACAGAAAATATTTAGGAAGTTTGAGACAAAACAGCTCCCCTTCAGGATGTAAAACAATTTCCCATAACTCTTACAGCTAATTGATCTTGTCATGTAGCTGTTTTGCTATAACAGTTTTTACAGTGCCATTGCATAAAGGAATTAGGAGATATTTTTCTTGATTTTGAAGAGGAAGATCCTTTTTCACAAGTGTTCTTGCCAGTGCAGAAAAACATTTCTGTTTAGCATTGTATTCTCTTTTTCACCACCTGTCACTTCAATTTCTACCTCAAGTGTACTGCTCTATTGTAATGAGCTATTGCTTTATTTAATACATATAATTTTATTAATGCCTGCAAAATACATAGAAAAATCATTCTGGGAGAAGTACTAGAACAATCAGTGCAGGTGAGAGAAAACACACGTAATGAAACTATTTGAGTGGGAGAATTTCACAGACATATTTTACCTGTAGCTGAGTGAAAATAAAAAAAAAACCACCATGCCATGAAGTTGATTAATACTTTATTTCTCTCTTTCCTTGCTATCAAAAAAACAGTAACAGTAGCATTTATAGAATATCGTATTTAGTTCATTTCCTGTATGTCAAACTTTTATTCACATATGATTTAGTTTATTTGGAGGTTGTTTTGAACATGAATGGGAGGTACAGACTTCTTTCTGGATCTGAATAGAAAAAACCCAACAAATGGCCTAATGAAATAGTTGTCATAAAAAGGTAGAACAAAGAATAAGACAGACAAAAAGTAAATTTTACATCCCTTCAGATGACAAGAACCTTGCTTTCATGCATTGTCGGATGACAGACCTTCCCATGGTGGACATGCCTGGAGAGGAAAGTTCCTCCTTTCTGGTTTTTTGATCTATTACATGATTTTCTTAAAGTAAAACAAGTTTGTCAATAATTTCTACTGTCAAAAACAACAACAAAAATATACATAAGAACTTCTTGGTGCACTGTGACATAGGCAAGGCCACAGAGTCAGCATGAATGCAGTTTCCAAGTGAATGATGATTTTGTGCTCCTCTGTTCCAGTGAACTTCCTGCCCTCGTCCTGCAGCTGAGGATTTGTGCAGTGTAAGGAAGTCTGAGGGCCAGGCTGGACACAGTACAATGCAGTGAAATGTTCAGTTGTCAACCTGCCAGAATCACTACATCCCACCCTCTTCATCAGCATAGTTTACCTTTCCAAAGATATTATCATTGCAGGTTGTATAAGTCATAGGGGATTTTCAAGTTGGATGGAAGTTATTCAATAGATTATACCTGGCCTATTTAAATTCCCTTACTCCTTGAATAAAGGGTCTTCTACAAGGCTCCCAGTAGTCTGGTACAGTCTGATCTTTGCCTATTATATTGTATATTAAAAAAAAAAAAAACAAAATAAAAAACCAACAAAACTTTACATAGATTTTAGCAAACTTTTATATGTTACAGGACAAAAGCCAAATTCTTATTATAGATTTACTGTAAATAGACTGAATGCTATGACTAATAAGAGCAGATTTATGATTCGAAGGTCAGAGTCTCCATGTTGAAGTTGTTTGTCAAACAACTTCTTACTAAAATTATTGATACAAATAAACCTGTAGAAAAATATTTAAAAATTATTCAACACCTTAAGAGGGATACCACAAGCTTATATTCAAACATAAATCTGAAATTAAAATATTTACAGCATTGACTTTTTTCCACTTAATTTTGTTCATCCTCTGTTATTTCATTTTGCTTTATCCTTCTAGCCAGTCACGTCCAGTATCCTTTCCTAAAGACCTATTGTCTTCGCTACCATTTTCATGATCCTTACTATTACTTGTAAACAGGATGTTCTGCTCAAGCAGCACTTTTGTAATATTCACTGCCATCTACAAGTTTTAGCAGATTTGACACAGCCCACCAACTACATACATTTGAGTGAAAATAACACAAGGTCATATAAATTTGATTATGGTGAGTGAAATCAGCTAAAGTGTGCAAAGTTGTGGTGCTGTAAAATCACTAAGCTCTGTAGTAATAGAAATACTGTCTGATGTACACAAAAAAAAAGTCCACGTGTAAGCAGATTGGCAAGATAGGAAAAGAGTAACTAAAAACAAAAGAGAAAGTTTCCAGACACCTTCTTTTCTAAATAAGTCAGGGAGGAAATCAAAATAAATCATGGATATGGTATTAATGGCTAAGAGCAGCAACAGCTTCCACAGATGTCACATCCTGCCTCTTCTTCTTCAGTGGCAGAAGTGTGCAGAGCAGGAAACTGTGCAAGCAGATGATTGGAACTGAGTGTCTACGCTGTGCCTAGTGTTGGAGTAGCCGGTGACAAAGTGAGAATTGACAAGATCGCATATTTACTGCCTTGGCTCTTAGGAATGTGGGAGAAGAAGTTTCATCTTGGTGGAAGAAATAGATTAACCTCCAAATACTGAAATAAATTAAGGAAACTGTGACGTTACAATTTACAAATTATAACTTGCAAGTCTAGTTTATCTTCTGAGTTTAAGTCATGTAAATTAAGACAATCTCTGCTGAAGGTAATGGAATGACAATCACTGTGTATGGGAAAGAAATCTGGATCCCTATTCTAGGCCCCAGACTGTAAAAGCAAAATGCTCAAAGAAGCTAAAATGTTGGGGGGAAACTCAGAGACAGTATTAGTAGTTGTATGTCTTCTAAAATATTATTTTAAAGATATCTAGCAGTGCATTAATTGCTTTCCTTGGTAAACCTGTAATTCTATCTTTTCTGTGTATTAAATATCAAAGTGTAAATGCAGTACTTAAAGCCATTCTGTTCTGAAACTTCAACTGTTTCTTGAACCAGCTATATCAAATTGGCATATCTAAAATTTTTACTCAAAACCCCATAGATTACTTCTTATAGGAAATGAACTACTGGAATTAATGTAAGTGCTACGTATGTTAATTGAAATTCTAGTATCACAAAACTATTAGTGATATCATGACAGGAATTCTGAATGATGGATACTTGATGAAGCTGGGTACTTTTCCTTCTAAAAGAAAGAAAATTTGGTATATGTAAGGAATGGAAAATATTCTTGAGAACTTGGTGAACAAAAGTTAACGGATATTTCAGTTCCTAAAATTTCACAAAATATATAAGGAATGCCAGGTGTGTAGAGCACATTGCGGGTTTTGCACTGTGAGAATTTCAGTTTTCCAATATGTTAGCTCATCTTTTAAACGTTTTTATATGCTTCATTGATCCCCTATGTATCCTTCAATAAAATTTTAAAGTACAATGAGAAATTAATAAAGGAAAAGGAAAAAGAAAAAAATAGGAAAATAGATAAGAAAGTTAAATTACCAGATTATGAGGAAGCAGTAAGAGATTACTTTGGATAAATAAATATAAAGAAAATTAAATCAGCAAGGACATAGGAAGCAGGAGATGCAAAACATCGATATATACAGAGTTTTCAGATACATTTGATTATTTTTGAATCAACCAACTTTCTCCTCCCAAGTCTAGGGAAGGTTTGTGACACCGAAGAGAAGCAAATGATGTCCAAAGACAGTTGTAGTCCTGTGGTGTCTTTTACGCCTGTAAACTAAGTAGTGCTAGAGTCCATTTTTGTCCTGAAGCCAACTGACATAGTCTTGTGCAGCTTTATCCTATAAAATTCCCTTATTCCCCAGAAGAGGCTAGTCTTTTGAGGAATAGTCACTGGCTCAGGCTAAACTCTGGATGATGTCTCAGTTTTTTGGGGAAAAGACACAATCCATAGGATAGCAAGATGGCCAGTTGAAATGTAGACCTTCTTGAATGTTCTGTGTAGATGTAGCTCCTAGCTTAAATCATTAAATCCCCTGCCAAATGCACTTTACTGTTACTTCAACCTTATTTATACTGTGGCTGATTTTTATTTCAGAGCAATTTCTTTAATTTCTTCCTTGCTATAATGCTCCTGAAAAGTTGCTTGGCAGCTGAAAATAGCCATTTACTAATATGAAATTTGGTGCCCTAAAATCCAGACTCATGACTTTGTTTTCTATTTTTATTGACATATACTAAGAAGACAAAATTATTAACAAAGAAGAAAGAAAACATGAAAAATAATGTTAACTATGAAAATCGTTTTACCAAATCTGTAGTGAAAAAGGAGTGGCAAAGGGATAAATGACTTTAAACTACCAAGATATTTAAATATAGATAATATTTCAGAAAAGGCAAAAGTTTAAATCCTGACATACACACAATTTGTTGTGTGTTTCCTTCTTATCTGTAATCCACACACACATGGTTTCTGTAGAAAAATTGGATTGTCTTGGATTTTTTTTGTTATTATTGTTTTGAAGTCATCAAAAAATGTATATTCTGACTTCATACATAAAGAGTTATCAATATCAGAAACAGATCCAGAACAAAAGGTTATTCAGGTCCAGAACACAGCTTTCAGCAAGATTACTTTTACTCTTGGTGTGTTTTGATATTTATCTTCAGATATCGACCAGACTTTTTCTTTAACTGTAAACACATCACTAAAATTGAAACCACCAATATACATAGTTTCTCATGTCACCCAAGCTACTAATAATATAGAAAACCACAGTAGTCCACAATTATCATTTTTCTTGCTTTTATTATTGATATATGTATTAGTATATAAGTGTGAAGCAATTTACAAAAATAAATGCATTATTTCCTTCCTTGTGTACTGAAACATTTGGGAACACATTCCTGAATTTTGTATGAGTTCTGTATTCTCTATACATGGGCTGTGATCGCAAGACCACCATAAAAAGCATCTCCCTGAGCAGCCCCCTGAATCAACCTCTGATGGTTAAAGAGTTCCAGCCAGTTTGATTTTGAGTAGCAGGATTTGACCTGATGTTGGGCAGGTAGGAAAACCATCAGATGCTATTTTAGCAGCACATCTTCCTGAGTTTCATAATCTTGGAAGTGGTAAGGGCAACTAGAGCCAGGCAAGAGATGCTAACAGTGTCCATCTTTCCTACCAAGATCTCAATATTAACACCCAATTTTACACTATTACACTAAAAGTATCCTGAAAGTCATGGAACTTTCATACTGAGGCATTTTAAAAGAAGAAAGGGGGAATTTTGAAAGGAGTATAACAAAAATGAGGAATCTTGTAAAATTGAACTTGTATAAGAAAGGATCAAAGGAAAACATTTTTCGAAAAAATACGAATACTTTTGCTGTAATGCAAGCTTCGAAATTCAATTTCCATTCTATCAGAAGAAAGTGAGCCTGGACCCTGATTTTGGAGCACAGTGGGGAAGCTATGCATTGTTTGTGCAATAGCTCCTTGAATTTGTATGTAAACTTGATCAGCCTATCCCCTTGACTTGTTCGGTGCATGTTTTGCTGTTCTCTGGCAATTCCTTTAATGGGATCCCCTTGCTTCTCCTTCCTCTTTGTCCTCGGCATTAATGAAGGCTGTTATAAGGATAATATTAAGACATCCATAGGCTTTGTTTAATCATTTAATAAGGGTGTTTCTAAGCCCTAAAACATAACTGAAAGACAAGGCTGTCATACAAATCACATGCAGTCCTGCCCACTGCCAGAATTGATCCCATAAGCAAGTATTTTTCACCTTTTCAGCTTTTCTTTGCCAAGACATCTAATATCTAGGAGTAATGTTAATTTCATTGTAGACCATTTATACATTCAATTCAAGCTCCACTATATAAATGAGATTAAAGCAAAATATTAGCTATTAAGTGTTTTCAAGGTTATATATTACAGAGGATTTATCATAAAATTGTTATTGGACTAAAGGTATGTTTGACGTCATGCTAAGGTTTTAACATGTTTTAAATCATAATGAATTTAATAATTTCTTCAAGAGAATGAAGGAAATAAAAAATGGGTGTTTATAATGGAAATTTAAGAATGCCATTTATTAGCACCTTAATGCTAAATTCAAATTACTTGAAATAACTCTACAGTGTATTGGAATACTTATTCAATGAATTTTTAAATTCAAGAAAAAAATATTCATTTCCTTCAGAACAAGGCTTTTGCACAATCACAAAGAATTGCTATGTCCTTATCTAGAAGCTCTTTTCCTCAGTGTTCAACTTGAATATTTGTCTATTATTTCACTCAGTAAGTGTTAACCTTTGATGGACCACACATCCTTAAAAACTCACTTTTTTCCCTCATATTCTACTTTCCTACAGATTCAGATGAACACAAATATAACGTGTTGAATAGATTATTTTTCTGTGGTTTTTTTTTTAACGAATACATATTATTCATTTTCTATTGAAGTTAGTACATTAAAACAACAGAACACATTAGGAGGTATGTGCTTTTTCTGCTATAACCAGATCCCAAAGGTTTTGTGAAGCTGAAAGAACAGCTTTTATGTAAGAATGGGAAAACGGGAAACAACACTTTCTCAACGTTCATTTTTTACCTAAGGATTTCTACATGGAGGAAATGAGACAATATTCTTTGTCTCTGTGTTCTGTAAATAATAAATTCGAACATTCAAAATATCTATTGATTAACATTTTAAGATGAACTGTGAAATTTGCATGCATTTATCTGAGAAGCATGTGAAAAGTAATTTTCTTCTTAAAGAGTTGAAGTTGATTGTATGGCACCCTTAACATGCAGAAAAAAATCAAAATACCAACACCACACATAGTATTTTTTGCAATTTTAGCTTTGTAGATCTAAAAATGCTTTATGTAGTAAAGCTGTGGTCTTTTTTTTGCTAATATTCACTGTGTTATCAAGCTTGCTTCTCAAATGTCTATGTGCCCAGTTAGTGATAAAAATTCCCTCAATTCTTTGAGATGCAATATATGTTCAAATTTGGATGAACTCACATTAACATTATTATTGTTTTATGGCAAGCATGGTTTTTCAGTGAGTTTCTGTGCAAGGAAAAACTTTTCTCCCAGTTCCCTATTTAGAGATTAAGATTTGCTTTTAATACAGCTAAAACTAGAGTCTGAAATTATATATTTGCGCCGCTGAATGTAGGAAATTTACACAATGAGATTGTTCCTTATCCTTTGCTCTTTGCCTCTCAACAAGCAGACTTGTAAGGGTTATTCTTTGGAACACTTCACCTCCACAAGTTGTCCTTATAATATTCTTCTTTAACATTCACCCTCGCATTCTTACACTGCTATCTGGACTGATTCACTAAGATGTGAATGAAACTAGTGATACACTGGGTCAAATAAAGGAGAGAAGTGGTATTTTTCATTTTGGATCAACAGCGTCATCTATTGCTTTCCTTCTGGAGTCTGTAAAAGCTTAAAGGATATCACATATTGCTCATGGTGCTCTTCATTTTAGATAGTGGTAATTATCTCAATGCATGGCAAAAGTTGTCATAAAAGGTCTTTAAGTTACACTGGTCAAAAATTGTATAAGTTTCAGGCCTGAGAGAAGATAGATCAGCACTTGTGATAACCTTCCCCTGTAGAAATTAATCAATTAGACAGGAGTGGGATTAATCCCAGAAATCTCATTTGCTTCCATGTTGTTTCTGTCAAAATTTCCCTGTTCTGGAGGATGAGAAGGGGATGTAAGCAATATAGTATAATTTACAGAAAAATTTCACTGTAAAGCTAATGCATCTATAACCCTCCCATCAAGATCCTTATTTCAGAAAGCTGGATTGCACTTTCAGACTGCCTCTTGCATAGCAGATAAAGATCTTTAAAAGTTATTACAGACTCGGTTCTTTTTCATGATGTACTGTGAGTTCCTGAAAATTCACTACCTTGCTGTGTGAAGCTCACATGGAACATACTTTTGTAATTTTCCTTTGGTAGTTCAGGGTTTTTTTTATTTTGTTTGGGTTTTGTTGGTTTTGTTTTGTCTTGGAGTTTTGTTTGTTTATTTGGTTTGGTTTCATTTGTGTTATTTGGAAAGCAATACATGTATATGCAGATCTGCGACAAAAAACAGCACAGCTCCTAGATGCTTCTGGGGAAAAACACATTTTGGAAACTATTGCTTTTGGAATGAGAAGTGAGGGACTCAGGAATTCTTAACTTCTATTTCTTCTTCTACATTGTCATATATATATAATATTCTTTTGTATAAATAACAAAATTAGTGCAGAGTAACACTTTGTATTCTGAGAAATAATAGGTACAAATTTAATGAGCTGACTGCCAGCGGGCTGCATTATAGCAGAAGAGATAGAATGATTCAAAAAAAAGAAGAGATACAATAATTACAGGGAAGAAGCCCTGGATAGCTAATAAAAGACTTGACTTGATAATTACTGTTCATGTATCTGTGTTAGAACAAGACTGTCCTTTCTCTGCAGCTTTTAGGTATAATGATATTGTGACATGATGTGCCATTTCTATGATATTTTCCTACTCTAAAAGGTACACTGGAGACAGTTTAATTGCTAATGTCACAAAACACACATTTTGGGCAACATGAAGGAGAGACTGAAGGCTGTTTATTCATGTTTTTAAACTGAATGGTAAACAGCTGTCTTGGTTACATAATTGTTTCATTGCGGGGGATGCTGACTCTTTGGGAACTCAGTGAGACCAGCTGGGGGTCTCCTGTACAAAATATTTTATGGGGCTATGGTACAGAGAAGTGGATGCAAGTTTCACACTTAAAGAAGGTTTCACCATGTAGCTAAAGTGACACAGGAATAACATGAAATGTCCAGTTACCCCAGGGTTATTTCAGATTAATCTACCTTCTAAAACAATTATCCAAAATTAGCAAAAAAAGAAGCATTTAACCCAGAGTCTCTGAGTAGAAGTAGTCATTTTCTTTAAGAGAGCTCTCTATACAGTGATGAAGGAGATTATGTCCGTGTCTTAGGAGAAGAGAGGCAGGAGGATATCTGAACCAAGCTCACAAATGGGTTTTTCTGAAATCTTGCCTTTCTAAATACTATAGTCATTTCCCTTCTTAACTAAAATCTACATGAAACTTTCACAACCTACAGTTTATTCTCTGACTCTAATATTAAAACTAACTCTTGTGGATAAGGACATCAGTGAAAGGTGATAACCATCATTTGCATGATAACTTCTTGTTTGTAGACCTGTCCCAGGAGGTAGGTTCTGGTCAAGAGCTCATTTATGCGATCTACATTAATATCCACGTAATGTAGTCAGGAACAGTGGGCTCCCGAGCCTTTGACTCCTCCTCTTCCAGCTATCTCACTTTACTTGTTTGCTTGCTTGTTTTTGTGGGGATTTTGTTTGTTTGTTAATTTCTTTTTATTTCCTCCTCCCTCTCCTTGGGACATCTGAAGGCAGCACGCCTTGGAATTCAAAACAGCAAGGCTGAAGGCACCAAACATAGTGAAAAATTTAGATGCTATACATGAAACCAGGAGGGAAGGAGCTAGTTCATTCATGGACTTGGAATAACTCTTACTCCAAACTGTTGTAACATCTAGTTTCTCCTGAAGGGTAGTTCTACCCTATTTTCATTGCTGTTATTTTTGTATGAAGGAAAATACCATTTAGTGATAGCATATGATATGAATTTCAGTGTATAAAATATCACTTCAGTCACTCCAGAAAAGAGATACTCTCTTCCTGGTAAGAAAAGAGTACTTTGCTCATTGTAGGTAACTAGTTTATTTACCGTTCCAGTCAAATACTGAGTCTGTTTCAATCCTATCCAGGGAGTGATTTCCTGTATCCAAGTAGATGTTGGTTCTAGCTGAGCCCGCACAGCAGCCAGGGCTGTGCCAAAGGCAACTGTGTATATTGAGTTGAATGCACAGAGTCATTTCTCAGGTTAGAAAGTTGCAGAAAGCTGCTACCGGGGTATTCTTCCATGGCAGAAATTGAGAAAAGGGCGAGTAAGTAATGACTTTGTTTATGGAGAAACAGTTAAAGAATGGCTCTGAAGGCCTGGAATTGGGACTGTGGGTTATGTCAATCCTCATGGGAATTAGCTGATTTTACTTCCAGAAATAAACTGATTACCTTCAATTCCAGTAAGAGTAAGTGCAGCCACAAGGTGCATAACTATTTATTTTAACTCTCTTTCTGATTCTTTAACTTCTAGTTTGAATATAAAAAGATCATTTTGCTTTTATGGTAGAGTTTTTCAAGGAACAAAAAATATTATTTCAAATTGTCTGCATTTCCTTAGGGATACAATTTCTGAGGCAATGATGAATTCCTTGAGGAATTATGTCTCTCCTAGAACTAAACATTCAGCTGAAATAGGGAGTCTTCGATGGGGACATCAGCCCTGGGAGCTGCAGAGGCCCTTCTGGGACAACTGATATTGCTAGAAAGAGAATCTCCCGGTAGTAGATAGCTATTTTATTCAGATCCACTGAGGAAGTGTAAGACCTGAAATGTTTTCTCAGAATTGTGATATTCTTTTTATTAACTTGGACCTTACTTCATAAATAGAGTGTACAAACTGCATAGCAGGATTTTTGACATGTATTTTCTTGTATTAGGGTGATTTTGTGTTTGAATTGTTTCCTTTGTATTGTTTCAGATTTGTGTATTTTGCTTTCATTAAAAAAATCTCTTTTACATGGAATAGAATTATCAACATTTCTTAATTACACCTGATTTATTTATTTTATTTTGTAGAATATTACCATGAACCAAAATTAAGTTTGTTTATTATTTCACATTATTTGTCTAGAATAAAATGTGTTAGTTAATATTTGCACTGTCTGCTTATCAAAGCCAGTATAATTGTTATGGATTTCTATGGTGCTATGCCAGTTTACACAGGCTGAGGATCTAGCCCCTTTTTTATTATGTTCTTGCTGACAGTATTTAGGATTTGAAACAAAATACTAATCCTATCACAGGTAGAAAAGCCTCCGGACAGTAATTTCAGAAATATGCCAATCTCCATGTAGTCATATAAAATCACTTATATATGCATACAGTGTTTGAGCTGGAATAGAGTTAATTTTCTTCACAGTAGCTGGTATGGAGCTGTGTTTTGGATTTCTAACAAAAACAGTGCTAATAACATGGGGACATTTCAGCTGTTGCCAAGCACAGCTTACCCAGAGTCAAGGCCTTCACCACCTCTCACCCCAACCTACCAGTGAGGAGCCCAGGGGTGCACAAGGAGTTGTGAGGGGACACAGCCAGGACAGCTGACCCCAACTGACCACAGGGAAATCCCAGACCACGTGGTGTTGTGCTCAGCACATAGAGCCAAGGGAAGAAGGAGGAAGAGGGGGGTGTTTGGAGGGATGGTGTTTGTCTGCTCCAGTCACCGTTACCTGTGATGGAGCTCTGCTTTCCTGGGGATGGCTGAACACCTGCCTGCCCATGGGAAGTGGTGAATGAATCCCTTGTGTTGCTTTGCTTGCATGCACAGCTTCTGCTTTACTGTTACACTTTTATCTCAAGCCATGAGTCCTTTCCTTTTTACCCTTCTGATTCTCTTTCCCATCCAACAAGGGCAGAGTGAGCCAATGGCTGTGTGCTAAGCTGCCGGCTGGGGTTAAACTGTGACAATGTTGATGCTATGTTGAGTGTGTCATGCTCTAACTAATGTTTTGTTTATGTAGCCTGGGCAGAGGTCCAGAACCTTAGCCAACACAGGAGGGGAAAAGGAAAAAAAAGGTTTTCCAACAACATGAGAGGAAGTGACATATTTCCAAAAAGCAAAATATAGAATTGTGGACAGCTCTGGATGAAGTAAAAGTGCTAATTTAATAAAGCAGCAAAACCACTTTTGACAGTGTTTTGCCTTGGCTTATTCATCCTACTTGTTTACGAATTCAGTAAGTACTGTGGTGCTCCTATTTTAGAGCAAGTGTGTTCAGAGCTGCTTTGAGTCTAGTGGTGTAGAGTTGCATCATATCAGCCCCCAAAGGCTTCCAAATGCACCTGCCTATAACAGTTATTTGTGAATGAATCAAGTAATGTAATATGAGGGAAATTAAAATACTTATCCTCAAGCCTCAGACTACTTTTACCATTAGAAAAGTTAGTTCTCAGAAAAGTTAGACTGCTGTGATTTTTCTGAATGGTGGCACTTCTGTGAATCAGGAATAAAGTCTTTTAAAAAAAGCTGGTATGCTTTTGGTAATGTTGTTTTCTTTAATCAGGGGATGGGGTAGCAGTGGTGTTTAACCCTGAGGACAGGACATCTACTATTTTATCTGTAAATATGGTTACAGGGCCGTCTTTCTAAAGTTTCTCTGTTAAAATCCCTGATGGAATGTTGTTACATTATGTAACAACGTATATGCTATGTAAATTCAATTTCTGCACCCTCTTTCTTACGCTCATTAGAAATGCTTCCACATAGCCCTTTGCACAGGTTACTGAGGTTACCACAGGTTACTGTAATTACTTTTGATATTGTCAGCAAGATGAACAGATCAGAGGCAAAGTTTTCCCTTTCTGCCTTCCTCATTGTCTTAGGTTGAAAAG
>VXBQ01007580.1:0-16323 GCA_013400175.1 Phainopepla nitens | reverse complement strand
GGGGGGGTGTGGAAAGAACTACAGAAAACACAAAACCTAAACTTTCTAAAATCACTAAAATCCTGAGGATGTCTCAGAAAAACAGATCCTTAAGGACCTTTACAAGCCCCACTGGCAGAACAGAGTGAACAAATAAGGATATCAATGCACTTCTGACTATTAAAGAAGTACTGCCAGAGCCGTACATTAGCACATAAAGAAATAGAGTATTTAAATTTAATAACTGCCCCAATGAATGAGATAAATGAGCACTGAGAGAGATCTTGATCTCCAGCTGCCAAAGTTCCTGCATAATTAGGGCCCTCTGTCATTTTGAACTGGGGCTGGTATGACAGAGACACACTCATAAAAATGCCTTTAGCCCACAGACTTTCCTTTTCTCTCCCCCTCCTTCGCTGGAATAACCACAACCTCTCCCTGTGGTCAGCAAAGGCAACAAGGACTTGGNAAGTCCCTCTCCAGCTCTTCTGGAGCCCCTTTAGGCACTGGAAGGGGCTCCAGGGTCTCCCTTGTACCAGACCAGGTCACTCCAAGCCACATCCAACCTGTCCTTGAGCACCTCCAGAGAGGAGGTAGCCATAAACTCTTTNAGAGTATTTAAATTTAATAACTGCCCCAATGAATGAGATAAATGAGCACTGAGAGAGATCTTGATCTCCAGCTGCCAAAGTTCCTGCATAATTAGGGCCCTCTGTCATTTTGAACTGGGGCTGGTATGACAGAGACACACTCATAAAAATGCCTTTAGCCCACAGACTTTCCTTTTCTCTCCCCCTCCTTCGCTGGAATAACCACAACCTCTCCCTGTGGTCAGCAAAGGCAACAAGGACTTGGAAAAGAGAGAAAAAAAAAGGAGACAGATGTCAAAAACCTTCTGGTTTATTGCAGAACAAGAGGTGAACACGTTGGTACTCTCCCAAGTTTATCCTATTTTAAGCCTGAGGTTTTCCAGCTGGAAGCATGTATTGTACTTATGATACAGATGTTTCCAAGTGGACGCTACGTCCATCATTTAGGGGATAGGAAGACCAGATGGAGTTTCCCTCACACAGAGCTAGAGCTGGGTGAGACTGGAAGTTGCTATTAAACCACAGGGAAAAAAAATCTTTCTATCAGGAAATTTTTAGAATTCCATGAATTCTCAACACTTTGTGGTAAATAGTGAAGTTTCCTGGTGAGAAAACTGTAACTTGGAGGGTGTCTGAGAAGGCTCTGCATGGGAGGGATTTGTCCTGTGTAGACAGACAGAGCTCAGGTGGTTGGGAATTATTTTGGTGGGGGGATATCTTCTTTTGCCTTTGTTGAACAGCAGTGTTTTATGGAAACACTCCACTGGAACTGGCAGGATCCAGGGCAGGGGGTAGAGGGAGGGGAAGGGGCAATGCTGGACAGATAAGGAGGAACAGGACCTATCACTGGGTTACTCCATCAGGAGCTGCTCCAAAACAGGAATGGAAGGAAGTGGCCCATGGACCATGGAATTCCAGAGCAAGAGGAATGACTCTGCTGCCACAGAGGAATTTTATTTGGAGGGGAAGGAGGACACGAGTAGACGAAGTGGAGACCGGGATCTCTGGGGCAACACGGAACAACCTGGTAGAGGCTGGAAACAAGTCCAAGACCCAATGAGAGCGAGGGAAGCAAAGGAGATCAGTGTGTGAAGGGCTGGAAAGCCCTCGAAGAGCAGGAAGAGCTTCCCCAGAGCCAGAAACATCCGTGCAGGGAATGGCCACAACCTTTCCCTGTGGCCAGCAAAGGCAGGAAGACCCCGAAAGGATGAAGGAAGGGAACGTCAAAAATGTGGTCATTTCTGCAGAAAAAAAAGGTGGAATACCCTGGTGATGGCTTTGGACTGGAAATTTGACTTTGAGAGCTTCCAGGGTGCATTCCATCCAGAGTGGGGAGGGAGGTCACCTGCTCCAGGGTCAGAGAGTCCCGGCGTTGTGTCCCTGAGGGAGGGGGTCCCTGGCAAGGCTCATTTAGGGACCAACAACCCGAAATCTGACTTTTATTTGCGATCTTGTTAACAAGGGACCGATGCCTCTTTTAATCTCTTTTAATAAATGGTTCGTGATTTGGGCTTGACAGGAAGGTAAACAAGCCAATAATGTCCTCAATAACACCCTTGATATTAAATCATCAATTCAGAAAATAACAACATAATTATGATATTGGTTAATCTCCTCTTTCTCTGACAATAATGTGAAAGTTTATTAATTAAATTTAATATGATTTGTGAATACATTGAACTCATTTTTCTATTGCTGCTATTATTAACAATGGTGGCAAGTGGACAAAGGAGCAGCTCATTAATTTTTTTGCTTAATTGGCTAATGCCAAATATCAGCCTCTGATCCCTGAGATCTCCAATAGGCTGAGCACTTCCTGGTGCCTCCACATACAGCTGATACCCTCGGGCTCGGGAAGGCAGGAGGTGCTGGAATAAGGCAGAGATAAAATCTCCAAAGGGTTTCAGAAGGAGGACATGGAGGAGGAAAGGTACGACCTGCAGAGAAAAAAAATATTAAAATAAGGAAAAAACAAAAAAGGGGAGGAGGGGGAAACTGGGTTGAACTCTGGGTTAAAAGCACAGGGAGACATTTGGGAGACTTTTTTTCTACTTGCACATTCCTCAGCAGAAAAATGGTCAATGGACATGGCAGTCATTATATGAATTGATTTTTATTTCTGTTGATGAAGATCTCCAGGAGACCCAACAATCAGAGGTCTCAGGAATGGCCCCTCCAGGCATTTGAAACCTCAGGAACTTCTTCACTTGATCCCCAAGGTAAAGAAGAGTCTGAGAGTGTTCAGCAGCTTCAAAAGCTGCTGTGTGAGTTAAGAATCACATCCTGTCCTACAGGAAGTTGAAGCAGATGGAGTTAATTCTGGCAGATGTTCCAAATCCGGTAAACAAGGTGATTACTGACCTCCCAGTGAAGTGGCTCCCATGCTGCCTTCCCGGAGTAGCATCAGCAGCAGGAGGATGACCACACCCAGCTCCGCCTGGGCTGGCTCATAATTAGCCCAATCAAGGTCAGACTTTGCGATCAATTGAGTAAATCCCTCTATTGATGGATCTGAATTGCTGTGGTTGCCTCTGCAGCAGCAGAAGGAGCAGCCACGGGACAACGAGGCAGGTGCAGAAAAGGCAAAGCTGCACAAAAAGTGCCTAAACCATGATGGTTCCAGAGTAAATGTCCTGCCTGGGGAGGGAAAGGTCTGAGGATGGGGTGGGGAAGGCCAGTTTAAGGGTTTTGACAGGTATAGAATCTTGAGTTCTGGAAGGGACAGACAGAGATCATTAAGTCCAGCTCCTGGCCTTGATCGGGAGAATCCCAACAATTCCACTATGGGCCTGAGAGTGTTGTTCACAGAATCACAGAATGACTAGGTTGGAAGAGACCTTCAAGATCATCAAGTCCAACCAGTGACACAGGGAGAATGTGGAGCTGCTGGAGTGAGTCCAGAGGAGGCCATGGAGATGCTCCAAAGGCTGAAGGCCCTCTGAAGCCAGGCTGGGAGAGCTGGGGGGGTGTTCACCCAGAGAGGAGAAGGGAAAGGAGACCTTGGAGGGCCTTCCAGTTCCTAAAGGGACTCCAGGAGAGCTGGAGAGGGACTTGGGACAAGGCCTGGAGTACAGGACAAGGGGGAATGGCTTCCTAATGCCTGAGGGCAGGGTTCGGTGGGATGTTGGGAAGAAATTCCTCCCAGAGAGGGTGGTGAGGCCCTGGAATGGATTTCCCAGGGGATGCCCCATGGAAAGCAATCCAGGTGAAGGACTCGACTTCTTGGCCTCCAGCCCAACCTTTACTCCAGGGGGTCACAAACACCTGCAGAGCCCCCCCAAAAACGGAAGAAGTAATTCACAAGAAGTTTTGTGGGGGAGGAGGGAGGGCCAGTGGAGGTCCTTGTCCACAGCTTGACACACAGAGGCAGTTCCTATTTCAGCTGATCCTGGCCCCAGATCAAATCCTGAAAATGGATCAGACTCAGCAGAGAACTCCCAGTCTAGAGAGGCTCACCACAAACATGGGCACAACCCACCTCTTCTCCTGTCACCTTCCTCCTGAATGTCAGGTGGAGTCACGACCTGGAATGGTGGTGGGTTTGTACCCAACCCGAAATTCCCATCTCAGCCTAACCCATAACTTATGGGAAAGTCAATTGTCATTGTCTGGAGGACAGTGACAGGTTCTGGTGTCAGAGCAGCACCTGGAGGCCACTGGCAGGTTCAGTTGTCAGAACAGGATGTGGAGGACAGTGGCAGATTCAGGTATGTCAGAAGGTCTGGCGGACAATGACAGATTCAGATGTTTCACAGCAGGACCTGGAGGACAGTGACAGGTTCAGGTGCATGAGGAGGGGTCTGGAGGTCACTGACAGGTTCAGGTGTGTCACAGCAGCACCTGGAGGACAGTGACAGGTTCAGGTGTCACAGCAGCACCTGGAGGTCACCAGCAGATTCAGCTGTGTCAGAGAACTTTCCCTTGCACAAGCTCCAAACTTTCCAGTGACATTTTGTGACATTTTGTAGCTGTGTCCTCCCCCCTCACATCAGCTGAGTCTCTAGGCCACGGGAGAGGTAGAATTGATTCAACCCATGCTCCAACAGAATTGGTCAGATAATGCAGGTTTTGGGATCGTGCCTTGGAGTGGAATATCATTCCACCCCAAGTACAGAACTAACGAGTTTGGAAGGAGGTTGAAGCTCAGGGAAGCACCACTATCTCAACAGAAATGGGTGGGAGGAGGAAGAGGAGAAATGGTCTATGTCAGCACCAGGTACCGATGATGTGCAAATGAGGTTGTGCAAATCCGGCTCTACCTGTCCCATCTGCAGTTGAGGCAGCCCTGGGTGGAACAGGGCCGGAGGGAGCAGGAGGCACCACATTCCCAAGCAGCTCATCCAGGTCATGAGGCTGGGTGGGAGCAGCTGTTTTGTTCAGAGGAGCAGGGTCAGCATCCAACAGGGGCCAAGTCCAGCTGGAAAAGTGCTCAGATGTCAACTCAACCTGTCCAAGAAAAGCTGGGGTGAATATTAATTAGATGAAGGGCCCAAATTTTTCTGCACAGCTGCAGATGATGCTCTGGGACACAGATTCCTCTTGATCCCGGCATAAGTCACCCCTTGAGTGATTCACTTGCAAGGAACCCAAGGCAGGGTCCAAAGAGCAGGAAAGGAGGTGATGGAGTATCCAGGATTAAACATCAGGAGTCCAGCATGGAAAGAAAAGAGATGAGCTCCCTTTAGCTAAATTTCTTTGAAGTTGCACAGTTTAGGTGCCTTTGTCAATGTATTTGCCCACAGGAATTTTAAACCTCCTCCCAAGCCCGCCAAGTGTGGCAGTCACTGCTTCCACAGGCTGCTGATTTTGGTCTCTCTTGAGGGGGTCAGAGAGTTTTCTAGTGCATATTTGAGCTGTTTTTTTAGACGAGTCGAGTTGGAGGTGAGAGAACTGGGGGTGTTGCTGTTTGAAGTGCAGAGAGGAGACAAAAGGATGCTGATCCCCATTTTTAACCTCCTTTAACCTCTCTGCTCCTCAATTCATTCCCCTGAACGTCCCATCCTCAAGATTCCAAAGGACTCCAGCTGCTCAGGAGAAGTGTGCCAGGTAAACCCTATTGTGGAGGATGAAGAGGGAGGTCTTCCTCCTGTGCTTCCCACAAAAGCAAATATTTCTTTCTGTCCACTCTCGTCCCTCTGCGAGCCCAAACTGGGGAAGTCTCCTCCATGTTTGCATGGTGACCCACCCAGGAGAAAAAAGCATGGTGGCTTCCCACCATAAACATTATTAGTAACAATTAAAAACTCATTACAGCCCTAATTACAGTCAATAAAATGCCACTTGGGTTAATTTCCCAAGGAGCTCATAAAACACAGCACCAATTCGGTTTCTTTCCCTATTCTGATGCAAAAGATCCTGCACAGCCCATGCCCTGAGCCCAGTGGAGCAATGACATTTCCCTGCCCTCCAACCCTCACCTCCTGTCAGGGAGTTCTGGAGAGTGAGAAGGTCCCCCCCAAGCCTCATTTTCTCCAGGCTGAGCCCCCCTAGCTCCCTCAGCTACTCCTCAGGAGTTCTCCAGACCCTTCTCCTTGTGCTTCAGCCCTTCCCAAGCTCTATCCCTGTCTCTGGACATGCTCCAGCCCCTCAGTGTCTTTCTTGGCATCCCTGGATGGGATCCAGAAGCTCTCACAGTGCCCCACAGAGCAGGCAAAGGGGATCCCAACCCTTTCATTCCACCACAATGCACTTGAGCAATTTCCTTCAACTCCCTTTTTCATGAGTGCAGCAGATGGGAACGATAAACCCTGGCACTTCTTGGCTCCTCTCCAGGAAAAACTCAGGGAACTCAGAAAAATCCCGTGGCTTTTGGCAGGATGATAGCAGTACCTTTGGCTTCCTGGGATTCAACAGACTGGAGATCTCTGTCCTCTCTGCCACCTTCCCGAGGGTGTCCCCTGGACACTCCTTGGCTTTGAACCACCTGGGTCCCTACCAGTCCCTGGACTCTTCCCTGAGATGAGGAAGAAGGAGATGATTTCGGACTCTTCCCTGGGATGAGGAAGAAGGAGGTGATTTCAGACTCTTCCCTGGGATAAGGAAGAGAGCCATGACTTTTTGGTCTTTCCCATACCAGCCTATGAACTTTAGAATCAGAAATGCTATTTTTTACTCGAACAGGAGGATAAGATGCATTGCAGCCTGGTGTGAGCATCATTCAGAAGTCAAGAGGGTGAACTGGGAGGAAATTCAGGGGTAAATAAGAAAAACAGCGGGAAAGTAACACTGGTTCAAATAAAATCAATCCTTTCTTCCTTATTTTGCTCATTTAGATGGCAAGGACTTGACAATATTGATCCCCATTTCCATATTTTCTCTGCACCAGATCAATCATAAAATCATGTAATGGTTGAAGTTGGAAAGGACCTTAAATCCCATCTGGTCCCACCCCCATAACACACTCACTGCAGAGAAGTCAGGGCTAATTCACCTCTCGCTCCTCCCAGAGCTACAGAAGAATCGAGTCAAGCCTTAATCAAATTAATTTGGTTGCAATGGGATATAATTTGGAGAGGGCTAATGACTAATCTGGCTGGGCGGGCACCCTGGAGCTGTGACGGCAGGTTCTGGGCTCTGGCTTATTCTTTCATGCTGGTGGTTTTGTTTTTTGGTTGTTTTTTTTTTTTCTTAGTGAGTAATTTGTGTCCACTCAGAGTCGTCAGACATTCCCACCACTCACGGATGAGGAGCTGGTGTAAGTGCCCAGCCAGACAGGCAGAGGGTGCTGCTCCTCCTTGTGCCAGCCCCAGGGAGGATTTATCGTCCTCATCCTGGCTCCAACCACCCACAGGAGACTGCTCCATGGCAGGAGTTGGAATGAGATGATCACAGAATGTGGGAAGGGATCCTAAAACCCATCCAGTTCCACCCCCTGCCATGGGCAGGGACACCTTCCAGTAGACCATGTTGCTCCAAGCTCTTGCCCACCTCCAGCCAACCCAAATCCCAAATGGGAATAATGAATCCTAGTTCTCAGGGTGATGCTCAAGGAAACACCTTAACATTCCCACAAGCTCATCTAAATCAACTCAAAATAGGATCATGGAAGGGTTTGGGTTGGAAGGATCTTAAAGCTCATCCCGTTCCACCCTATGCTATGGGTGGGAACACCTTCCACTGTCCCAGGCTGCTCCAAGCCCTGTCCAGCCTGGCCTTGGACACTTCCAGGGTTGGGACAATCTCAAGCAAATCCATTCCAGTGCCTCACCACATTCACAGGGAGGAATTCCTTCCCAACATCCCATCTAACTCTCCTTTTTTCCATTTTGAAGCCATCACCTCTTGTCCCATCACTTGCTTTCCAAGTCCCTCTCCAGCTCTCCTGGAGACCTTTGGAAGGGGCTCCAAGGTCTTCTTTCCCTTCTCTCCAGGTGAGAAGCTCCAGCCCTCAGAGCAGCTCCATGGCCTCCTCTGGACTGGCTCCAGCAGCTCTTCATCCTCCCTGTGCTGGGCCCCAGGGCTGGAGCCTTTCTGCAGGTGGGGTCTCACCTGGGCAGGGCAGAACACCCCCTCCCCTGCTGCTCATGTTGGGGCTCAGGCCAGGCTGGGCATCTCTAGACTGGGGCAGGTCCAGCTCTCAGCCACCAGCACCCTCAAGCCCTTCTCCCAGGGCTGCTCTCAATTCTTTTCCTTTCAGTCTGTATTTGTCCTGCAATCACCCTGATCCAGGGCAAACCTGTGTTTCCCCTCCCCTGGGGAGCATCGAATGATGAGACAACACAAAAAAATCTTCATCTCTCTGCAGTTTATTGGTACTGAAAGGACCCTGGGGCCAGGGCACTGGCTGGAAGCAGCTGATTCACATGACAAAGAGGGGCAACAGGGCCACACACCCAAGGCAGGAAGGATAGGAGGGAAAAGGATCCATAAAACATTAAAGCTGCCAAATTACTCCACCCGGGGAAGGTGGACAACTCCAGAGACCTGTTTCTCACTCCTAATTCTGGCTATGGGACATCATCTCCTTCCTCCTGTTCATGTGGGCTCCTGACACGGCTGGAGCAGGATGTAGGGGACCCATGGGGGGCGTGGGAGAAACACGAGCGACAGGAAAGAGCAGTTTTGCACAGGCTCCTCCTCAGCTGGAGCAGCAGCCCTGGGGAGCTCTGCAGTGCTGGGGACCCACAAGGGAGATGTTTCACCCCAGTGAGGCTCAGTGAGGGTCAGGCCGGGCCAGAGGAATGTGTCTTGTTTTCAGTCTCACTTTGGGGAGATTTCCCCCAGAAACAGTTTGTTTCCTCCTGGGTAGCGATGGGGATGGAAGGGGCTGTGCTGCTGGTGGGAGGAAGAGGAAGGTGCTGCTTTCCATGGGAGGACAGAGGTGAGGACTCAGTATTTGACCCCAGAGGATTTGACTGTCGTGGTGGTGACGCATCTCCGCACAGAGGAGGAGCCACCCCCGGCCATGAAGTTGCCACCTGCAGTACTGCACATCCTCCCGCTCCCAGAGGAGAAGCCACCACTGAGGATTCCTCCTCCCACACCACAGCTGCCGCCAGTGACGTTCCCACTGCCAACTGTGCACACTCCTCCTCCACACAGGCCATTACTGGCTCCAAAGCTGCCAGATCTGCCTCCGCACACGGTGGTTCTACCCACCACAGCTGGAAGAGAGGGAGAGGCTCATTGAACACCAGGCAACATCCTGGGAATCTTCACAAAACCAAGGATAAAGGTAATTCTGCAGAGAAAACAATGTGTGAATACTTACAGACATTCACGTTGGAGGGGTTCTCTAAGCAGAGCCTGTGTAGGGAGAGGAACATCAGTTGTAAATCTATATACAGCTGGAAGCAAAACTCTTCCTCAAATATTCCTTTTATATCCTGCTTCATATAAGATCAGTCAAGCCCCCTGAGAAGTATTTCCTGTGGGGA
The DNA here is from genome assembly GCA_013400175.1 of Phainopepla nitens. Classification (NCBI taxonomy): domain Eukaryota; kingdom Metazoa; phylum Chordata; class Aves; order Passeriformes; family Bombycillidae; genus Phainopepla; species Phainopepla nitens. The sequence goes on along the minus strand of VXBQ01007580.1, from coordinate 6,878 downwards.
CCTGAAGTTTTGGGCTTCAAAATTTGGAGGAAAAAAGGAGGAAAAAAAGGAAAGTAACCAGATTCCAATGTTAAATGTGTTGGGAGGGATGATTAAAGATAAATCTGACCCAGGGAGGGACAGAATCCTGGCCCAGTCAATGATGGGAGGTCTCACCTGTTCTCCTCCCCCTCCAGCAGCTTCCTGTACATGGCAATCTCAACGTCCAGCGCAATCTTGATATTCAGCAGCTCCTGGTACTCCTTCAGCAGACGAGCCAGCTCCTCCTTGTCCTTGCTTAGGGCACATTCCAGCTCTTCCAGCTTCCTCCTGGCATCCTTGATGGCCATCTCTCCCCTCTCCTCAGCCTCAGCGATTGCTGACTGCAGATGATGGTTCTGTGGAGAAAAGAATTAATGTCTTAATTCCCTCTGCCCACTCTCTACTGGAGCATCATCATGGCACAAACTGGAGGGAAAACAGGAGGAAAGCATGAGACACTGGCCAAGCCCCACCTGCTTCTTCACATTCTCAATCTCTGTCCGCAGCCTCTGGACATTCCTGGACAGCTCCTGGATCTCCATCTTGGTGTTGCGGAGGCTGTCCCCATGCCGGCCAGCCGTGCTCTGGAGCTCTTCATACTGTAGGAATGGGGACAAAGACATCCATCAGGGACACAACTGACCAAAAACTCAGGTGTTTCCCATACTCCAGGTGCCTCAACCCCTTCCCAACTCACCCGGCTCTGGTACCAGGCCTCGGCCTCAGCCCGGCTGTTCTGAGCGATCTGCTCATAGTGACGCCGGACCTCCTCGATGATGCTGTCCAGGTCCAGGTGCCGGTTGTTGTCCATGGACACCACCACAGATAGATCCCGACTGATCGTCTGCATCTGAGACAGCTCCTGCAACCAAGACATGAGTCAGAGGCACCATCTCAAGCCTAAATCCACCCAGCCACCCCATCCAACCTCGATGTTTGGCCTCCTCATTGCAAGTCCAGCCCCCTTGGAGAAGAGACAAGTCCTACCTCCTCATAGATGCACCTCAGGAAGTTGATTTCGTCTGTCAAAGCTCCCACCTTGGCTTCCAGCTCGACTTTGGTCATGTAGGCACAGTCCACATCCTAAAGGAAAGATCTCAGAATTGGACCATGGCTTCCTCTCATCACATAAGAACTGTTGGCTCTTCCTGTTGGGATCTGCCCATCTTGGAGCTGAGTCCTTCCCATGTCCTTACCTCCTGTCCTCCCTCACCCCATCTCTGCCGGTGTCTACAGACTCACCTTCTTCAGCACCACAAACTCATTCTCGGCAGCTGTGCGACGGTTGATCTCCTCTTCATACCTGTGGGGGGGGGAGAGCAGGACAAGGTAAGACTCTGAGGCCCCTGGTCACTCCTCCCATGGAGTCTCCACACCAGCTCTGCTCTCCCGGCTGCTCCCTCCCTGTGTGTCCTCGCACTCACTTGGTTTTGAACTCCTCCACGTACTGCCGCATGTTCTGCAGCTCCGACTCCAGCTGCCCCCGCTGGCCCAGCAGAGACTCCAGCCTCCTCCGCAGGTTCTGGATGTAATTCTCAAAGATCACATCCAGGTTCTTCCTCGGCCCTGATGGCCCTTGCTGCTGGAGCAGCTCCCATTTGGTGGAGAGCACCTTGTTCTGCTGCTCCAGGAATCGGACCTACAGCCAACAAAGGGTGTCTGAGGCATTCACCAGAGAGACATCCCACTGCTCAAACCTCCTGGGAGCTTTGTAGGGCCATGGGAATCATTCCCCAAAACCTTAACAGGACCATTGCTTCCAAAGGGAAAATTCCTCTGTTTTTTCTCCTTTTTTTACACATTATCCTTAAATTCTTCCTCTTTTCTCCTCCTGTATTCCTGCTCTCTTTTAATTCTTTTTGGTGGTTTTTTTTGTTTGTTTGTTCGTCAGTTTTTGTTTGGGGTTTTTTGTTTGCTTGTGTTTGTTTGGTTTTTTGTTGGTTTTTTTGGAGGGGGTGAAGCTATTAAAATGCTTCTATTTCAATCTTACAAATTGGAATGGAATTTCAAATTTCTGATATCAGTCAGGATTTTTGATATTAATTTTCAGTAGCATCCGATCCTTTTCAGTGAATGAAGAGAATGAAATCCCTTTGGTTTCAATATTCGAGAACATTCCTCTTATCACATACAGAAATCATTCCATATACACAGCATATATTTAAAAAACATGGAGTACACTTATAACCAACATTCTCCCAGTTCATATAACTTAAGGGGAACTCATATGTACTTTAACTGAAACAAGAAATGGTTCCGTTTTTTCTGATTTCATTCCTAGATTTTAAGTTCCTTGAAAAAATTTTCCCAGAAAATGGACAGACTTAAAGAAACCCTTTGGTCACTGAATATATCCCCATCCCTTTGGTCTGTCTGCCCTGGAGAGAAAACCAATGTGCATCCACCAAATCTTGGGAAAGTTGTTCAGTTTCTCTGTGGATGCTAAATTTTGACATTTCCTCAGGAGAAAACTAGATGGAACCCAATGGAAACAATCACAGCCCAACACTGAGCTGAGAAAGACAATATTTCCTTCTACAGAGCAAAAGGAATTTCTGCAGTTTTCCCATTCCCAAGCAAGTCCAGCTCCAACCTCTCACCTTGTCAATGAAGGAGGCAAACTGGTTGTTCAGAGTCTTGATCTGCTCCTTCTCCTGGCACTTCACTTGCTGGATCTGAGGGTCAATGTCAACGTGGACTGGCCGCAGCAGGGTTGGGTCCACCTGCACCGGTTGGATGCCTCCAGGGAACCCGGGGCCACCTCTGACGGGGCCACCAAAGCCGCCCATTCCTCCACCAATGACACCTCCTCCAATGCCACCAAATCCTCCTGGAAATCCTCCACCAAAGCCACCAATTCTACATCCGTAGCCACTGCCATAAGAGCTGCCCATGGAAATCCTTGTGCTGCCCCCCAGGTTGTGGAGGCTCCGGCTGCTGAATCCTCCACAGCGTCCGCTGCCACCTCCAATCCCCCTGGATGTGGAGAATGAGCTGTAGCTGATCCTGCTCCGGCCACCGCCTCCAAAGCCACCACCAACAGCAGAGCAGGAGCTGAATCCCCTTTTGCTCCCAACTCCGAAGCTCCTGCAGACAGACTGACGAGACATGACTAGTTCTCCTCAAAAGATCCAAAACTGGGGAAGATGAGGAGATCAACGGAGCTGAGCTGGTGCTGAGGGCAGAGAGAAGTGCTCAGAGTCTTCTCTGGCTTCACAGCTCCAGGCATTCCCTTTTATCTGCTCCTGGAGGTGGGCTGGGACAGGTTGGGCGTGAAGAGGAAACAAATTTACTGTCTTCATCAGCTTGGTGCGGTTAACAGATTTTTGCCAAATTGGTGACTCCACCCAGAAATCCGCTTCGCAGTGCAGAAGGAAAAGTAGGAGCACCAAGGCAGGTCTCTGTGAGTAAGTGGACTCCCATATCTTTATGCCATCTGGAAAAATATGTTTTACAGTGATGTTGTCATGTTCTCCCCTCCTCCCACTTCTCTGCCTGCTCCTAATGACTCCACAGGTTGTCTGATTCCAGATTTTTTGCCTGACACTCTACACCAGGCAAGGATTTTGGTGAAACCCAGATAGAATGAGGCTTTCATCATTCTCCCAAGCACACCCCAAATCTCCTTGTTAAGCAGAAAATTCCCAATGCCTTTCCAAGTGGAAAAATGTTGCATCATTAACATTTAAAAGGGATCAGCACTTCTGTTTTTTCCAGAAAGGAGCTGCTTAGTTCCTTCCTAAGGAGCATCAGGTGGGATTTTTCCCTCCAAAATGTGTCCCACAAAATCTAAAACAAACAGGTCCTGGGATTCTGAGCACCAGAGCAAGGGAACAAGGATGTCCAACTCCTTACTTGTGCTTTTCCAATGGCCACAGGAATTGCCAAGCCACAGAGGACAGAAAGGATGCTCCAGGCATGTTGTAATGATGACTGACAATAATGTTTAATTTCATGCACCAGCTCCCCAGCAATGGATTCGTACATTCACATGAAGGACATCTTGCAGGTACCTTCTGAGCCCCACAAATCAAATAAATATTTTAGTTATGTTTATTAATTTTGTTGGTAACAAACACCAACCTTTGCTTTATTCTTATTTCCTGAAAAACATGAATAAAAATCAAGGAAAATATATATCTTAAAGCACTTCAGCTGTCAAAAAATATCCTGTTTTTAAGTTTCCCAATTCTATCTGTTGAGTTTTCATGGTCACACAAGATATTTGGGCGAGTAAGTGTGGTTTGAAAGCATCCCTAGGAATCAGCTGGTGGCCATAGACACAGCAAACACTTTGGCAAACCAGCCCAGGAAAACACTTCCAAAAGCCCCTGGAGGAATCAGAAATATGAATATCATTGATTGCCACTGGGATGAGGCTTCTGGAGCCACAGGCTGTGTGGAATAGGAGGGAGGGGAGGATTCCTTGACGGGAATTCAATTGTTGGCCAAGATTATCCCATTCTTAGGGACTCACCAGTTGGCAACAGTTATTCGGCAATTGAAGGAACGCAACAGTTGGCCAAAGATTATCCCACCACTAATGGACTAAACAATTGGTGAAGGGCTATCCCACCCTTGAGGGACACACGTCATGGTTGACCAAAGGCTATCCAGGTGTGTGTTCCTGCAGCGGGAGAATGGACAGCACCCCACAGCATGGAGGGGACACCCTCCCTTCCAAAAGCAGCTGCAGTCAGGATGGGCTGGTTTCTCCAGGATCATCTCCCAGATGGAGACTTAAGCTCTCCAGACCATCCTGTAGCCCAGAGCACCCACTCATGATGAGCAGCCTGGGGGAGCTGCAGAGTGGCTCAGGTTTAGGTGGAGAAAATGGTTGTCCCTTCTCCTGGCCTCCCTCCCAGCTGCCAAACCCGTGGTATGAAGGCACCAGGACTTCACTGGAACATCCCACAAGGAGGTTCCACAACGAGGAGGAAGATCTGCAAAGTCAGCCAGATGCCTGGGTGCTGACCACACTCAGCTTCTGCAGATAAGACGCCCAGATTGAGTCACTCTGACGTCTTCAGACAAGATGTGCAGATTATTCCAAACCTGGAGTCACCTGAGCCTCCTCCAGGTAAAACTCGACAGGCCGCTGGGCTCCAGCTGTGCCCTCAGATCTCTTGCACAAGGAGCTGCGCACAGCAGAATCATCGACACCAGGAAAAATGTGAAGTCGGCAGAAAACATGGATGGAGACCGAGCCATGCTCCAGCTTCGCATTTGAGCCAGCCAAGAGCACGGAGGAGGTGTCGCAATGACTCTTCACAGCAGCACTACAACGCCATGTAAAGCTCATTGTAAAGTTTAGAAGAAACAGACTCTTAAAATTAAACACCGAAAGAGGTGATTAAGCACCAAAACAGGTGACTCTTGCCCCAAGCCAAACCTCAAAGTGCTCCTGGCACAACACCAGCTTTGCACAGGCATTGCCTACTCAACATCTTTATTTGGGCCAAACCCAGCCACTATCCCAACTCCCACACCCTTCAAAGCAGGGAGAACTCTCTTTTCGAAGAGCCCACTGCCTTTCCTGGACCTCTTCCTCAGTCTGCAGCTTCCTGACCCACTCTAGAAACATCCACAACTCCCAGAGGCTGTTGTGGGAGTCCTGAACCACCACTGACAGCGTTTTCTGCCCCTTTGATCTCTCCAGGTGGTGGAGGAACCACAGCACAGCTCGCATTAAACACTCCAGACTCCCCTCCCAAACCCCCTCCTGAGCTCCTCCAAATCTCTCCCTCCTGCTCTTGGAGCAAGGATGAGCCACTGGGGAATTAATTGGCATCTCAGGGAGAGGATGGTACCTGAGCTCATGGATGGGGATGAATCACACTTTTCCAGCCCATCGTGTTCCCACGGCTAGTCAAGGATGGTACATGGCTGTCCAATGCTCCCCCTGCTCTCTGGGTGCCGAGCTGTGCATCACACCTGGCCATCCCACAGCCCAGGTGTGCACCAGAGGCAGGTGCTTGACCAACATCCTGATCCGTTGTTACCCATGTTCATCATTTCTCCCACCCAAGGGGCTCCTACCCTGCCACCCCCTCATCACAACCCAAAGACCATTCAGAGGCAGGAAATTCAGATAAGACTGATCCAGTGTTGGCTCCCTACTACTGCTGCTGATTCTCATCATCCATCAGCCCCTGTAACTCTCCACTGGTCTGCCACGAGTAACTGGGAATGTTCCTGCCTAAATCACAGGACACAGGTTTTGGCAGACCCTTTGCAGAGCTTCCAAAATCCAAGAGAGATTGAGAAAGTCCCTTTCCTAGAGCTTCAGGAACTGGATTGTTGCCACATCTGGAGAGATGTGACCTGGGCACTGAGGCACTGAGTGTCTTTTTGTGCCTAAAGTTGAGCCCAAAAACTTGGGACAGGGCAGCCTGTATTAGCTCAATGACTAGGGAGATTCTGGGCCCCTTTGTGCTGGAGGTTTCCAGATGCAACAATTGCAGAAATCTGCTATGGGAGTAACTCTACAGGATTCCAGGGGTGAAATGGGTGATTCACTATGTCAGGAGATGCCTAAAAATTGAGCGGGCTCCTGTATTCCAATTTGGTCTTCTGCTGGCTCAGTTACTGAGTGTTGTGTGAACTCAGCATCCAGCACCCATCACCTGGACTTGTGCCTTCAGGTGAGAGTCAGTCATCACCTGAGCTGGGATGCCTGCCCTAGTCTACCCCCACTTGTTCAGCTCCATCAAAGCAGATATGAGGCATTGGGCAGAAAATGACCCCTAGCTTCCCAACAAGCTGCTTCCCCGATGCATGAACCACCCTGCTCAGAGCGGCTCCTGAAGCAGTGACACAACAACATCGTGAATGTTCTCTGCAATTTATTGGGAATG
>VXBQ01007576.1:51073-64732 GCA_013400175.1 Phainopepla nitens | reverse complement strand
GGGGCGTGGCGGGGGCGTTCTAAGGAGCACGGAGGGGGGGTCCCGCGCCCCGGCGCGGCGGCCGGCCCGGCTCGGCTCAGCCAGGATTTACCCGGCACACGCGGCGGTTCAGGGTATTATATAAAGGAGGTTACACAAGCAGAACTGTTCCGGGTTTATGTAAGGGCCACCCCAGCCTGGCGGCAGAAGGCTGGACAGTGGGACGGGCAGCGGGACAGGCGCAGTGCCGCTCGGACCTGGGGGTCACTGTGAGACTGGGATGAGGAGTTAGTTCTGGGCATCTGACAGGGCAGGGCCCCCAAATCACACCCTCGCACAGCCTCCCTCGCCCCAGCCCTTGCAGTGGGATCTGCCTCACGGCACATTGGCTCCCTCCGGGCTCCAGGGGTCTTCTATCTTGTCCAGGCTGTTCACTCTGGACCCTGCTGGTCCACGCTGTCGCCATGGCCAGCCGGAGGAGTGCAGGGACACCTGAGGACGTGGTGGGGCTGCGTGGCCACGGAACATGAGGCGGAGGGCAGTCTCCCCCGCAGCCAGCCCCAAGGGAAACTGAGGCACGGGGCAGAACCCTGCAGGCAGCAGCGCTGAACCCCCGCCCATCCCCTGCCCTCGGCTGGCAGAGCTGGGGAAGAAGGAGGAAGGCTGCTGCCCTCGATGGGGGGCTGGGACTGCTCACACCGGCGCCAGCAGCTCCCCCAGCCCCCGGCATCCTCCAGCCTCTGCGCCTGCGCCCGAGCCGTTGCCGGTAACACCGTGCCCTGTTACCGTCAGCGCTCGGGCACCGAGCCAGGGCTCTCCCGCAGCTGCGCCAGCCCAGGGGGCACCCGGCCTGCAGTGACACCCCCCAGGACTGGCCCTGCTGCCCGGGGGTCGTTCCCAGGCGCTGAGATCGCGGGCGGGTGTCGCCGTGGGGCCCGGGGGCGCCGTGCCAGCCAGCGGGGCCGGGGCGCAGGATCCATAATTCAATGGGTGGCACGGGGCCAGGCTGCCAGCGCGGCCCGGAGCCCAGGCAGCCCGCGCCCCCCCCCCGGGCACACACTCGGCTATTTTTAAAAGAGATCGGATCGACCTGTTTGGGCACTGAGCACTCTCCTCTGCCTCATCGGAGACGACCCTGGCACTGCACGCCCTCCCCCATGAGCTCCCCACAATGTGGCAGCAGGACCACCCCCACCTCCATCCCCCCTCCCGGCCCTCCGAGGGGGTGTGGAGGGCTCAGGAACAACGAAGCAGTAGGCGCATGCAAAGCTTTACAGGCTTCTTTCTCCTCTCTGGTGCAGTCGAGCCACTTGTTTGGTGCTGGATTTGGAGTCTCCTCACCACACGCCTTGTGGGGAGCGAGACCCGTGAGCCCAGGGCTCTCTTCGCCATTTTAGCGCGCCAGCCGGCGCAGGCGGCCGTCACATGGCGGTGAGAGCAGCGCTTGGCCCGGCCGCCCCGCGCCGAGGAGGCAGCCAGAAATCTGCTGGCGAGCTCGCCCGCCCAGCCACGAGGAGCGCCGGGGGTACCGAATCTGCGGCCCCGGCCTCGCACCCACTGCCTCCATCAGCCCGGACACGAGGGTGCTGGGAGGGGCTGGCCCTGCTGCCAAACCTCCGAGCTCGGGCAAGTCCCCGGTGTTCCGTGGGCTGCTGTGGGTGGGAGCAGAGTGCTCGGTTTGGGGACAGGCCCCCAAAGTGTCCCTTAGGAATAGGGCTTGGTGAAGTGCCATTGGTGCTGCTGGGTCAGGATGGTGCCGTGGGATGGGGTGGGGGTACAGGCACATGGGACCCACCCGGGGGGCACCCAGGGTTAGTGATGGCCTTCCTGGGTGCCCTGGGGGAACAGGGAGCGGGCTGAGGTGGTTTGATGTGGGCAAAGGTCCATGTGGGGCCGCTCGGGACGAGCAGTGGTGGGGGTCCCTGGGCTGAGCCAAGGGCTGTGTGGGCACCTCGGAGGGCGTGCGCTGGGGGGCTACCCTGAGGCTGAGCACCCCAGGACTGGGCAAGTGGGTGCCATCTGGGAGGCAAGTGGAGTCCAGGGAGCCCTGAGGCCACGGTGGGGGGCTCTGGGAAGCCAGGCCAGCCTCAGGCTGTGACCGCCAGCCTCCGTCCCGCGCCTTGGCTGGGCTCCACCACTAACCACTTCCAGAGCTGCCGCCAGATTTGTTGTTTTTAGAGGCGAGGAGGGGCCATGTCCGGCCACGCGGTGCCTGTGGATGCGCGGGGGGTCCCCGCTGCCACTCCTCCATCCTTGCTGGTTTGTGCCCCGCTCACTCCCACCACCCACACCCCAATACTTGGGCACATGGCCATTTCAAAATGGGGGAATAGGGTTAGAAAAAGATAAATGGAGAGAAGGGAAGGAAAAAACCCCATGCTCGTCTCCAGGGGGAGTTTCTGCTCCCTAAAATGGCTGCCTGGAGGGAGTCAGGGGTGCGGGCACGGGGAGGGGTGGGGGCTGGTGGTGGTGAGCAGCATCAAAGCAGGATGCCATGGGGCTGCCAGTGTGGTGCCAGGCTGGTACGGGATGGTTGGAGGGGATCGTGGCAGCTGGGCAGGGAGACAAAATGGCTGATTTGCATTGGGCAGTCCCAGGAGGATGTGGGCACACAGGGGTGTCAGGCTGGGAGGTGGCACAGTCCCACTGCCCCCATGGATAATCTGCCTGGTGGGCAGCACACAGAGGTGTCAGGGTGGGGGGATGGCATCGGGCCCACATGGATAACTTGCCCAGCCAAGGATAACCAGTCTGAGAGCCACATGTGAGTGCAAGGGACTTGAGGGAAGAAAAAGGAGAAAAACAGGGAGAAAGGGAAAAATCCCACAGTGGGCACATGGGATAGCAGTGGCAGCTGAGTGGTTTTGATGGTGTTTTTGGATTGTCTCAGCCCTTTCCTGACATCTGCCTAGGCTGCCAAGAGAAATGCCAAAGGCCAAGGGGTGGGAGGAGGAGGAGGATGGAGAAGGAGGGGAAAGAAGGAGTATGGGGGAGAAATACATGGCAAAAATTATGGAAGGGCTTTGGGAGCAGCCAGGTGAGGAAGAATGCTCCTGGCCACAGTGTCTGAGCTGTGCCAGGCCGTGCCAGGGCCACTGAGCTCAGTGTCTGAGCCAGGTTTTTTTTAGCCACAAGGGAGCAGGGTGGGACAGGGCTCCAGAGGTCAAAGCAGGTGCTGCCCCAAGCCCTGCTGCCCTGCAGAAGCTGGGCAGAGGCAGGACAAGGTGCCACAGGTTATGCCATGCTGCAATGATACTGCCTGGTGGGGCAGCGCTGGGTCACAGATGTGGCTGGAGAGAGAAGAGGAGGCAGGAGGCTGGAGCAGGTGACTGTCACCCGACCCAGCACAGGGGGTTCCCCTCCTGTGGGGAGCAGTGCCCAGATCCTTCGTGTAGGGCTGTCCCTGCTCCTGTTGCTGGCAGAGGGGTGCAAGGGGGGCTGGTTGGTGACTGTTCTTCAGTGGCTTGGGGACATGCCAGCTTGATGGTGGCCCTACTGGTAGTGAGAGCTGCTGGGCAACCTGTGCCTCAGTTTCCCCCAGCAGGGCAGCGAGGGGGCAGTCAGCTGGTGGGCAACCCTGGCTCACAGCAGCATGGAGGCTGACACTGGCACGGCGGGCTCACCCTGGTGGGTTTTCCTCTTGCAGATGCAGAGCAGAGCAGCAGCCCCCGGACAGGCATTGGCTCGGACCAGGAGGACAGCAAGCCCATCACGCTGGGTGAGTGCAGCAGGCAGGGCTTGGGTAAGAGGACAAGGGACACCCCAGCCTGTCCCCAGGGTCCCTGTCATGGCGGGGGAGGGAGGCCATGACACACAGTCAAGCTGCCTGTGCTATGGCTCCGGTGTCACCCAGCCCCAGCCAGCCTCTGCCTGGCCCCTGCAATGAGCTGGGCATAGCCTTAGCCTTGTCCTACACCCAACAGACCCACTGAGGCCACAGCCCTTGGGCAGCTGCCATGAGGTCCCATGGTGAGGGTGCAGCCCCAAGCCTTGCTAGCACTCTCAGCCACAGGGAAACTGAGGCATTGAGCAGGTCCAGGCTGTCTTCGGCAGAGGGGACCAGTTGGGGTGGTCTCTTGCTGAAGCAGGGAGTGGAGTGGAGGCTGAGGAGGGGATTTGGGATGCCCTCAAGCATTGCCACTAGGCAATGCAGGATGGGAGGGGTGGTCCTGTTGCCCCCTCAGCACGCCCTCCTCTCTCCCACACAGATTCGACAGACTTTCAGGAAAGCTTCGTCACCTCGGGGGTGTTCAGTGTCACCGAGCTCATCCAGGTGTCCCGAAGTGAGTGTGACTGTGATGCCATAGCCCAACCCCCAGCTGCCTGGGCACAGCAGTGTCCCAACAGCCCTGGGGCTCCCCTCCCCACCGGGCCCCCCTGACCTCCCTCTCTCCTTACAGCACCGGTGGTGACAGGCACAGGGCCAAACTTCTCCCTGGGGGAGCTGCAGGGCCACCTGGCCTATGACCTGAACCCCTCCAGCACTGGCATGAGGAGGACACTGCCCAGCACCTCCTCCAGCGGGTAGGTGCCACTGGGGCTGTGCCAGGACGGTGCCAGGGCCAGCCCGAGCACAGCCGTGGGGAAGGCGAGGGACAGCCAGATCCTGCTACAGGCTAGCACTGAACCATGACAAGCTGAGAGAGCTGGGGGTGTTCAGTCTGGAAAAGACTCGACCCCAGGGAGACCTCAGAGCCCCTTCCAGTGCTTAAAGGGGCTCCAGGAGAGCTGGAGAGGAAGTTTCGGCAAGGGATGGAGTGCCAGGACAAGGGAATGACTTCCCACTGCCAGAAAGCAGGGTTAGATGGATTCACTTCCCTGTGGGGGTGGGCAGGCCCTGGCACAGGTTGCCTAGAGCAGCTGTGGCTGCCCCTGGATCCCTGGAAGTGTCCCAGGCCAGACTGGATGGGGCTCAGAGTGACCTGGCATAGTGGAAGGTGTCTGCCTATGGCAGGGGCTGAAACGACATGAGCTTTAAGGTCGTTTCCAACCCAAACCACTCTGTGATTCCCAAACCTTCCCTGTCCCCAGAAGCAAACGGCACAAGTCGGGGTCCATGGAGGATGACATCGACACCAGCCCTGGGGGCGAGTACTACACCTCCTCCAACTCCCCCACCAGCAGCAGCCGCAACTGGACAGAAGACATGGAAGGGGGTAGGTGTCACCTCCTTACCAGTACCCTTCCAGTGCCCTGTGGCCCCCATCCTGCTCCCAGCATTCTGCAGAGCACTGCCAGAACCCCTGTGACCATCTGGGCACTGTTGGTGCCCCAATGTCCCTATGGGCCTTCAGGTGACAGGACACACTGGCGGTGGGGGCTGCAGTGCTCATGTCCCTCAGAACATCCCTGCTGCTTTTCCATGGGGTCTGTGGGGTTGCTGTCAAACCCCCCTGATTTAGGCACAGGCTCTCCATAGGTACCCAGGTGTGTCTGTGGCCCCCCACTTCGGGCAGGGCTCTGTGGGGGCTGTGGTGTTGCTACAGGGAGCCCCATTTCAACACAGGCTCTCTGTAGGGCCAACCCAGCCTCCAGCCCCACGCCTGGTCCTGCAGCCCCACACCAGCCTCTCCCAGCCCCAAGTCAGCTCCCCCAGCCCCACATCACTGTGGACAGCTTTCTGGCTTGGTGGTTTTTTTCCCTTTCCTGTCTAGACAAGCCCCAATTAGCTGTTCATTAAGAAAGGGGGGGCTGGGCTAATTAAAGTGATGCTGCAGGGCTGGCACAGCAGCTCCCACACCCCGAGGTGCAGGCGAAGAAGCTACTCCTCTTCCTCCTCCCTTGGCTCTTCTCCTGCCTTCCCCAGCAGTGGGCTGAGTTCCACATTGGCCCCCTAGCCCTGCCAGAGCCTGACGATGGAGGGCTGGAGGGCTGGAGGCACCGATCCTGTTGGAAGGAGGTTTGGGGGATGCAGGTCCAGCCCCCAAACTGTGTCCTATGTGTGCAGACACTGTGCCCCATCCTGCCCCACGGGGCTGGTGCATGGGGGGTCCTGGGGAAGGTGCAGCCCCCTCTCTAGAATGATGCATAGAGGCAGGAGGGAGCTGTGCCAGGGCATCTGTCCCCTGCTGGTGGTCTGACCCAGGCAGGGTGAGGGTGGCTGGCAGGAGGGCTCAGCCTTGGTGGCACGGGGGGCTTGGCAATCCTGTACGGGATGTTCTGGGAAATCCTCCTAACACCCGGCTGAGAAAGGGCTAAACCCATTACCAGGCCTGGGCCAAATGGCCAGAGCTAAAGCCACAGCAGTGGGGGATTAACGTGCCTGCCAATGCCCTGGCTCAGCCCCATGCCCCGGGGTGGCCTTGAGGACCTGGGCAGCCACTGCTTCCAGGGGTCTCTGGGGAGGTCACCCCTATGCTGGCACCCCTCTGCCTCCTCAGGAGCTCCTGTAGCCCCCAGCCCCTTGTGCCAGGGGAGGTGGGTGCCATGTGGGGGCTGCAGGGTCACAGCGGCACCCATGAGGGCACCCACTTCTACCACCAGGGTGGGACACACACGCACAGAGCTGTGTGCAGCCGCATGCACACACCTGCAGGAACACACACCTGTGCACGTGTGCGTGTGTACGCACACAGAGGTACACAGAGCCGGGTTGGTACAACACGTGCACACATCCACACGCACAAGTGTGCCCCCAGAGGTGCCCACACAGTCTGTGCTGGCACAGACACACACTCACACCACCACCGTCCCCACACCCACCCTGACCCCAGGGTGCCCCTTGCCCCCGGAATGGGCTCCCCCAGCACTGCACTGAGATCGCAGCAGCCATGGGATGTGGGGTCCCATGGCAGGTCTTGACATTGCACTCCGCTTTCCCTAGGCATCTCCCCCACCGTGAAGAAGACAGAGATGGACAAATCCCCCTTCAACAGCCCATCGCCCCAGGACTCCTCGCCCCGGCTGAGCAGCTTCACGCAGCACCACCGTCCCGTCATTGCTGTGCACAGTGGTGAGTGTCCTGCCAGGGAAACCGAGGCACAGAGCGAGCGCTGAGCAGTCGGGGGGCTGGGGCAGCCACTAGCTAGTGACACAGGTGTGTGTCCCCTTTTGCTGTCGCCTGAAGGTATCGCCCGAAGCCCGCACCCATCGTCTGCGCTGCATTTCCCCACCACCTCCATCCTTCCCCAGACGGCCTCCACCTACTTCCCACACACGGCCATCCGGTACCCGCCTCATCTCAACCCGCAGGACCCGCTCAAAGATCTCGTCTCGCTGGCCTGCGACCCGTCCAACCAGCAGCCCGGACCGGTAAGGACGCAGCCCTGTCCCCGCACCCGTCGCTCGCCTTGCCGTGGGCACCGGGGGCTGCTGCCAGCCGGGCTGCCCGAGGAGAGTGCCCTGGACCGGCACCGCCGCCGCCGCCTCTGCCGCCGCACGGCGGGGGTCGGGGCCGTCTGGTGGCAGCGGTGGGGTGTTCTCTGGGGCTGAGCTCCGGCCGTGCCGTGCGTTGGTTCGGGAGCGCTGCCGCGCCTGCTCCGTGTTGGCACCTTGTGTCTGCAGCGATGGAGGTGCCGTGCCCCAGCCCAGCACGAGGCACCGCGGGGGTTGGGGTGCTGGGGCTGAGCCGTCAGCCAGAGCTGGGGTGTTGGGGGGGAGCGAGGTGTCTGCCAGGGGTGTGTGACCATCTCCTGGAGTCACCATCCACCAGCGTGTCCGAGTGAGTGATGGGCTTGGCGTGCCCCATGCGCCTGTAGAGCCCGTGGGTGACTCGTCAGCTCCTCCTGGTACCCATGTCCCCAGTGTCCCCACAGGGGTGGCAGAGCCACATTGCGCTGCTGTGGCCTTCCCTTGCCACAGTGCCCTGCGCCGCCGTGCACCCAGCGCACCCCACAGACACGGAACCCCACACCCCCAGCACCCCACAGCCCATGCTCCCATCACCAAACAACCTGTGTAACCAGCACGGTGCGCACACAGAACCCAGTGCATGCAGCACCCAAACCGTCACCCCGTACACCCAACACACACCACGCCCCTCACCACCAGCACCCCACACACCCTAAGAGGGACACCTTTCATACCCTAAGCCAGAGCCTGGGGGTGTTACTGCTCCTGCTCCCCGCTGTCCTGTGCCCTCCTTTGGCCTCCCAGATGTAGAGCTCTTGGGGAGCCCCTCTGACCTCTGCCCACACTTGCCTGTTTCCCCTCACCTGCAGGGCCTGATGCCAGGGTGAGGGGCTTCGCTGCTGTTCCCCTATGCAGTGGCTCGGTGCTGGGCTGATGGACACCAGATCAGGAGCAGCCCACGGCCAGGTTGGGCATGGAGCACTGGTGCAGGAGCCTTTGGAGGCTCTGGGTGCCCCTACCCCTGCAGGGAGTGCTTCAGTGACCACCTTGTCACTGTAGAGAGGGGTCCCAGCACCCTGGCTCCAGCGTGCACCACTGTGGGTCATGACTCCCCATGGGCTCCACAGCCCCTCAAATCCCTCCTGTCCCGCCGTCATTTCCTGCCTGCTGCCAACGCCGACCGTTCAGGGCTGCTCTGAGACCCAACAAACTCATGTCCGCAGTGAGGGACACCCTGTGCCTGTGCCGGGGGGTGTCCCCGGGGCTCCCTGGCCGTGCTGGTGTGCGCGTGCGTCCTAATGGCTTGTGCTGTTTGTTTTTTGTCTGTGTTGTCCCCAGTTAAATGGAAGTGGTCAAGTGAAAGTGCCCAGCCACTACCTGCCCACGCAGATGCTGGCGCCGCCACCTCCCCCCGGCATGCCCCGCTTGGCCGTCTCTCCTGACACCAAATCCACCACGACAACTTCCGAGGGAGGGACGACCTCGCCGACATCACCCAGTAAGCACCCGCGGCGCCCACCCTGCTCCCCGGCCCGGCTGGCCCCCTCCTCTCGCAGCCCCCCAGGGTGTCCCCCCATGCCGGTGCTGGGGGGATGTTGGCGGAGGTGGCCTCCCCGCAGCCGGGAAGAGGGCGGCAGCTGGCACACCATGAGTTTACTGGGTCTCAGGCAGGTCGGAGCGGACAGGGCTTGGGCAGGCGGCTGCTGTGGCCACTGAGCCAGGGGGTCACGTGCTGGTCCCAAGGACCAGCTCGAGCCCCTTGTCCCTCTGAGCGTGAGTGGAGCCGTGGCAGGGCTCCCCAAACCAGTGTCCTGCCCAGACCCTAGGTGTGAGCAGTGCTGTGGGGGAGGCCGTGGCCTCTCCGTGTCTGCTTTTCCCACCGTGGTGGTGGCTGTGCTGCCGGGAACGGGGACCAGCTGGCACGCGGGTCGCACTGGGGCTAGGGACAGTGTGCCTGGTGCGTTGCATGGGCTGTCGTTCTCTTGCTGCCGTGGGGGTCCTTGGCGCCGGGGGTTCTGGTCTTGCTGGGGATGTGAAGTGACAGCAGAGCAGCAACTGTGTGCAGGTCCCTCAGAGCCCTTGGCAGGTGGCACCTGAGATCTTTGTTAGCATGGTGGCTGACAAACTCTTTGCCCTCTTTGCCCTCTGCTCCATCTCAGGGGCCATAAGTGCCTTGGCCCTTTGGGTGCTGGGCCCAACAGCCAGAGGGGAGCTGGTTGTCGCCCCAGACTGGCACAGGGGTGTGTGCTGCAGTGGTGGGACGCTGTGCCATCGCCACACTCTGCAAGGGGGTTGTTCCTGTTCCCATCCTGCTGTACCCGTGGGACATGGTACCCCAAGTGGCTGCCATGTCCCCACACAGTCAAGCCTTGCCTGATCGAGCCATTACCCTGTCTCCAGGTAATGGGCCATGACCGATTGCCAGAAGCTGGTCAGCAGGTGTGGAGATCCCATGGCATGGAGAAGCCAAAGCCTGGACAATCTGGAGGGGACAGCATGGGATGGCACGGGGTGGCCTGGCTGATAAAGGGGTCACAGCCGTGGGGAGGGACTGACGAGTGCAAGATCCTGCAGGCTCAGAGAAGGATGTGTTAGCAGGACACTGGCTGTCCCCACGGGGTGCAGCTGGCTCCAAATCCCCCATTCCCCTCGGCAGCACTCTGCTTCCAGCAGGGCTGAACCCAGAAGCTCAGCAGGGCTGGAGGTCCCACTGCTGGATCCCCAGCTGAAGGATGGAGGTGGCAGCAGGGTGATGTGGCCGAGTGGAACTGGTGGCTGCCGTTGTTCTCCCCGTGGCAGCCGCAGCGCGGGCACGGTCGGGAGCACCATCTGCGCCTGCACCGCGGGGCACTTCACCCCCCAGCCTCGGTCATCGCCCCGAAACCACGGGTGGTGCCATCCGAGCACAGCACCCCTGGGTGCAGCACCCTTGGGCTCCATTCGCCTGCCATCAGGTCACAGCCGGGGACGTCGCCCGGTCACCAGCGCTGGGTGCCAGGGAGCTCCATCCCAGCAGTGCCAGGGAGAGGGCCGGGCCTGGCCCCGGGGGGGACAATGGCAGTGCCACCCGCAGTCCCGTTAATGAGCTCTCGTTTGTTCCCCAGCCTACTCTGCACCAGGCACGCCCCCTGCGAACCGTTCCTTCGTGGGATTAGGACCAAGGGATCCTGGGAGTATCTATCAGGCACAGGTGAGAGCGGGGATGCTGCTGGGGGGACCCTCCTGCCCTCGCCCCAGGCACCCTCTCCATGGCATCACCGTGGGCATCGCCGTGGGCATGGCCAGTGCTGGCATCGCCGTCGTGGCTGTCGCTGATGTGACATTGCTGATGTGGGCATCCCTGCCATGGCACCCCTGCCGTGGCATCACTGCTGTGGCACCAGTGCCACGGCATCGCGGCTGAGGGCATTGCTACCATGGCATCACTGCCGTGGGCCTTGCCACCACGGCATCACCGCCGTGGCGTTGCGGCCGTGTTTATTGCTCCTGTGGGCATTGGTGCTGTGGGCACTACCATGGGTATCGCCACTGTGGCATCACTGCCGTGGGACCTTGCTGCTGAGGATGTAACCTCCGTGGCCATTGCTGCTGTGGCCTTGCCACCATGCCTGAGGCCACGAGGAGTGTCACCACAGCAGTGGCATCACCGCTGTGGGCATTGCCACTACTGATGTGGCCACTGCAGACATTGCTGTTGTGGATGTCCGTGCCATGGGGGCATCACTGCCATGAGTGTTGCTACTGTGGGCAATGCCACTTCGGGCACCACTGCTGTGTGCGTCACCATTGTGGGGTTATTTCCATGTGCAATGCCACCGTGGGCATCACCACCATGGCATTGCAGCTCTGCCACTGCTACTGCCGGCTTTGCTGCTGTGGGCGTCACTGCCTTGGCATCACCGCTGTGGCCCATGGGCATTTCTGCCGTGACATCCTCACTACAGGCACCTGGTGCCAGGGCTTTAGGCACTGCTGGTGGCTCAGGGCCACCACGAGTCCTCCATCAGAGAGGGAGGTCACTGCTGTGCTCTGGCTGCGCCCTGCCTGGCACCACCTGGCACTACCCTGCCTAGGTGCCCACAAAATCCCCAAAGGAGGAGCACCGGGGCCATGGGCCCCTCTCTGTGTGGGCACAGGCACCTGCTCTCACTCAGCTGTGCCCACGGCCACTCCACTGCAGCGGGAGGTCATGTGTGCCTTTCCAGAGGCTTTGCACTAGTCCTGGATTCTGGAGCTGTCACCAGTGCTGCAGGCAGTGCCATGGTGCCAGGACAGGGGTGGCAGCTCCCGGCCTCACTTGTGACATGAGTGATCTGGCCTCAGCATTCCCTGCAGGGGCAGCTGGGGTGGCTGCAGTCCTGCCTGGCAGGTGACACAGGTGACAGGACAGAGCGATGGGGGTGTGGACGGTGCCGTGTCGCAGCACCCTGGGGTGCTGCCCTGGTGGGGGGGAAGTACTCAGGGTGCTGTGCTGTGCCGGGGTGTGGGTACTTGGGGGCTGTGAGCGGTGACACGAGGTACCCGGGGGGGCTGCGCTGGGCCAGGCTGTGAGATTTGGGAGCCATGAGCTGGGACACACGAGGGTGCTGTGCCGTTCCAGGGGAAAACCACGGGGACCCGGCTCTGATCACAACTTCCACTCTGCCTCAGTTTCCCCCCTCCTGCACATTGGGTGGGCACCCCAAGGGCCTCGGGTCCCTCAGGAGGAGATCTGGGGCAGCACCAGGAGAACCTTGGAGGAGAAGGGGGCCAGAGTCCCTGTGCAGAGACAGGGGCCACAGCCACTGGCAGTACCAGGACCCCCAGGATCCCTGTGTAGGGGTGTCCCTAGTCACTCTTGGGGAGGCTCCCCAGGGCTCAAGGCTGCTCTGCCTGGGGAAACTGAGGCCCGGGGGAAGGCAGCCGTGTCCCGGGAGGGGCAGCTGAGACCTGCCGCGCTCTGGTCATGTGTGGTGGGGCCTGGAAGGGTTAAGGGAAGCAGCGGCCCGAGTTGTCTCGTTTCCAACGGAAACCAGACATGAGGTAATCGGGAATGAACTTGAACTTGGGGCTGGGGGGGGGGGAAACAATGGGGGGGGGGCAGGGGNNNGGGGAAAACGAGGGGGGGGGGGGGGGGGGCCCCCCTCGCGGGGTCCCCAGCCGTGCCACCCCCTACCTGTCCCCAGGCGGCACCATTCCTTCGGGAGGGTCGCCTTCGCCGTGAGGGTGCGGAGCTCCCGGCCCCCAGGGGACGGCGGGTGGCCGCGGTGCGGAGCACGGACAAACTCAGTGCAAGAGTGGGGACGCCAGCCCCGTGCGCCGAGCAGGGCACAGCGCGGGGACAGCACTCCCGGGGTCTGGGGACCGGCCGGGGCAGCCCCGGGGGCAGAGCACTAACGGCGGCCTCTCTCCTCTCTCCCGGCAGTCCTGGTACCTGGGATAACCGCCGCCGTGCCGCCCCTTCGCCTCCCTTCTCCTCTGCTTTAGGCACCCCCGGAGGAACATCCCCGTCCCCGAGCACCAGGCCCAGCCTTGCGGTGACGACGGAGAGCGCGGCCTCACGACGACGACGACGACGCTGACAAGCAAAACCCACATCCGAAGGAAAGAGCGAGGGAAAGGAAGAAGAAAAAGGGTCAGACTGTTTTAAAATTTAAAACAACAAACAAAAACAAACAAACAAAAACAAACAAACCAACAACCCATCCCAGGAGGACCTTTCCCCCCACCCCGGCGATGCGCCAGAAAACAAAGAAACAGGAAAAAAATAAAAAAAAAAAAGAAAGAAAAGAAAGAAAGAAAGAAAGAAAGAAAGAAAGAAAGAAAGAAAGAAAGAAAGAAAGAAAAAAAAAGAGAGAAACTAAAAAACACTATTATTTCCCCCGTCGGCCGGCGCCGCGCTGAGACCTGACACAAGTCGTGCCAGCAATGCCTCCCGGAGCGGCGGCAGGGCCGAGCCCCGCCGCTCGCCGGATATGCAAACGGCTTTGACTCTCTCGTTCTTGCCTCTATGTGAGTAAAAAAGATCAAAACCTCCCCCGCCGCCCCCCCCGGCCCCCGACTGTCGGGGGGCCCCGGGGCTGGGGTGGGCCGGGGTGGGGACCCCCTCCTGCTGCCGCAGCCCCGCGGGCCGGGCGCGCTCGCGATCGGGCGGGTGATGGATGCTCCGTGCTGTGCGAGCGCCTCGGGGACGGTGACATCGTGCTGCGCCGACACGGTGACGGTTATGCGGCGGCACGGAGACGCGGTGGCACAGTGGATCGAGCGGGTGGTACAGGAGGAGGGGGCTTGTGAGCACATGGGCACGGCCGGAGGTGGTCGCGGCGGCGGTGGCGCCTCGGCTCCCGCGCGGACGCGGTGTCGGGACTCTCCCACCACGGCCCCGAACGTCACAGCGGCGGCGGCACCCCG
>VXBQ01007576.1:30081-47859 GCA_013400175.1 Phainopepla nitens | reverse complement strand
TTACAGAGAGTTAGTTTTTTTTTTTGTGGATATAAAATGATTTTTTTAAACCTAAAGGATAAAAATCCCGCTTTTTTTTTTTTTTTTTTTTTTTTTAATCATTTTCCCTTTTTTTTTTTTTTTTTTTTTTTTTATCTTCTGACGGCCTCGATGGCCACGGTCGGGGTGAGCGCAAAGCCGGGGTGGAGGACACCTCATCCCTGGGGAAGCTCGGGGGGGGTCCCCCGTAGGATGGGGATACGAGGAGGCTCCGCTCGACAATCACCGCGGGGGTTTCATGCACTACAGTCTCTCCTAGAGGGTTTTTAGTCGGGCTCGTCGGCTTAAAAAAATAATTAAAAATAGTCCTTGTGACCTATAAATAAAACAAATAACCTGTACATATATATATATATATCTCCACATATATATATATGGGGCTGCAGGGCCGGGGGGGCGCGGGCCCCCACACAGTTAAGGTACTTTAAATCGCAAAGGAATATATATATATATAAAATATCATATATATATATATATATATGTCTTGTTTGGTGGGGTTTAGGCTTTTGTTTTGTTTGTTTTGGTTTTGTTTGTTTGTTTTTGTTTTTGTTTGTACTCGGAGTTTGGAATTTGCTGCTTTCTGCCCCCCCCCACCCGGGGATCCCGCCACCGGCTGGGATGGGTGCCCCCGGTGATGGGTGTCCCGGGAGAGGCCCATGGGTGACCTTCTGGGTCCCCTGTACGGTGCCCGTGGGTGTCATCGTGGGTGCTCCAGGTGATACCCACAGGTGCCCCAGCGGGTGCCCACGGGGATCCCTCTGGGTGTCCCTTGGGCGCCCCAGGTGATGCCCATGGGTGCCCCTCTGGGTGATCCTTTAGATGTTCCAGGTGGTGCCCACGGAGGCCTCTCTGGGTGCCCCAAGTGGTGCTCACAGGCGCCCCGCAGGGTGCCTCGAGCAGTACCCACGAATGCCCCTCCGGATGCCCCTTTGGGTGCCCCCCTGGGTACCCCAGGCGATGCCCACGGGTGCCCCGGTCCGTGGGTGCTGCTCTGGGTACCCCGTGCCCCGCTGAGCGCCCCGTGCGATGCCCGGGGGCAGGTGGGAGGTGGAGCCGGGGTGGGGAGAAATCCCACCCTAGGGCAAAGAGCGGCAAAAGGAGAGAAACCGCCCCAAAAAGGCGCCGAGGCGGCAGCCGGCCGGACCGCGCCTCTTACCCAAACCAAAAATCCCGCCGCAGTGCCTCCGCGCCGCCGGCTGCCCCGCCCGCCTTTTCGGGGGGTCCCCGCTCCCCCCGGGGGGCCGGGGGTGCCCCCTCCCCGCAGTTATATTTTACTCGTTCGCCGGATTCTCGCTTTCGCTTTGCCGCAGCCGATACACACCGCGAGCGCACCAGGGCTGCGAGCCGGGGCCGGGCCCCGCTGTGCCCCCGCTGNTTGTTGTTGTTGTTGTTGTTTCCCCCCCTCCCCTATGCAAAAAAGAGAAAAAAGAGACAAAAAAGAAGAAAAAAACAAAAAAGAAAAAACTGACACACAAAAAAAGATTAAAAAATGAAAAGGAAAAAAAAAAGACAAAAAAAAAAATGTATAAAAATTAAACAAGCTATGCTTCAACTCCAGCTCGCCTCCGCCCTTCCTTCGCTGCCCCGGGGGAAACTGAGGCACGACCGGGGAGAACACGGGTGTCCCAGCGGAGGAGGGGGGCACTGAGGGGCACTGGGGACAGCGGCTGCTCAGAGGCCTGCCAGGCAGTGGGCACCCATCAGCCCAGAGGCGGGACCCCCACCCAAGGGTGCTCTTGGCCCGGATGAGGAGGGTGACGGAGCCGGGACGGGGCGGCAGGGAGGGAACAAGTGGGGACAGGACATGGGTGGGGGCTCACAGCCACAGCTGTGGGGGTTCAGAGCTGCTGCCACTTCCTCCGCTTCCAGACTTTGGCCGCGGGACGCCACCACCTCGCGCGCGTGACGTCATCACCCGGCGGTGTGACGTCACCGTCATCACCCGTAGGCCGAAGCTGCGCCTCACCCCCGCGGTCCCCACGGCCCGTGTGGCCAAGCGCTGCTCAGGACGGCCACGGGGGTGAGGCCCCCCACCCCCCGGGTGCTCCCCAGACCCCCGTGTCCCCTCGGTGCCCACCCCTCGGTCCGGGGTGGTCGGGCAGCGATGGGGCCGGACACCGGCTCTCGCCCTGCCGAGGTCCGGCAGCTTGGAACTTGCCACTGTCCCCTGCCCTAGTGGCACCCGGGGGTGCCGGATAGACCCCTCCCCGGCACGGTGACACAAGGCGCTTAACGCCGGGGTAGATTGGGGAAACCTTTAGTGAGCACGTCTGGGGAGGGGCCTGTCCTCGTCCCTCCGGCCAGGACCCCCCGCAGGCCCAGGGCTGGGGACACGGGCAGGCCCCGCCGCCCTCCCCGCTCCGCTCCGGGGAGCGGGTGATCCGCGCCGGGTCTTGGTCCCAGCCGGGGCGGCCGCGGGGCGGGAGGTGCCATGGTGGCCACGGCTGTCGCCGAAACCCGGCGCGGATCCAGCCCCGCGGACGGGGTGAGGGCGCGGCGCCCGTCAGAGGTCATCCGGAGCGGGCAGAGAGGGCGCGGGGAGGGACTCAGAGGGACGTGGCCTTGCTCTGCTTCTTGTCCTTGCTCAGCTCATCCAAGTCCTCAGCCGCCGGGTTGACGTGGCCGGAGTGCTCCAGCCTGCGGGAGGGATGGAACGTCGGTCAGCCGGGCACTGCACGGGCACCGCGGCCGTGCCACGGGCACGAAGGCCACCACGGCACAGCCGCCTCCCGCCGTGCCAAGGGCACACAGCCGCCGTGGCACAGCCGAAACGTGGCCACCCTCGAGGGAATCCAAGCCCCGCTTTGGGGATGTCCCATTGCTGCCCCGCGGCACCCGGGCTGTGGTACCTGTCAGTCGCCAGGGCCTCTGGGTGGTCGTTCTCCTTCCTGCAAGGGGAGAGAGGCTGAACGGTGCCCGGGGACAACCCTGCCCCCAGCCCATGGCAACCTTCCACGCAGTTTTCCCCTGGCCAGCACCCCCCGGCCCCCGCACCAGTCCAACCTGTGCCTCCTGAGAGTCCAGAGCCGGTTAACGAGCAGCACCACAAAGACGACGAAGAGGAAGACGACGACAGCCGTGAGGCCGATGAGCCACGGCTGCAGCACCTTGGGGGCCATGTCTGCATGGCCAGGGCACAGGGAAGGGAAAAGATGGGGATGGGAACAGCTTCAGGGGAGCTCTGTCCTTCAGGGGATGGGACCCCCGCCATGAGATGAGACCTCCCATGGGATGGAACATTGGCAGACACTCACTGTTCCCCCTTCCCACTGTCCCTTACCAAGGAAGCCACCCCGACACAGCTCACCTGTCCCCAGCACAGTGGGGAACACTGGGGCAGCAGGTTGGTGTCTCCACATCTTTCTGCTCTGCCCCCAAAAGTTACTGTTGGAGCACTGGGACAGACTGGTCCCGCTGGAAAGGTCTCCCAGGAGCTGATTGATACCTGGAGGGGGCATGGCCACCTCCCTGGGCACCCCAGGGCACAGCGGTACAGAGGGTCACAGAGGCACCTACCAGCCTGACCCTGGGCAGTGGCAGCAAGGACGAGCAGGACCAGGAGCGAGAGGGGCTGCAAGGGCTTCAGCATGTTTGGGCAGAGAGCTCGGGCACGTCTGGATCCTGCTTCTGAAGGTGAGCTTCTGTCTCCTGCTGCTATCGTGCCTGCACTCTGCACCCAAGGCAATGGGCGACTTTATTGGCCCCAAGAGGACAAAGTGGCACCAAGCACCATGGCAACAGGACTGCTGTCACCCTGGGAGGTGGCACCACTCCCCTGGCTCAGGCATCGGCATCCCACAGCACCTTGTAGCCACCACCTCCGGGACCACTGAGGCAAAGGAGAGGCATGTCCCTGTGCCCAGGACTGGGGACCACCCTCAGGGTAGGTGGGTGGCTGGAGGCAGAGGCATACAGGTGGGTTGGTAGGTGGGTGCACAGGTGGAAGAACAGATGGGTGATGGGGTAGAGAAGTGCCCACCCTGTCTGGTTCCCCCATCCCTGCTGGCAGATTCCATGGGGATGGGGTGGCACAGAGAAGTGGGCAATGCCAGGCCACCCCTAGCCCTCCCCTGGGCACAAGCCAGCTGTCCCCAGACAATCCCTGGTGGGACCCCATCATGTCCTCAGGGAGTGAGTGCCTGCTTACTGTCAAGAGTGAAATACTGACAGGGTTAGCTCAGGGAGCCCATGGCAGGGTGCCCACCCACCAGAGCACAAGGGAAACTGAAGCAGAGGGTGCCCAGCAGCACCCCGGGGAGGGACAGTGGACTTTGGCAGGAACACCCTGCCTGTGGCAATTCCTCAAGGGATGAAGAAGGAGACTGGGGGTGGAGGGATCCAGCCCCAGCCTGGGTTTAAGAGAGGGAGTGCAGGTCCATACAACAGCCCCTCATCCCCAGTGCCTTCACCCAGAACCCAAGTGAGGCTTCAGGGTGCTTTGTTCCCCAAGACTGGTTGGGGCCACCTGTGGGTGCCACTGAGCATTGGGCAGAGCCAAGACACTGAGGGTGTGGTGGGAGCACAGCCAGCCTCAGCATCCAGCTGTCCATCTGTCTGTCCCTACCCATATCTCCACGCTGACTTGGCCCATCCAGAGGTGTCTGAAACCAAAATTCAGAAAATCTTCAAAATCAGGTGCCTGCAGGCCAAAACTCAGAAGAGAACACAGGATTTGATTTGAGACCTTGGAAAAGGCTTCCAAACTTAGAAATTAGAAGCAAGAGTGTGGATTTGTAGTTTAAGTAGAGACATGTCAGGCTAAGTAGAGGAAAATTTAAAGTCCAAGATATAGAAAATACAGAAGTAGCTATAAAGGTTATAAGAAGTTCTAAGCTGTAGAACAGTAGGTTAGCATGTCATAATATGATAGGCTGAAAAAGCCCGCACTGTGGCAAAACATGTAAGACAAATTGAGTAGTGATTGGGTTAATAACATAAATAATCTGGGTGGCAGCGTTTTATTAGTTAATAAATCTTTAAAAGGCTTCGTAGTTAGAGGTCTTGTGACCTCTGACCATGCAGCGAAGACAAACTCCACCTTCCTGAAACTGTAAGAACAATAAATCACACTTTCTAGCACCACTCAGAGGTTCTGTCTCCAATTCATTAATCCTGATACAGAGGTGTATCTGTGTTTCCACGTGCACGTGTGCACCCGTGTCTGTACTCCTTGCCACTATTGGCTGTGCCTCCACACCGTGGGTTTGCTCCTCCAAGCATCCACCTTTACACCCACGTGCCCATGGCCGGGGTGGCATGGCTGTGCCAAGGGGTGCTGTTACCCCAGACAAAGGTTGGGATGTCCCAGCCCTGCCACACCCCGTGCTGTGCGGGGCCAAGGGGTGAGCAGGGCTGGGCCAGGTGGCTTTACTGGCATGACAGCCCAAGGGGAGCCCCGAGAGCAGCAGGGCACAGGGCTGGGCACAGAGGGGGAGGTTGTGTGCCAGTGCTGGGCAGGGAGGGGGAGGCTGTGTGCCAGTGCTGGGCTGTGCCTACGGCCAGGGCCACGCTGTGACCCAATGGTCAGGAAGGGCTGCAGGGTCCTGCTGGTGGCAGGGGTGTCCCCTGGCCCTAGAAGAAACTCTTCTGAGGGGAGTTGGCAAAGGAGATGGAGCTGCGTGGAGCGGGCAGCGCCGGCGGGATGTCTGTGCCAGGCAGGATGCCAGCGCCTTCATCCTCCACCTTCTGCTCCACCAGCACCTCGTCCTTCTCCAGCCACTCTGCCTCCGGCACGGCGCCTTCGGCCATCCCCGCCTTCTCCTCCGGCTTGGGCCCAAATGCCCAGTCTGCAGGGGCAGAGAGGGAGCTGTCAGCAGCACCAGTCCTGCCACAGCACAGTCTCAGGCGGGAGCGATCCCCCCGGCCCTCTACCCACCCCGAAGCCTGACCCTGCTGTGAGCAGCACTCACCGGCGAAGTCGTGCACCAGGTCCTTGATGAGGTGCCCCACGATGGCATATGCCACCACCAGCACCAGCGTCGCCGCCATCACCAGGTACAGGACGTAGCGGGGCAGGCGGATGCTGTCCAGGGCGGGGGGTTTGTAGTCCACGTACAGCACTCCGTCCTCCTCGGGGGGGGCCTGCAGCAAGTGCCGCGGCCCCCGTGCCCCCCCGCTGCCAGGGAGGGGGATACCCCCCGCCAGGGCCATGGCCAGCTGTCCCTGCACCCCCAACCCAAGCCACCGAAGCCTCTGCCACGCAGGAGACTGCAGGGGAAGTGGCATCAGGGTCCGCAAGGCCCCTCAGTGCGGGCAGCTCACAGGGACAGTGGTGTCCCCGTGGCTGGTGGCAGTGCCACTCACCCGGCAACAGAGCTGTGTTGCTGAGAAGGAGCTTAGCACCTGCTAATCCAGGCACAGCCCGGCTGCCTCAGCATGGGGGCTGACCAGTGGGCTCTGATGTGGGTCAGGGTACCCAAATCCTGCCCCTCTAGGAGCACCACTGGTACCCCTGCCCCCTGGGAGTGAGGAGTCCCTTGCAGCTGGAGAAGCCCCAAAGACAGGGATGGCGAGGGATGCCTGAGGTCTTTCCTCCCTCCCCTGGGCTGGGCTAAATCCCTCAGCAGGCCCCATATCCCTGGAGCAGATGGCTGAGATCCCAGAGGACACAGCACCCTCGAAGCTGGAGGCAGTGGGCAGAGGGGATGGGGATGCAGCCTCAGCCGCGGGGGCTCCCACAGGGCTCCCTCTGCTGCACAGTGAAGCAGCCCATGGCAAGAGGCTGTCGCTTTCCCAGATGGCTGCCACGTGTCACCTCAGCACCCAGTATCACCTCCCCAAGGCAGAACAGCCTGCCAGAGGGGTGCAGAGTCCATGTTTCCCCCAAAAGCAATTCCCCCCACACCAAGAGGGTGCAGGGTTTAGCCCAGACCAGCAGCAGTTTTGGAGAAACCCCAAACCCTTCCCAGCACAGGCTCGACTGGGAGGAGTGAAGGTGCTGGTGGGATTCAGTGCCAAGTCAAGGCTCAAGGTTCAGCCCTGCTCTACTCCAGCACCTCCCAGCTCTGCTGCACCAGGTCACCCCTGCCCAGACCCAACCCCCAGAAATGTATTTTGTTTCAATTTTGTCTTAAAAGGTGTTTGGGGGAGCAGAGACAAACGTTGGCACAGAATGATTGAGAAACAACCCTGGCAAGGTCTGAGTTCATCGGCCATGGAGAAGCTGGAGAACAAAGGTGGGGGCAGCCGAGGTGATAAATGAGGACAAATAGCCTGGCAAACTCCAGGGTGCAGGAGCCTGTGTGCCAAGAAGAGAACAGTGGAAATGATAACACGGCCTGGGGGAAATCACCCATCTCACTGTCCTGGGGATGGATATGGACACAGGGACACCCCAGAAGCAAAAGTGCCCGCTGGGTCCTGCCCATCACCCAGTGGCTACAGAGGGTGAGGGAAGGGGGACAAGCAACCCGTAACAGCTGCTGACTCCAAACAGTGTGAAAACATCAGATGTTTGTCCCCAGCACCGAGAACTGCAGTCTGGAGCCCCTCACCCTTCACATCACACAGGTCACCCTACCCACAGCACTTGGGCATGCGTCACTGATTCTTAGTGCGTACAGGTGACCAAAACTGGTCACACCTTGACTAACAGCCCTTTCCATGGGGTCCTGAACAAGGCCAGGGCCTTGGCTGTGTCCCTGAGCAGCAGAGCCCTGGGGATGAGCTGGCTTCAGGGACTAAGAAGATTGAGCCTGGGAGTGACTCACAGGGAGCCCTTGGACAAGGGGAAAAGGCATGCCCAGCAGGCCCTGCAGGGCAGTGGGACCTCCCAGGGCACCTCACACAGTTCAGCCTGCTCCCCAGGGCTGGGGGTTTCACCTCATGCCATCAGATACCCCACTCCCTGCTCCTCCCAATGTGCCTGGACTCGATCTTAAAGGTCCTTTCCAGCCTCAGGGGTTCTATGATTTCATTTTAGTAGCCCCCAGGCTCCCGCCCAGGGCTTCACCCCTCAGCGCTCGGTGCATTCCACACCTAACACAGGTAAATCACAGCTTTACTCACTCCAGCTTCTGTGCCAGTGCTTTATTCCCTGTTAAACCCCAAACCCCAGTGCCCAGGCTGGGCTGGCTGAGGGATTTGCATGCCAGCAGCAGCCTCAGCCCTCCTGGCCCTGGTTAAACATGGGGGAAAGCCCAGGCAGGCTCTGCTTCACCCTGCCCACCCAAACGGCAGCGCCCTTCCATGCAAAAAAAAAAAAAAACCCAGCCACATCTTCCCCAACTTCACCATGAAATAATTCCCATCCTGGGGCAGAGGCTGCCACAGGCTCAGCTCCAGCCTGTCCCAACAGGAGAAGCCAAACCCAGTGTGGGGGCGAGGAGGGCCCCGGCTCGGCACCAGCACTGAGAGCAATTTCAAAGCATCCTAACACCAGAGCTCACAAGAGTGGGTGCCCGAAGCCCATCCTAGCCCCCAGCAAAGCTCAGCTGGGGAGAATGGAGCTGCTGACGTGGCAGCACCAACCCAGGGCAGGCCCAAGCCCTGCAGAACCGCAGCAGGCTCTGACGTGCCAAGCAGAGCCCACCTGGTCCAAGCCCCAAGCCACGCTGCGGGCAGGCAGCACTGATCCTGGCAGGGAAAAGGGGCAGATCCAGGAAACAGTGGCTGGTGAGGAGCGGTGGGGAAGCAAGCAGCAGCTCAGCCTGGATTCAGAGAGAAAAGGTGGTTGTAATTGTGCCAGAGAGCAAACCCAGCCCCTCCTCCAGCCGTGCGTGCCAAGGCACGGCTCCACGCCGACAGAGGTGGCCGTGAAAGCCCCACCGGCAGCAGGAGGCGGTGGGCGGCAGCACACCCACCTGAGTGCCCCCAGCCCAGGCTCAGGAGGAGGCCTGCAGCTTGCAGAGCCCGTCGGCGTACTGGAACTGGGCGCCGTTCTCGTACTCGTACATGTCCAGGGCCACCTGGCAGCTCTCGCGCACCACGCGCTCCGCGTCGCCGGCGAAGGCGCGCAGGGCCCGCAGGCAGCAGGGCCGGGCGATGGAGCCCAGCGCCTCGGCGCACTCGTGCCGCACCATGGGGCTCTCGGCGCGGCTGCACAGCGTGGCCGTCAGCTGAGGGACGCACGCCTCGTCCTGCAGCTGCCCCAGCACGTAGCCGATCTCGTGGCGGAACAGCGCGCCGCCGCAGCGCAGCCCTGCGGGAGGGAGGGGGACAGCGAGCTGCGATGCCCCAAAATGTACCAGGGTGCCTCAAAACACAGCAGGGCGCCTGGACGGAGCCCCCACCCGACAGCTGGGGATGCCAAGGGTCACCGCCCCAGCCCCATGTACAGGAAGGGTGTCCCACCCTGCCCCCTGATCCCAACCCTGTCCCAGAGCCTCCCTTGATGGCAGCACCCACGCCCCAGCAGAGCTGCTGCCCCCCACCTACGCAGGTTCTGCCCCAGCACACAACGTTCCAGGGGATGGCAGCATGGCCAGGAACTCCAGCCCTCCAGGACCAAGCAGCAGGAGCAGGAGCTGGCAGACCCCATCAGTCTGGGACCTCAACAGTCCCAGATGGCTGGAGAGCCTGATCCACTTCCCTCGGGCTGGGGGTGGGTCCAAACAGCTCCTGGGCTGTGGTCTGCCCCTTTCCCACTCAGGGGACATTCCCCTCTCCAGAACTATTCCTAAACATCAGCAGCCCCTGACTTTCCAGTCCAGGAGAGCAGGACCCCAAAAACCCTGGGCCAGGTCTGACAATGGGTCAGACCAGCTGGTTTCAGACCACCATCACAGCCAGTGCCCTCCTCCCTCAGGGAAGGGGGTCTGGAGGGTGGCATGGGGACTCTGGGACACCAGAGACCACCCAGACCTCTGTAATGTAGCAAGGAACAGCAGCCCTAGACACAAATGCATGAAAGCAACTCTGGCAGTCCTGGATTTGGGAAGGGCTCATCCCAGATTGGCCTGCACAGACCCACAGCAAGGACAGGCCCTCACCTTCTGCCAGTGCCAGCACAGCAGCCCGGCCCCCCACGTTCCGCAGGGCAAACATGGCGCGGTAGCGGTCAAACAGCTCCTGGGACTCATCCAGGAGGATCTCCCGGAGCCTGCCAACGTCCGTCTCCTCAGCGGGGGGAGCAGGATCTACAGAGAGGTACGGGCTGGTGCCTGCCTCCTCCTTGTTGTTCTGCAGCCACTCCAGCCTCCTCACGGCCAGCTGACACGTCTCTGCCACCTGTGGGGACAGGGACGGGGCCCTGGCTGCAGAACAGCACTGGACAGCGCCAGGAGAACCCCAGCACGCAACAGGATGTCACTGTGATGTCTCCAGCCACCTGCCCAGGCGGGACCTGCCTCACCCTCTGAGACCAGCAGTGCTGCATCCCAGAGGAAATGACCCCTCAGGAACCTCACCTCGACCACAGGGTCCTGGGAATAGCATTTCAGGATATCCAGCACGTCGGGGTTTCCAATAGCACCCAGGGCTTCACCTGAAGGATGTATCAGGATGTTATCAGCGTGTGTATGAGAAGAACCCTGCTGTGTCCTCTGGCAATGCCTTGCCTTGCTCTAAAGCACAGACACAGGCCCAACGGACCGATCCCAAATGGGGCAAACATGGACACAGGCTGGATGGACTGATTCCAAACAGGACAAACACGACAGGAGAAGCCTGGCCAACCAGAAGCAGGCCTGGCCAACCTGTCCTAGCAGGTCTGGCCAGAGAAGGTGGTGAGATACTACATGACTCAGGGTTTGACACCCAAGCCAAATCAGGCCCTCATGAGCTGCTCGGTACAGTGGGGGAAGCACCCCCAAGCCCCACCTCCCAGCCAGCCCCTTCCCCCGCCCCCAGAGCCGCAGGAGCTCCGCCGTACCTGCCTCGTGCCTGACCATGGGCTCCTGGGCCGTGTCCTCCAGCACGCGGATGAGCACCGGGATGGCCGCCTCGTCCTGCATCTGGCCCAGGCAAAAGGCCAGCTCATGCTTCAGCAGCGCCGAGCCGTCCTCAAAGGCGCGGCTGATCCACTCCACGGCCTTGCGGCCGCCCAAGTTCCGCAGGGTGAAGAGGGCCCGAAACCGGGCGGGCAGGGGCTGCGCAGCGTCCACCAGAGTGCGGCCGATGGCCTCCACCTCCTGCTCCGTCACCATGGCGCGGGCAGGTCCAGGCACGCTGGGGGCTCCGCGGGGCTCCTCGGTCACACTCCTGCGTCCGGGGAAGAGAGTCAAGGTGCGCCCTCAGCCGCCAGCGCGTCCTGTGGCCGGACGGGAGGGCGCGTCCCGTGGCCCCCGTCGCAGGGGGGAGGGCGGCCGGGAAGGGCCGCGGCCCGGCCTGTGCCGGAGAACCGGACCCCGGGGCCGGGGCTGACCCCACGGCGCTCGGCCGTACTCGGTTTTACCGGATACCTGGGATGAGCACAGACCCCCTGCCCCGAGCGAGCCGCCGGGCCAGCGGCACCGAGGCCCGAGAGGAGCTGCCCGGGCCGGGGGATCCCGGGGGTCCAGGGAGGGCCCGGCCCTGCACTCACCGCGCGCCGCCATCTTGCTGCTCCGCCACGTGACCGCCCTGGGGCGGCGCCTGCGCAATACGCACAGGAGGAGCCGCCCACGAGGGGGCGCTGCCTCCGCTCCACCTGAGGGCGCTGCTGTTCCCGCCCGCCAGGGGGCGCTGCGAGCGGGGCGGGGGTCGCTGCCCGCCATGGCCGGGGGGGCAGATTCGGCCCCGGCCAGGGATCGAAGAGCCGGGCAGGGGCACAGGGACCTGGGAACTGATCCTCAGAGCCCTCTGGAGAGGGGCCGGGGGTTGCCAGGCTGGGCAAACCCCTCCACAGAGGGGCTAGGGTGTTCTAAGGAGGGCAAAATTCCTCTGGAGAGGGGCAGGGGGTGCAGGCAGGGCAAACCCCACCCTGGAAGGGCCAGGCAGTGCCAGGCTGGGTAAAACCCTCTGCAGAGAGGCTGGGGATGCCAGGCTGGGCAAGGCCCACCCTGAGAGAGGCCTAGGAGTGTTCCAGGCTGGGCGAAATCCCACTGGAGAAGGTTTGGGCAGTGCCAGGCTAGGCAAACCCCCACCCTGAGAGGGACCTGGGGGGTGAGACTGGACAAAATCCCTCAGGAGAGGAGGCAGCGGTGCCAGGCTGGGCAAACCTCTCTGGAGAGGGGTCAGGGGTGCCAGGCTGGGCAAACCTCTCTGGAGAGCAGCCAGGTGGGCCAGGCTGAGCAAAACACCTCTGGAGCAGGGCTGGGGGGTGCCAGGCTGCACAAACCCTCAGAGCAGCACATCCCTGAGTTTGTGGATGCAGTTTAATTCCAGGTTGGTGTCAGCCCTTGCAAGTCACTGCTGCACCTCTTCCCTCCCTCTCCTTCCCATGTGTGTTTACAAAGCAAGTTTCAAACCTTCGAAGGAGTTTTGCCTTATTTTAAGGCTCCTGCTGATTTTGGCCTAATGGAGAGGCCTTGAGACAGAGGAAAGAGAGATCCCAGCAGCCTCCCCCCTCCCAGCCCCAATCCCCACTGTACTCCCACAGCACACACCACACCACCAAACAGTTTAGATCCTGGGAGAGAGAACGGGAACAAAATACATTCCACTGCCTGAAACCTCCACAGCAAATCCAGCACCAGCGTGACACGACCGCCCCTCCCCGCTCCGGGCCCGCCTGGTACAGCTGGTAGCACTGGGCCAGTTTGCCAGAGTCCAGGGTAAGTCTGCAAGCAGGGATGTGCAGGGCAGTTGCTCCCTGGGCCCATCAGCCCTCCCCGCAGCTCTCGAAGTACTGGCACATCAGCTCACGCACTTGCTCAGCCCGGTTGTCCTCCATGGCGGCTGGCGCGGGCTGGCAGGGCTTGGGCAGCTCAGTGGGCTCGGTGCCCTCCAGCCACTCCTCGTTGAAGGGGTTGTCGTGGGCCTCGCAGACGTTGTGCAGGATGCAGCAGGCGAGGACAAGGGTGGGCAGCAGCTCCAGGCTGCAGTCGTCACACTTGAGGAGGATCTGCCAGCGCGCCTTGAGGCGCAGGAAGGCATTCTCAATCACGCTGTGGGCCCGCTTCAGGCGGTAGTTGAACTGCAGCTGGCGCTGGGTGAGGTTCTCATCCTCCTGGTAGGGCTTGAGGATCCAGTCTTGCAGGGGGTACGTGGCATCACCCAGCAGCACGTACTTCTGCGCCTTCCCCATGAAATGCTTGGGAGGATTGGGGCACAGCCGGCCCTCCTTGGCCAGCACCCACAGGCTGGAGCTCTCCAGGACCGCGCTGTTCTCCATGCTGCCTGGAAAGGCGGTGGAGACATCCCAGAACTGCCCCAGCCCATCCACAGTGGCCTGCGTAAGGATGGAGTGCCAGCCCTGGCCGTTGCAGTAGTCGGCAGTGAGGCGCAGGGGTGGGTGGATGGGGATGTGCAGGCTGTCCAGTGCCCCGATGCAGTGCGGGAAGCCCCAGCGTGTGCAGAATATGCGCACCATGTTCTCCAGCTCCTTCTCGTCAGGCAGCCGGAGGTAAAGCGGCTTCAGCAGCAAGACGACAGCGTAGCTCACCTCCCGGACGCAGCTCTGCACTGTGGAGGGCCCCACGCCAAAGAGTGGGCTCAGAGTCTGGTACTCCACGTTGGTGGCCAAGTGCCACAGGGCCACAGCCACCCTCTTCTCCAGGGGCAGGGTGGGGTGGAAGTGGGCGCTGTGCGGAGCCAGCCCAGGCCGCAGCTGGTTGCAGATGTAGAAGAAAGTCTCCTTGGACATCCGAAACTTCTCCAGCCAGTCCTGGGGCCCAAACTCCTTCAGGACCACCCGCTCCCACCAGTCTGTGCCTCTGAGGCTGGGCCAGGCACGGGGGTAGAAGCAGCAGCTGGTTCTCCTCCGGTGAGCAATAAGGAGCTGCAGTGCAGGGGGGAGACAACATCGGTGTGAGACAGCACTTCCCTGAGACCCCCTTCTGAAGACCACCCACTCGAGAGACTTCCTCAAGGCAGGAGGATGGCCAGTGGTCCCAACTGGTCTAATACTCATCAAATCTTCCTGTTCTTGGAAAACCTCACCACAAACCCACCAGGTAGTAGGTGTGATTCTAGACAAGATGCCCAGGTGTTCTAGGAGTGTTCTGGAAAAGCCCCTGTTTGGGGTGGCCACTCCCTCTGGGGAGGGTTGTATTTTAATGAGCATTACTGGATTTCCAGCTGCCGAGGGAACTGTGGGCTAAGTCCTGATCTGGATGGGGGAAATAGCACCCCTCAAAGGAGGGAATCATGATTTGGAAGGGGAAGCTCCTGGCCTCTCCAAAGGAATTGTTTTTCTGTTATTAAATTCTACAATGCAACTTTAAACTAAAAAGAGGCTTTAGTCACCTTTCTCAGCCACTGTCCAGGCCAGCAGGTTCCTTGTGTTTCCACAAGGAACAGCTTGTCCTTGCTGCCAGGGACCCTCTGTATCCCCCAGTGCATCCCCCACCTTTGATCTCACCCCCTCCTTCACATCTTCATGTCCTCTCCATCCACCATTCTTTGTGTACAGGATCACATCCTGTGTCCTTCAAGTCCCATCCTTTATGTCCCTATCTTTGTGTCCCACAGAACTCCCACGTTCCCCATCCTTTGTGATCTCTGTATCCATGTGTCCTTCCAGTCCTACATCCCGTGTTTTGGGTCTCACATGTCCTCCTCCCTTTATGTCCCCCTTGTGACCTTCTCGTGCTCCCCATCCTTCCCACCACTGTCCTTTGCATCCTGCATCCCTCCACCGTCCATTTCCTGTATTCCCGTGACCTGTGTACCCCGTGCCCCAAATCCCCCATGTCCATGTGTTCCGTGTCTCACGTCCCCCATCCTGTGTCCCCGTGATCTGTCCCCGCATCCCCCCACCCTCCATATGCCGCCGTGACCTCCGCGCGTCTCCCGCATCCTCCACCCTTTGTGTCCCCGTGACTTCAGCGCATCCCCCGTGACCCCCACCATCCTTTGTGTCCCCGTGACTTCAGCGCATCCCCCGTGACCCCCACCATCCTTTGTGTCCCCGTGACTTCAGCGCATCCCCCGTGACCCCCACCATCCTTTGTGTCCCCGTGACTTCAGCGCATCCCCCGTGACCCCCACCATCCTTTGTGTCCCCGTGACTTCAGCGCATCCCCCGTGACCCCCACCATCNGCCGCTGCCGCTGCCGGTGCCGTTCCCGGCCATGGCCCCGGCGCGCCGCCTCCGCCGCCGCGCCAGCGCGCACAGGAGCACCAGCAGCCGCTCCCGCATTTTCAAATCNGCGCGGCACCGTGCGGATATCGCCGTCCGTGCCCGCCGCTCACCGTACGGACATCCCCGTCCGCACCGCACCTTCCTCCCCTTCCTCCCCTTCCTCCCCGTCTCCACAGCACCACCATCCCCATCCCTGCTTCTCCGCCCCGTTCTGCACATCTCCGCCGTCTCCATCCCCCCACCATCAGCAGCTCACCAAACCACACCGTCCCATCGTGCCCACCTTCACCACCATCCCCATCCCAACCCACTCCCTTCCTGCTTCCAGGCTGGGCTGGAAAAGGGTCACTGGGCTCAGCTGCGGCAAGGACTGGCACTACAGAAACAAGGAAAACCGCAACAACAATCCCAAAATCCCAAATCTGCCTTGGATTTGCAGGAAGGCTTGAAAAGGCTGGAAAAGACTGGAAAAGCTCACCGGGTTCAGCTTGGGCAAGGACTGGCACCAGAGTGACAAAATGTACAACCACAGACAGGCAGTGCCAGTGCCCTGATGGTGCCTGGTGAAAGGAATAAGATGAATGTGTCTTTAGAAACAGACTGTGTGAATATTCTTGCAGATGGGGCCAGGGACTTGTAGATAAGGAAGTAACAGGAGAAACCATCAGTTTCAGAAAGTGTTTCTAATTCACATGGACTGCTGCTCAGCCAAGGTCCTGCTAAATTCCTGAACTTGGAGAAGAAGAACAAAGACAATAGAACTATGAATATGAAAGGGGGAATACATATTAGAGGGGAATTCAGGAAGTTTGTACCTTCCAAGTACCTAAGCCAGTGGAGAAAGGGAGAGGGTGATGTGACCATGAAAATCAGTATAAAAAGGAGGCTGCATCCCCCAACAATTTGAGAGACACGATGGGAAACGCCCCATGTCCTCTCCCTTTGTTCATTAACAAAGTTACAGGACTCCTCTGTCTCATTTTTGGACATAAACCTCTGCTATCATGAATTTTTCTGCACACCTGGGAGTAATGCTAGGGCCTGGATGATGCCCCAAAAGTGGTGCCCACTCTCCCACAGCCTGCTGGGTTTCTGGATGCGTCATGGCGGGGCAGATCCCATAGGTCTCCTGAGAAAATGTGGGGATGCCTGCAGGGAAGTTGCTGGGTTCCTCGTGGCCTGAGCCCAGGATGTGTTGGAGGGATTCACCTTGACTTCTGTGCTGGGGCACTTTGGGCATCACATGATCTGAAGGATCCAAAGCTGCTGGAGAGTGCCCAAAGGAGGGGCACGGGGCTGGGGAAGGGTCTGAGGAGCGGCTGAGGGCACTTGGCTGGTTCAGCTGGAGCAGAGCAGACTGAGGGGAGGCTCCTCGGGGGCTGCAGCTCCTCCCGAGGGGAGGCGGAGGGGCAGGGGCTGAGCTCTGCTCTGGGCCAGGGACAGGAGCCCAGGAAGGGCTGGAGCTGGGCCAGGCCTTGGCATGGAGCTCAGGGAAAGGTTCTTCCCCCCGAGGCTGCTGGGCACTGCCCAGGCTCCCCAGGGAATGGGCCCGGCCCCGAGGCTGCCAGAGCTCCAGGAGCTGCCAGGGATGCCCAGGGTGGCACTGCTGGGCTGTCTGGGCAGGGACAGGGGCTGGACTCGACAATCCTTGTGAGTCCCTTCCAGCTCAGGATATTCCAGGAGTCTATCAGTGATTCTGTTCCTTTTCAGGACTGCAGTTTTCAGCTGTTTCTTGTTGAAAATAACATACAAGGGAGCCTTAAAGAGAGACTTAATTATTATATGAGGCTGAGCTGCATGCCTGATAACCAGGGAGTCCAAGATTAATATCAGGCAATCGCATGTAGCTCACTGCATTGCTGCAGTAGGACCAGAATGGGTGGTTGTGCCAGGCAGGGTAACAGTGAATGGTTGTCTGGGGTCACCAGAGCATCACAGATGTGGACAGGCACCCCTCTGCCCCGCAGTGAGCACCCCAGGCCCCCAGCACCCTCTGTGGGCATGGGCAGGAGCTGGAAAGTTCCAGCACACAGCAGCACTGAGAAGGGCACGGGGCCATGAGTCCTCCTGCAGCACCTGCCCCTGGCTCCTCCTGGGCCATGCGAGGCTGAGCTCTGGGGGAGCAGCAGCCCCTGGCCCAGTGCCCTCCCAAGAGGGGGGTGGATGCACAATGGCTTCCCCACACCCACCCCACGACTCCCTGGAAAGGATAATGGGGATCGGAGACCAGGAATGGGAGACACACAGACACTCTGCGGGGTTGTGGGGGGTCCTACACTGAGTCACAGACAATCCCCGAGGGGAGGGGCACAGGAACCCCACACCCTCCTGGACGGGCCAGGACCAACCCCCGGGAGCCAAGCGGCCCCCCAAGGACCTGAGGAGCCCCCTTAAGGACCCAAGAGCTTTCCCCAGAGACCCAAGAACCCCTTCAGGGACCAAGAAACTCCCACTAAGGAGCCCCCCAAGGACCCCCTCGAGGACTCAGGGACATGATGAGTCCCTTCCAGGGATCAAGACACCCTCCTAAGAACCCCTCAAGGACCAAGATAATTCCCTTAAGGACCCAAGCACAACCTCCCCCCTCCAGCGACCAAAAGAACCCTCTTGGGGACCCAAGGACCTCTTTAAGGACC
>VXBQ01007576.1:1063-29507 GCA_013400175.1 Phainopepla nitens | reverse complement strand
GGTGTAACCCCGTCGGTCGGTCCGTGTGCCCTGGCCCGCTAGGGAAAGGCGCAAAGAGTCGGAGCCTGGATCAGCTCTTGGTTCCTGATCAAGTTGATAACGCAGACGGTAACAGAGATTTTAGTGGTGTGGATCTTATTCCTAAAGGGGTCTGCCAAGCAGCAGCAACAGAAACTTTGGCCAGCAGTCTGTTGTTTACGTACAGGACCGGTGGATGTGCCGCTGCCCACCCGATGGCTCTGGGATCTGAAGGAGCTCGTTATCGCTGTGTGTTTCATCAGGGGGTTTTTAACCTGTCGTTGACCTTTTGTTTGACCCTTGTGGGATTTGTATGCGGGGTCAGCCTGAGCTGAAGGTCCTCCATGCGGTGAGAAAGTTCTGCTGGGGCAGGGAGGTTTGTCAGGTCACATTGGAGTCACCTCGGGAAGGTGTTGGATTCATGGCACTGGAGGATTGTTTTTTCTTGATTTGTAGCTCTCTTGAAGGCCTTTTGCCCATTTTCTTGTGAAGTGCTGATTCTTCCTGTGTGTATTTAATGATAACACCCCAATATTTTGTGCTGAAGGTTCCTCAGAGAGCAGTTCTGCTGTGAGCAGCAAAAGCTTGTTGCAGCCTTCTAGAACCTGAGGGAGGCAACAAAAAAAGATGGAGAAACTATGTACAAGAGCCTGGAGGGACAGGAGAAGAGGGAATGGCTTCCCACTTACAGGAGGCAGGGTCAGATGGGATCTTGGGCAGGAATTGTTCCCTGGCAGGGTGGGCAGGCCCTGGCACAGGGTGCCCAGAGCAGCTGTGGCTGCCCCTGGATCCCTGGCAGTGCCCAAGGCCAGGCTGGACAGGGCTGGGAGCAGCCTGGGACAGTGGGAGGTGTCCCTGCCATGGCAGAGGTGGCACTGGATGGGCTTTGAGGTGCCTTCAAGCCCAAGCTGTTCTGGGATTCTATGATCTTGTGTTAGTCTGATCTCATATTTGGTTTTTTTCGATTATTATAATTAATACAGAAGCAGGGTTTTCTTTTGGCTGTTGACTGGGGCTGTCATGTTTTGTAAATTCTATGGATTACATTTGTAGCTTGTCCAACGGTACCTTTGCAGCTTCAGTACCTTAAATGTTATGATGAAGCAGAGTTTTGGATGCCTGACCTTTCAGTAAAGCTTTGAGGACAGGGCTGCTGGTAAATTTTTAATCTTTGCTTATAGTGCACTGACTTCTCCTTTACTGGAAGCCTTACCAAAGCATATATCTATAAAGCTGATGCTTTTAGCTGTCTGCACCCACTTGGAAGTACAAGATAATTGGACAGCCAAAAAAAAATCTATGGATTTTTTGAAGGGAAACTGAATGCTATTAAAGTCAGTAGCTGTATAAAAAGTGTGGTCAGACAGAGAATAGAAACTACTAAACAGAAAAAAACCAAAAACCCCTAAAGATTCTGTAAGTTGCTGTAAAATGCAGACTATAGCCTTTTCTTGTCCTTTTTTTCTGCTCCTAAGTCAGTCTTCTTTGAGTCTGGAGTGACCAACATGTAAAAACTTCTAAAAAACTTCTGAGGATCCTGTGTCCC
Organism: Phainopepla nitens; assembly: GCA_013400175.1. NCBI lineage: Eukaryota > Metazoa > Chordata > Aves > Passeriformes > Bombycillidae > Phainopepla > Phainopepla nitens. The sequence goes on along the minus strand of VXBQ01007576.1, from coordinate 27,943 downwards.
TAAGATCCAAATACTTTATCCATTCCCACTTCCTTTTTGTCAGCCCCCCAGGTTCAGTCCTGTGCCCAGGGTTGTTTAACTCACCCATCAGTGCTTGGATGAAGGGGTTGGTGCCTCCTCAGCTGCTGACACAGAGCAGGTTTCCCCCCAGGGCTGTGCAGCCCTGCACAAGGGCCTCAACAGGCTGGAGAGGTGGGCAGGAAAGAGCTGTCAGAACTTCACAAGGGCAAGGGTAGGATCCTGCACCTGGGGAGGGATGACCCCAGTCCAGGCTGGGGGCTGACCTGCTGGAGAGCAGCTGCAGAGGGCCCTGGCTGTCCTGGGGAAGAGCAGACATTCCTGAGCAGCCCCGTGTCCCGGGCCGAGGAGCTGCGAGGTGCTGCTGTGCCTTGGGAAGAGCGTTGCCAGCAGGCTGAGGGAGGAGATCCTGCCCCTCAGCCTGGCCCTGGTGAGGCACATCTGGAGTGCTGGCTCCAGTTCTGGACAGGAGGGACATGGAGCTCCTGGAGTGAGTCCAGGGGGTGCTGTGGAGATGCTGAAGGGACTGGAACGTCTCTCTGTTGAGGAAAAGCTCAGCGAGCCGTGTCTGTTCAGCCTGGAGAGCACACACAGCTGAGAGGGGGCCTCATCCTGCCTCTCAGTGTCTGCAGGGAGGGCTCAGAGCAGACACCAGGCTCTGCTCCGGGGGGCCCAGCAATGGGACAAGAGGAAGGGCCAGGAACTGATACCCAGGAAATTCCACCTGAACGTGAGGAGGAGCTTCCCTGTGCAGTGGCTGAGCACTGGAACAGGCTGCCCAGGGAAGGTGTGCAGTCTCCCTCACTGGAGATATTCCAGAAGTGTCTGGACACAATCCTGTGCCATGTGTTCTGGGATGACCCTGCTTAAGCAGGGAGGTGGGACCAGATGACCACTGTGGTCCTTCCAACCTGAGGATGTGCAGGGCAGTGCTGGAGTCCCCATCCCTGCAGGCATTTAACAGCCATATGGGGCTGGCTCCTGGGGCATGGTTGGTGGTGGCCTTGACAGTGCTAGGGGAGCAGCTGGGTTCTGATCTTAGAGGGCTTTTCCAATCTATGTGATTCTTTGATTCTACACAGAATAATTGAACAAGTAAATATATTCTAGGTGATTACCAAAATAGGTGCCATCGTATGTGGTTGAAAGCAGAACCTTTGTTTCTCCTGTCTGTCCAGTGACTTGTACAAAATGTGTTTGTGTGGAGAAAACTGCTGCCAGGTGATGGTGGAAACAGAAGTGGCTGTAGCTGGCCCTCTGTGGAGGCCAGTGACTACCCAGAGCTCTGCTCCTGTATCCAAGGGGAGTTCTGGGGGCCAGGCAGTGTGGAGAGAACTGGGGGGTTTGATTTGGGCCTGCCTCGTGAGAGGCACGTGTGTTTGGCACAGGTTGTGTCCTGGACTGAGATGAAATCTCAAAGCAGAACATTGTAGGTTAGTGCATGTCCCCTCCTTGCCAAGAAGTACCGTGGGGAAATCATAGCCAGCCCCTTCCTCAGTGCAGGAGGGATGGGGTTCTGCCTGAGCACATGGGGACCAGTGGGAACCTCTTCCACTGGCAAATGGGAGCAGCAGAACTTGCTCAGCACTTTGTTTCTCAGGCAAGACCTGCTGGAGCTGAAGCTGCTCTTCACCGCAGCCCTTGGAGTGTCCCCGAGCCCGGTGACAGCCAGCACAGCCCAGGGGTGCAGGTGCTTCTTCATCAGGTGCCTTGGCCAGTTACTGCATCCCTGAAACTGGAGTGTTCCTGCTGCTGCCTTTGTTTGTTTTACTCTGGTAACAGATAAACCTCATGAAAGAGACTTCCTGTTAATTAGGGGCTTTTGTCCCTGGGCAGGAGGTACCATCAGAGTGACCCCTGTGTTGTGCTTTGTTTCCCAGTGCAAGGCTTCCCGTGCTGCTGAGGACTTCAGGCTGTATTTTGTATTCCCTGGGAACAAGTGTGTCCCTCTTACTTATGGAGCATCATGGTGAAAAGGTGAAATAATCACCACCTGCAAGCAATAAAAAAGAGCTTTAATAGTGGTGATTTTCTGAGAAATCCCCTGCTGAGTGCGTGGTTGTCATGTCTGCTTGGATAAGCTCTGCACTGCCAAGAGACAATGGTACGCTGCAGTGGGATGTGTATTGAATGAAAACGTCATCTGTGAAGGTAAAATAACAACCCTACAATTCTCCTGACTTACTAAAAACTGGCTGAGGCAAATTTGGAACCCCTCAGCAAGGGGCCTTGTTGCTGTGTGGCTGCATCAGTGGGGTAGCTGCTGGTTCTGGTCTCTGTACTTGTCCATCACTTGTGTTTGAGTTTCAGTTAAATGGTTGAAAATAGCCTGGTTTTTGAAGTACAGGATTGATTGTCATCTTCCCTTTTTTCCTTTAGTTGTGGAGAAAAAAGGAATTTAGGAAAAACATCTGTGCTGGAAGCAATGGTGATAGCTGACAATCATCTGTGTGACAGGCAACAAGAGTGATGTTCCTGGTGGGCTTTCTGGAGCGTCCTCTTCAAGGAGCACTTGCATTTAAGATCAACTTGTTGTGTATACAAAAATCCTGGTGGAAACCTTTTGGGCTTTTGATGGTGTACTGAGAAGATTTATTGGACATTAGGAAGAAATTGTTCCCTGGGAGGGTGGGCAGGCCCTGGCACAGGGTGCCCAGAGCAGCTGTGGCTGCCCCTGGATCCCTGGCAGTGCCCAAGGCCAGGCTGGGCAGGGCTGGGAGCAGCCTGGGACAGTGGGAGGTGTCCCTGCCATGGCAAGGAGTAAAACAAGATGAGCTTTAAGGTCCTTTCCAACCCAAGCCATTCTGGGATTCTGTGATTTGTGGTGGCAGTGTTTATCTTTGGTAAAGGCCCTTCCAAAGAGAGAGATTTTGCTATTTCCTGAAGGTCTTACAACCCTGAGTTTCTGCTGGCTCTTGATAGTCCAGGCCACAAACAGAGCTCTGTGTCACGAGCACTGTGTCCTTGGCTCCCGCAGGCTTCCTGCAGCCTCGGTCACCAGAGTGCCCTAAATTTTTGTGGTTTGCTGGTCAGAGTTTCTCTGTCATCGTGGTAGGATTGTGCATTGCTTCGGGTTGGTGGACGTGAGGCTTTGCCTGAGCTTCTGAAGCTGTCATGGAGGGCTGTGGGAAGTCTTGAAGCTTGTCTCTGAGTGCAGGTGGAGGTACAGAAGGTCAAATGTTTGTCACCTCTCATCTGGATTGCAGGTTGGGCCCGTGCCTGTGAGGAAACGGGGACATTTTCTGCTTGTGAGGAAGAAGAGATGTTTTCTGCCGTGAGAAGTGAGGGGAGGCACAGTTTGTGGAGGGTGCATTTCACTTACATCTCCAGTTTCTGTACCCCTGTTCCAGACTGAGTGGCTGAGTGCAGGCAGGAGATGCAATCAGTGTTTTGGCTCTGCCCTTCAAATGAAACTAGAGTTCAGTTTGTGTGTATTGCTGGCCACTAAAAGTTGCCACTTTTGGAACAGGGGCATTGTAAGGCTGATGGCAGTGAGTGCATAAAGGTGTTTCTGAGTGCCCAGGGCAGGAAGTGCTTGGCAAGATGCTTTGGAAAGGCAGAAAAACATGGAATTTTTTAGGACATGTAGTGAAGAGCAGTCGCCTACATCTTACCCTCTGAAGTACACTGCTGTGGTGTGATGGTTCTTGCCATAGTCCAGCATCTTGGATTTTGGTGGAGTATTGAATCTTCAGGAGTGTAAGGACTAATGGTGAAGATCCCATCTGACAGCATAACACTGGAGTAATTTTTTTCTTGTCATTAATGTGATCTCTGTACAAAGCTATGAATATGCTTCTCTGATGAGGGCAAGGCAGCAAAGGTTGTAGTTTGTTTTGAAATAAAGCTTTAACTGCTCTCATTGCATAGGAGTAAATGGGTGATTTTATAAATGCTTCTCACACTATACCCCAGTAAATTGCTGGGTAACAAATTATATCCTTGCAGCTTTAAAAAGGTAAATATTGGTAAAACACACAGCCCTAACTTTTTGTGCTATTGCTGGTTTGAAAGGAGGCTGGTTCCTGAAAAGGTCTGCTTGGTTGCTGTAATGTTCCTGTGGGTTAAATGTGGACAAGTTCTGCTTGAGCTTGGCCAAGCATGGATTATCTTGCTCATTCCCAGTGGCTGCCTTGTGAAGCCTTGGCATTCTGAATGAATTCCTAATAGTCTTGACTATTACACGGCTAAAAACTCTGGCTTAGTTGTGGTTTTTTTTTTTTTTTTTTTTTTTTTTTTTGTTGGTGGTGTTTTTTTTTCCTCTTTTCCCTTATAGCTTGTTCAAGAGCCTGTCAAAAAATCTATAACTGGTAATACCCCAGGTTGAGGAGTAGGTGATGCTTACTAAACCAGCCAGAAACATCAGCCCTTTGGGGCTGAGTTAGGTTTTTGTGTGACATGGTCACTACCTGGAGCTGGCACGAGGAGGGGCAGGATACTGCAGCTGCCAGGGGTAGAGGAACTGCCACTTCTGCTGCCAGCTGAGGGCTTTGCCTTAGTGATTTGCAAGTGCTGTGGTCGGGTTTAGTCAAATCAAAAGAAGATGAAAACTTTGGATTTGGGGAAGCAGGACATCTAGGTTTGATTTCAAACCCTCCTGGTCGTGACTTGGAGGACTAAGTACTTGTGTACTTTTCCCTGTAGCAAATAATTGGGCTATTCCAGAGAGCTTGGAGATATTCAACACCTGAATAGTGAAGTGTTTTTACCTTAAAGCCTGTGCCATTTAATACAGACCCAAAGAGCAGGCAGCATCTCTGGGTGTGGGTAGGTTCTTGCTGACTATAAATTTGGGGTGTGTTGAGGACTTTTTAATAAGAAAAGCTCCTGGCAACCTTTTTCAGACTTGAGATGCTTCAAAATAAAGCATCAGCATAACATTAACGGTATTTAAGTTACCAAGGCATCCTTTACCCCCCTTTGGCCCTGTGTAAATTAGGAAATATAATCAGCTTTACATTTACATTTCCATCCTGTCTCTGGTGTTGCAAATGTCTCATTTTCATCAGCATCTCTCCTGTTAAATGCTTACCCACCCAAATACCTTCCAGAAGAGGAGGTACATGAACAAGTTCTGGAATAAAAAAGGGTCAGGAGTCATCCAGCTCTTGAACTACTTGAGCAGAGCATGTCTGAATTGACAGAACCAAGCTGCATCTCTTACCCCTCCTTCAGTGTGTGCTGGGGAATCCCAACAGGTATGGCCTGCCTCAAACCACAGAAATCATTTTGCAAAATTACTGCCCTTGTTTCTCTGCCAGGCCTGGCATTCTGCATGCTGGCTTGTTAAAAACACATCCATACCAAGAAAGAACGCTTTTGTGTTTGAATACATAAAGGTTGGGTCAATAAAAAGAACAAAAGGCACTTGTTCAGCACCATAACTCTGCCTGTAAGTATTGTTCTGAAGGTAATGAGCTGTGAGAGAATCCAGTCAATTCAGAGACAGGGCAGAAGGTGCATGAAGAACATAAAGTCAGAATGCAAATTCTTCTCAAAGAATCCAAACCCTTCCACCTTTCTTCTCCAAGCATAAACTGCATAATTAGTGACAAAATAGTGCCTGAAGAATATGCAACACATGTAGCTCCTCAAGATATGTTATTGCTTTACTTAAAGGGAACTTGAAGCCCGCATGTCATAGAATCACAGAATCATTCAATCTGGAAAAGCCCTCTAATGTCAAGTCAAACCATTCCCCCAGCACTGCCAAGGCCACCACTAAGCCATGTCCCCAAGTGCCACATCCACATGGCTCCTAAATCCCTACAGGGATGAGGATTCCACCACTGCCCTGGGCAGCCTGTGCCAGTGTTGGATCATGCTTTCCATGAAGAAATTCCTCCTGATGTCCCACCTAAACCTCCCCTAGCACAGCTTGAGGCTGTTTCCTCTTGTCCTGTCCCTTGTTCCCTGGGAGCAGAGCCCGACCCCCACCCGGCTGCACTCTCCTGTCAGGGAGTCAGGAGAGGGAGCATGTCTCCCCTGAACCCTTTTTTTCTCCAGGCTGAGCTTCCCCTCAACTGCTCCTGGTGCTCCAGCCCCTTCCCCAGCTTCATTCTCTTCTCCAGACATGCTCCAGCCCTCTTGGGAGAGGCTCAGAACTGTCACCAGGATTCGAGGTCGGGCCTCAGCAGTGCCCAGCACATGGGGACATTCACTGCCCTGGTCCTGCTGCTCACACTGTGGCTGGTACAAGCCATGTACCATTGGCCTTCTTGCCCACTTGGGCACACACCAGTTCATGTTCAGCTGCTGTCACCAGCACCCCCAAGTCCTTCTGGCAAAGCCTTTTTACTTGCTTTGGGGGAGATGGACTCACTTCCACTAATTTTCCACAGACAAATTTAGAGACAGCAAGAGCATACCACAAACCAGAGGTGCTGCTTGCACCCTGGGCCTGTGTTCATGGCTCAGGTTTTAGGGTAAAAACATGTCACCATTTAGGTGCTGAACATTCACTGCTGTATTCTGCCTCTGTGGTCTCTCTGTTGAACAATCTGGGCTGTGTTTCTGAGTGTAAGTTGTAGGTGAAATTTGGGCAGATGGGAACCGAAAAGCTCGATAGTCAAATGTGTTTCAGATGCAGAATTTAAAATGTCTCTTTGCTGTGTGACTGGATCTGGATCTCTCACGAATACCGTGCTGAGCCATTTTGGGAGGATACTTCAAATGTGTGGTGTTCCCTGGCTGATCACGCTCCTCATGTGGGTTCTGCAGGCTGAGATCTCTTACTCATGGTGTTAAAACAACAACAATCCAAAAAAAGTAAAGGGAGAGGGGGCATTTTGTTGAACTGTTTAGTTTGAGATACACATTTGGTAGCTTGTGGGTTGGTTAAGGGTGGTGGTAAGTAAACTTCAAAATGAGGGAGAGTGTTTGATATGGCATGCACTAATTTTTATTTTTTAAATCTCTTTTATTAATAGCATCACAGACTTTTCTAACTTTTCACTGCAATTATGTCATCTCTGACTCTTTGCTTCATTTGGTAGAAGCTGATCTCTGTTAAATTTGGGAGCTTTCTCCAGTTCTGCCGCTGAAAGAACATATGGGAGTAATGTGTTAAATTCAAAAAGAGAAAAGCTTGGGGGAGGAGGTGGTAGAGGTAAGCAGGTGTGATCAGGACTAGCTTGGCACTATCTATTTCAGGGATGCTCCTGTAAAAGTGTTGGCATGCTTAATGTTAAGGAAGCAAATAATTTCAGCATTTGTAAGAAGTCCAAGTCTTGGTGCTGAAAAATGACATAGCTCAAAGGACCACAGGATCTCCTGAGCTAGTGGGGACCCTCAGGGATCATCAGCCCAGGCCCTGTCCCTGCCCAGACAGCCCAGCAGTGCCACCCTGGGCATCCCTGGCAGCTCCTGGAGCTCTGGCAGCCTCGGGGCCGGGCCCATTCCCTGGGGAGCCTGGGCAGTGCCCAGCAGCCTCGGGGGGAAGAACCTTTCCCTGAGCTCCATGCCAAGGCCTGGCCCAGCTCCAGCCCTTCCTGGGCTCCTGTCCCTGGCCCAGAGCAGAGCTCAGCCCCTGCCCCTCCGCCTCCCCTCGGGAGGAGCTGCAGCCCCCGAGGAGCCTCCCCTCAGTCTGCTCTGCTCCAGCTGAACCAGCCAAGTGCCCTCAGCCGCTCCTCAGACCCTTCCCCAGCCCCGTGCCCCTCCTTTGGGCACTCTCCAGCAGCTTTGGATCCTTCTGATCTCGTGGTGCCCAAAGTGCCCCAGCACTGGAGGTGAGGCTGCCCCAGTGCAGAGCAGAGCAGGACAATCCCTCCCTGGCCTGGTGCCCCCAGGACACGGTGGCCCTTTGGGCTGCCAGGACACACCGGTGACTCAGATCCAACTTGCCACCGACCAGGACCCCCAGGTCCCTGCCCACGGGGCTGCTCTGCAGCCTCTCATTCCCAGTCTGTCCCTGCATCCGGGGCTGCCCCATCCCAGGGCAGGAACCAGCACTTGCCCTTGTTAAACATCACACGACTGGGGATTTCCCAGTCCTCACATTTGTCAGGGTCTCTCTGTGGGACCTCTTTGTTCCTGAGATGGCAGCAGTTTCTCCCAAGTGAGTGGCCTCAGCAAACCCACTCTGGACCTTCCGGTCCTGCCCCCAAGTCACTTACAAAAATATTTGGGAGAACTGGCCCTAAGATGGAGCCCTGTGGGACCCCAGTGGTCACCACCTTGATGTCACCCCATTTCCTGTAAGTTTCTGAGGTGCAAGGCATCAGCTCTACAGTGTGGAGTCTGTGTGCTTTGTCCTGTTTTCAAGCTTATCTCACAGAATACTGTAAAACTTCATCACATCTTAGTGAATTGCATCATGTACTGCTGGACCTCTTTTAGCTTGCTAACTTGCCCCCAGTTTTTAACCGCAAAACCGTGGGCAGGTCTGTGGTTCCTGGAGGCAGCCTCTTCCCGGGAGGGAGTGAGAGGCAGTGCAGGGCTGTCCCTGAGTGGGGCACTGTGCCGCTGCTCCCCGGGCAGCCTCCTCCCAGCACAGCCTTTGTGCGCGGTTGCCTCTGGGATTTACCGCAAGTTTGTATCTCCAGGCGACTCCATTTGTGCCGCTGGGACTCCGGCCAGCTGCCATAAATGTTTATGCAATAACAGGAATGAAGATCCCTTTAGGTTCTGCACAGCCTCCAGATGCCTGTGTGCTGTGGAGATTTGCTTATGTGTTAGTTGCACCTTTGCCTTTGGACGTGTTTATCTTGGGTTGAAAGACCAACTCGATGTCTCCTCTGGTGCTGGTGTTTTTGTGCCTATGGTCAGCTGTGGACAAGGGGGATGAGGTGTGTGATGAGGGAGGGTGGACCCTGGGGGTGCTGCTCTCTGCCTGTGGGGGTTGGCAAGGGCTATAACTGTGTATTCTCACACAAGTGTCAGCTAATTTATTTTTTATTGATGCACATGTTAATTTACCGGGCAAATCTCAGCTATGAAGCAGCCCAGTCCTTAAATATATACTTAAAATATGTGCTTAAATGATGTTAATGTTGCTTGTAGACCATATAGCTATATGAGTGAGCAAGTTTTGTGCCAGTCAGGAGGAATATTTGGGATAGTGCAGGCATCAGACATGGAATGTTCACTGGGACTATTAGATCCCTAGTGTGTTCCTCCAGTAGGTAGTGTTAAAAGTCTGCAGTACTTCTGACATGGCTGAGAGCATCTCACCTTCAGCACTGCTCCTGTGCTCCTGACCTGAGCAGTGGGACAGGCTGTAGTGGGATCACAGAATCCCACAATGATTTGGGTTGGAAATGACCTTAAAGCCCATCTCATTCCCCCCCTGCCATGGGCAGGGACACCTTCAGTACACCAGGTTGCTCCAAGCCCAGTCCAACCTGGCCTTGAACACTTTTATAAATGGGGCAGCCACAGCTCTCGTGCAACTGGTGCCATTGCCTGAACAGGACAGGCTGCAGGTGCCTGGATTTTTCATGCCCGTGTCCTGAAGAATTGCAGACTCTACTGCTGCAGGGCCTGGGGGCAGTTCCTGCTCCAGGTCTGGTGAGAACCAGCTGAGGTCCTGTCAGACCCAAAATACCAGCTGCCTGCATTCCTCAGTGTCACACGAGTTTGGTACCAATGCTCTGGATAGGAAAGGTGGTCTCAAGTTCAAGGAACAGTCTTGGGAGACTTTGAAGAGGCTATTTCAGCGTGGAGGAGTGTAACATTTTGTTTTTCTTCTCCTCCTGTCTGTTGCAGCACGCTAGTTACTGCTTGGACTTGGCAAACATAAATTCCTGAGCTGGCTGATCCCTCCAGCCAGCTTCCCACCATGGATCAGGACTACGAGAGACGTCTGCTACGCCAAATCAACATACAGAATGAGAACACAATGCCTTGTGTGAGTACAGATGGGCTCAGACTCACTGTTATGTTGTTGTCTGTCTCACTTGTGGCTGTTTCCCTTGGGCTTATGAAAGACCTGGGACCTCCTCAAAGCAATCCACAGTCTTTTGTTGGGTTGTGAGCAGGTGGGAGGTCCTCAGCTGTTCTATGAATACCCAAATAGCTTGACTTTAAGAGAGCTTTTGAATATATAACCTCAGTTCAGGTTGCAAAAAGGGGTGAAGATATTTTTGTGGAGTTCAGTAATACCTTTTTAATACATAATCTCAGCAACTACACATGTAATAGGAAAAATTGAGGACTAACAAACCAGCCAACTCTAGGGCTTGACAAGAGTAAGTTCAGTGTCTTTTATTCTTTAATTCAGGTAGCAGAGATGAGAAGAACCTTGACACCTTCCAATTCCCCAATGTCTTCTCCTAGTAAGCATGGTGACAGATTCATTCCCTCAAGAGCTGGGGCCAACTGGAGCATCAACTTCCACAGAATAAATGTAAGTTTTTCTCCTTTCTCCTACAGCTCAGCCTTGGAACTGAGGAAATGGTACCTTTTGTTTTGGCTGGCATGATTGCTCTGCTTATCCTCTGCACCATGCACTTCTGCTGCCCTAGAAGAGTTCCATTGAGTGTGTCTCCTCACACCCTTTGCTCCCTGCATTTGCTATTTCACCATATACCCTGAGGTTTCTGTGTGGTGATGGCATGTTTCTCCATTTCAGGAAAATGAAAAATCACCAAGCCAAAACAGAAAAGCAAAGGATGCTACATCAGACACTGGCAAAGGTGAGACCACCCTTCTACTACTTGGCAATGCCCAGAGCTCTTATTCTGAACTGCTGGGGAGGTTAAGGCCATGCTGGCACTTTCATGCTTATGCCAAAACTCATGCTGGTGTTTTGGGAAATGCCCACATCATACATGAGTACCAGGTCACTGCTTTTGATGAGTGTTGGACACAAAAGGTTGTCTCTATTCCTTGATTTATTGTGTCATGGAAGCACTTTTCTGATAGAGTGGAAGGAGAGGAAACTTGCTACTAATCTTGATTCTAAATGGGGGTCCCAGGCTTATTAAAAAGACTCTCTGAGAGTACAAGTTGTAGAATCCCAGACTGGTTTGGGTTGGAAGGGACCTTAAGGGCTGTCTCCTTCTGCCCCTTGCCATTGGCAGGGACACCTCACACTATGCCAGGCTGCTCCAAATGCTGTCCATCCTGCCCTTGGACACTCCCAGGAATGCAGGGGCAGCCACAGCTGCTCTGGACACCCTGTGCCAGGGCCTCAGCACCCTCCCAGGGAACAATTCCTGCCTAACATTCCATCTGACCCTGCCCTCTGGCAGTGGGAAACCATTCCCCCTTGTCCTGTCCCTCCAGGCTCTTGTCCCAAGTCCCTGTCCAGCTTTCCTGGAGCCCCTTTAGGCATTGGAAGGGGCTCTGAGGTCTTCCTGGAGCCTTCTCTTCTCCAGGTCAGGCACACATGATCCTGACACTCCCTGCTGCTGCTGCTCTGTGCTCAGTACCTGTTTGGGTTTACAGATGGTCTTGCCTACTCTGCCTTGCTGAAGAATGAACTCCTGGGAGCAGGGATCGAGAAGGTGCAGGACCCCCAGACAGAGGACAGGAGGCTGCAGCCATCCACCCCAGAGAAGAAATCTCTCTTCTCTGTGAGTTGTTTAGTGCATTAATACCAGTGGGGGTGTGTGTGTGTGTCACAGGAGCAGAGCACAGGCCTCTGCCAGGCCACTCGTGCAGTGAGTTGGTGTTGGGGCTTGGCTGAGAAAAGCTGTTGATAACAAATGTGGTGGCCTGCAAAGGGAACCTGAGTGTGCAGCAAGCAATGTGTATGTTCTGGCAGGAAAGCTGGGTGGAGCCAGGCTTTTCAGACAGTGTGGTGAGTGGCCAAATCAGGCTTTTGGACTTGAGTGTTGCTGAGGGGTTTTGTATGGTTTTGGAGCACCTAGGAAAGGAAAAACTGGGTGTTGGAGTTAGCTTGGCACCAGTGCACATTGGGAGTGATGCCCCAGGGCCCTCAGGCATACTGGGATCCTCACAGGGTGTGTTTCTTTATGCAGTACTCGCTCAGCACAAAACGCTCCAGCCCGGATGATGGCAATGAGGTCTCACCCTATTCCCTGTCTCCTGTCAGCAACAAAAGGTAACTCTGATCCTCTGCAAACTAAAGGAAGGGAAGGGCTGTGACAGAGGGTTCGGTGAGGTTCTCTAGGACTTCTGCCTAAATCTCTAAAATTGCAATTTAAATTGAGTTTGGAAATCTGGAGAGATAATAAATAAAACAGTTAAGTTCTAAGAATTTCTTTAGATGCCCAACCTGCCTATGTGTTTGGCATGTCTCGGTCAGCTCTCAGTAATCAGTTTACCTTTCTGCTTCATATCTCCTTCGTAGAAGCAGAACAAAATTCCTTCCAGTCTTGCTGCTGAAAAAGGGTTGTGCAGCCTTTTTGTCTCTGCATTTCTATAGAAACTTTGGAGTGCTCTGTAAAGAGAGACTACACCTGTGCCTCCCATCTGCTGTGATGTGCAGATTCCTGTAGTTGTTTTTTTATCTGTTTTTGTGAACAGTCAGAAGCTGCTAAGATCACCTCGAAAACCAACTCGGAAAATCTCCAAGATTCCTTTCAAAGTGCTGGATGCCCCAGAGCTGCAGGATGACTTCTACCTGAACCTGGTGGACTGGTCCTCTCTTAATGTCCTCAGCGTTGGCCTTGGGACTTGTGTTTACTTGTGGAGTGCTTGTACAAGTCAGGTAAATGGTCATGAGTGTCCAAGACTGAATTGCCCATTGATGTAGGGTTTTTCCAGCCTTCCAGAGCTGTGGAATGTGCTGTGTGAGGGCTTCAGCCCTTGTCACGCTCTGTCCCAAACACAGCACTGGTTTGTGAGACAGCCAGTTGTGCTGTGTGACAAAAACACATTTCTTACCCCATTCTTCTCTCTGAAGGTAACCCGGCTGTGTGACCTCTCTGTGGAAGGTGATTCTGTGACATCTGTGGGCTGGTCAGAGCGGGTCAGTATGACACTGTTGGCAGGGACAGCTGAGACATGGCTAACTTAGTCACTGTCATCATAGTTAACTCTCTGAGCTGGTTTTTCTCTGCTAAAAGAGAGGGGGTAGAGAGCAGTCTCTTGTATCTTGAGGTTCTCGAGGCATTGCTAAGAGGAGTGGGAGGGAGAAAGAGCCAGTTTGCTTCTTCAGCTCTTGACAATAAAATGTTACAATAAATATATTCCAGACGGGCTGCTTGGGCCTCTCAGTAGGGAAAAACTTGTAAGATGGAAGAACTCTGGATGCTTTCCATCTCGTGGGATTTATCTCAAGTCTTTTCCTCAACTTTCAGTTTTCTGGCTGTAGTGCCTGGCTGTACTGATCCTGGCTCTCTCTTTGTCCAGGGAAACTTGGTGGCCGTCGGTACTCACAAGGGCTTTGTACAGATCTGGGATGCAGCTGCAGGAAAGAAGCTCTCCATGCTGGAGGGGCACACAGCCCGAGTCGGTAAGGAGTGGGGAAGCAGAGGGTTCTCAGGGGTCTCTCCTTCCCTGTTGAACTTTGTTAGCCAGGGATCTGCTGGAAATAGAGAACTCAGAGTACCAGGATTGATAATTATCCTCTGCTTCTACAGGTTCAAAATATTGTCATCTCATAACTGGTGTTCTGATCTGGGTTTGATGGTGGTTGGGTGTTGCAGCAGGTGTTTCCTCCTTGCTTGAGGCTTTTTGGGTTTGGTTACAACATTTCTTCACTGCTGCTGTCTTCTGATTTCAGCCCTGCTGGTAGCTTCACACTGAGATTTCCAGTTCCCTTTTTTGGGGGTTTGTTTTTTTCTGCTCATAGATGTTGTGAATGTAAACTCTGGGGTGAGATTTCGGAAATCCATGCACCTTCTGAGATCTGTTCCTGTGCTACACTGCACTGGGATTGATAATACCTGCAGTCAGTCTGTTCAGGGGAACCTCTGTTTGTGCCCTGATCTAGACTCCAGAGAGTGGATGTAAGAGAGGTCTGTAAGGAGTGGTTTGAGGTTTGTTAGGGTTTTTTTTTTTTTTAAATCCTGGCAGCTGTGATGGCTGCATTTTGCTTACCAGCTGCTGCAGGACTGGAAGGGTTGGACTTAATGATGTGGCCAGCAGGACCAGGGCAGTGACCATCCCTCTGTGCTGACCGCTGCTGAGGTCCACCTCAAATCCTGGAGTCAGTTTTAGATCTCTCACAACAAGAAAGACATTGAGGGGCTGGAGCGTGTCCAGAGGCAGGAACAGAGCTGGGGAAGGAGCTGGAGCACCAGAAGCAACTGAGGCAGCTGGTGGGGCTCAGCCTGGAGAAAAGGAGGCTCAGGGGGGTGGCCTTCTGGCTCTCTACAACTCTCTGACAGGAGGGTGGAGCCAGGTGAGACTTGGGCTCTGCTCCCAGGGAGCAAGGGACAGGATGAGAGGACATGTCCTCAAGCTGTGCTAGAGGAGGTTTAGATTGGATATTGGGAAAATTTCTTCACAGAAACGATTATAAATCATTGGAACAGGCTGCCTGGGGCAGTGGTGGAGTCACCACGTCTGAAAAGTGTTTAAGAGACATGTGGATGTGGCACTTGAGGACACGGTTTGGTGGTGAACCAAACACAGTTTGTGGTGCTGAGTTGACAGTTGGACTTGGTGACCTTAGAGGTCTTTTGCAGCCTCGGTGATTCTGTGATTGCATGACTCCTAGAGCAGGCTCTGAAGCTCTGCCCCCGTTGCAGGTGCCTTGGCGTGGAACGCGGACCAGCTGTCGTCCGGGAGCCGGGACAGGATGATCCTGCAGCGGGACATCCGCACGCCGCCGCTGCAGTCTGAGCGGCGGCTCCAGGGACACAGGCAGGAGGTCTGTGGGCTCAAATGGTCCACGGACCACCAGCTCCTGGCCTCTGGAGGGAACGATAATAAGGTACATTCCTTCCAAGGGGTCATGGGAAATGTCAGGCCCCCTTTCTTTCTAGGGCAAGGGGAAATGTTGTCAAGTTGCACCAGGGGCAGTTCAGGTTGGTGTTAATGTATCTCTGGAGGTGTTCAAGGCCAGGCTGGACAGGATGTGCAGCAGCCTAGTCTAGTGGAAGTTGTCTCTGCCCATTGCAGGGGATGGAACTAGATGAGCTTTGAGGTCCCCTCCAACCCAAACCGTTCTATGACTAGGGAAAATTTTCTTTGCTGAAAGAGTGATTAAGCATTGGAACAGGCTGCCCAGGGCAGTGGGGGAGTTGCCATTCCTGGAAGTGTTCAAAAAGCAAGTGGATAGGGCACTTTGCAATATTGTTTACTGGGCACGGTGGGACTAGGTCAAAGATTGGACTTGATCTTAAAGGTCTTTTCCAACCTTAATGGTTCAGTGATTCTTTAAGGATGTTTGGCCCCTCTGGAAGGGAATTTTTGTTCTGGTTGTTGGACTGTGACCAAACATAAATCATGCTAAGCTTCTACTAAGTCTTGTCTTCCTAATAAAATCAAAAAGGCAAATTTAATTTTGCTTCCGTATTTGGCTAATTAAATCTCTAGTGTGTCTCAGGGAGTTGAGTTCAACAAAGCCACTGCTAAACTGCCCTTCCTGGCTTTGTTTGGACAGTGTATGCTCACGTTTGTTGCAGTAATGTTTGTGTGCAGCAGGCACCTGAGGTAGAGCTCTGTGAGTTCTCATACCTGTAATGCAGACTTGCAGCTCACTGAGCACCATATGGGAGAAGCATCTGTCACAAAAAAACAGTGTTCCAAGCACTATGGAGTGGGTTGCTAGGTAGGAAATGTGCCCAGTGCCTGTGTGACAGCATGGTTGGACCAAGTTACTCCTGCTCAGAATAACTCCTAATGAACTGAACAGATTTCTAGATGTGTTCTGGAATGATATAGCCAGAAAGGCAGCAGAAGGGCCTGAGGCCTCCTTTAGTGACGCCGTTTCTTTAGATTTATTCCCTTACCTTAGGGCCTGTTCTTGCCCTAAGGAACAGGCCTGGGGGTAGGACAGCTCCTCAGCTGAGTGTGGTGCTGGGGTGATTGTGACTGCCTCATCCCTGGAAGTGTTCAAGTCTGGGACAGATGGGGCTAAGAGCAACCTGGTCTAGTAAAAGGTGTCCCTGCCCATGGCAGGGATTTGAACTGAATGAGCTTTAACCAACCCAAACCATTCCATAAATCTGTGAAGTGCAGAGTGGAGCTGTGCATGCCTAGGCAGAGCTGTGGGAAATCAGCTGGTTGCCCAGCTGCCCTCATCAGTCCCGTTGTGGCTTGTGGGTGTAGTGGACACATGACTGAGGCACAAGTTTGATCACGTCTCTTCTCTCTCCAGCTACTTGTCTGGAATCACTCCAGCCTGAGTCCCGTCCAGCAATACACAGAGCACCTGGCAGCAGTCAAAGCCATTGCCTGGTCCCCACACCAGCACGGGCTGCTGGCCTCGGGTGGGGGCACAGCCGACCGCTGCATCCGCTTCTGGAACACGCTCACGGGGCAGCCCCTGCAGTGCATCGACACCGGCTCCCAGGTGTGCAACCTGGCCTGGTCCAAACACGCCAACGAGCTGGTGAGTCCTTTCCTGTGCAGCTGCTGCCACGCTGCCCTGGGGTGGGAAGCGTGGCTGAGCGTGAGCCAGGTGTGTCCAGGTGGGCAAGGAGGCTGAGGGCATCCTGGCTTGTACCAGCAAGGGTGTTGCCAGCAAGACCAGGGCGGTGAGCACCGGCCTGTTCTGGTCACTGCTGAGCCATCTCATGTGCTGGGGTCAGTTTTTGGCCCCTCGCAACAAGAAAGTCAGTGAGGAGCTGGAGCACGTCTGGAGAAGGGAACAGAGCTGGGAAAGGGTCTGGATCACAAGTCTGTTGAGGAGCAGCTGAGGGAGCTGAGGAGCTCCAGCCTGGAAAGAAGGAGGCTCAGGGGGGGCCTTCTCTCCCTCTGACAGGAGGGTGGAGCCAGGTGGAATTCAGGCTCTTCCAGGTAACAAGCGACAGCACAGAAAGAAATGGCCTCAAGTTGCGCCAGGGAAGGTGTAGATTGGAAATTGGGAAAATTTCTTCATGGTGGTCAGGCACTGGAATAGGCTGCCCAGGGCAGTGGTGTAGTCTGTAGACTGTTGGACTTGATGATCTTGGAGATCTTTTCCAGCTTTAACAATTCCATGGCTCTGTGATGCATGTTCCCCTCTCCGTTTCAGGTGAGCACCCACGGATACTCCCAGAACCAGATCCTCGTCTGGAAATACCCCTCGTTAACTCAAGTAGCAAAGCTCACAGGGCACTCTTACCGAGTCCTGTATCTGGTGAGTGATGGCCATGGCTCTGTAGCTGCTCACCTAGCTCTAGAAGTGCTCAGATGGGATCCAAAACAGCAGTTCCAGTGGCCACCATAAGCTGTCTGGATGGGAATCTGAACACTCCCCGTGAGCAGTGGAAAACAGTGAAACAGGCATTTCTGTGCCTGCAAGGGACACTTTGATTTGCTGCTATGGAAATGTGTGGCTTTGTTAATGATATAAAAGCCTGCCAAACTCTCCTGAAGAAATATCTGAGTTTTCTTCTAAGAAAACTCTTCTGAGCCTAGAGAAGAGAAGGTTCTGGGGAGACCTTCCAGTGCCTAAAGAGCCTCCAGGAGAGCTGTAGAGGGACTTTGGAAAAGGATCTGGAATAGCAGGACAAGGGGGAATGGCTTTGGACTACCATAGGGCAGGGTTAGATGGGATATTGGGAAGAAATTCTTCCTGTGAGGATGGAGAGGCCCTGGCACAGGGTGCCCAGAGCAGCTGTGGCTGCCCCTGGATTCCTGGAAGTGTCCGAGGCCAGGTTGGACAGGCCTTGGAGCAACCTGGGATAGTGGAAGGGAGTGGAATGAGATGAGCTTTAAGGCCTCTTCTAACCCAAAACATTCTGGGATTCTGCAGTTTTGTGAAACACAAGCTTCTCTTCTTGCTCCCAGAAGACTTTCACACCTCTTCACTGATGGCTGCTGCCCAGGGAATTAAACATTTGTTGTGGGTAATCCAGATCCCTCTCATATCTGCTGTTACTGTTACATGGGGATGTCAGCAGTTCACAACAGAGCTGAAAAATGCTGATAATGTTTTGGGAGGTAGATCCCAATATAAGCAACCAATACAGCCAGAAAATCCAGTCAGTGCCTAAAGAGCCTTTCAGGCATGTTGATAGTCCCAGGAAGAACAGCCTCAGTTACACATGGCTTGGATTTCTTAACACAAGTATTCTTTCCACAACACTCCCCCCATATGTTCTATAGCTGCACCATAAGGTGTGAGTGCCCAAATTGCACCTGAGGCTGCACGAGGCACCTGGAAGCAGAGGTAGCTGGCTTCTCACCGCCGAGTAGAAAGGAGAGTTAAATCTTTCCTGCGTTCCAACAGAGACTTGTTTTCAACCTGAAAAATGTGACAGGTGCTAAAGGTTGTTGTCTTGTCCTTAGGCAATGTCCCCTGATGGGGAGGCCATTGTCACAGGAGCTGGAGACGAAACCTTGCGCTTCTGGAACGTCTTCAGTAAAACTCGCTCGACAAAGGTAAGGCCAGGCACGGGGGCAGCTGCCTGGGGGAACTCAGGCCACCTTGACTCTGCTGCCTCCTCTCTGATCCCTTCCTGCAGATCAAGGGCTGGGGCAGTGAAGGATTCAGCTTTGCTGAGATTTAAGTAAAAGGTCACCCTGTGTGCCCAGGGCAGGTGTGACACAACATCCCTCTCCAGGCTGCTCCAGGGAAGCTGAGCAGAGCATTTCAGGGGCCTCACCAAACTGAGCCCTTGGGTGGCAACAGGCTGGGAGAGCTGGGTGTGTTCACCTGGAGAAGAGAAGGCTCCAGGGAGACCTTACAGCCCCTTCTAATGCCTAAAGGTGCTCCAAGAGAGCTGGAGAGGGACTTTGGACCAGGGCCTGGAGGGACAGGATAAGGGGAAAATCTTCCCACGGTCAGAGGGGCAGGGCTAGATGGGATATTGGGCAGGAATTGTTCCCTGGGAGAGTGGAGAGGCCCTGGCACAGGGTGCCCAGAGCAGCTGTGGCTGCCCCTGGATCCCTGGCAGTGCCCAAGGCCAGGCTGGACGGGGCTGAGAGCAACCCATGGCAGGGGATGGAAGGAGATGAACTTTAAGGTCCCTTGAAGTCGAAACCATTCTGTGATTCCATTATTATCCCCAGCCTCTTTGCAAAACTGCTTAAGTGGGGATTTGGATGAAAATGAGATCATGGATTCTGCCGGTGACAACTTGCCATCACCAAAAGCAGTTTGTGCCTGATGCTCTGAGAGCTTTCTTGAGTGCCTGGCAGAGGGATTTGGAGAGGGGGACTGGGGCAAGCTGGCATTGCTCCTGGGGTTCCCCCAGTTCTTGCCATCTCTGTGAACGGCACTCTGGCCAGCTGCACACTTGTTACCATTTGGAAGAAAGCCATGGAAATATTTATGGTGTTGGACTTTGATTTGTGAGCTGGTAGCATGCCCTGGGCTAGAGATACCAGATTAAAAACAAACCAATTCAGAAGCACGTGAAGTAACAGCTGTTTACCCCCTGCTTTGTCTTCCCTTGTCAGGAGTCTGTATCTGTGCTCAACCTCTTCACCAGGATACGATAAACCCCCTCCCTGTGCCCTGGGAACCTACAGCCTGACGTTCCAGGATCAGGCCACTCCCTTGGCATGCATGGACCCCTGGAGCCCAGCCAAGGGGAGGGAGAGCCGTGGGACTGGAGGAGGACCCAGCTCATTAAATATGTGCTTGTGACCCACAGGGCTGGGCAGTATTTGGGATGGGGTGGGGAGGGTAGGGAACTGCCAAAGGTTATTGGATTCATCCTTCATAAAGGGAACGGGTACAAGAGAAATGTTAACCCAGCGTCCTCCAGCCGTCGAGAGGGTACTGGGGAGGACTCGTGTGACATGGACCATTGAGACTGGACCGAGGCCATCCCCACTGCTGTGGTGTGTCTCCTGCCAGAGAGGAGCATATCCTTGCTGCTGTGGGAAGGGCAGCTGCTCTGTGCTGCTCTGTGTCCTAGAGTGACATCTCTGGAGGCAGCAGCCAGCCAGACTGGTCTGGTACAGCTGGTGCGAGGGGCACAGCTCCGAGCTGGGCATCTAAGGGCTTTGTTCATAGCCTGGCATCCCTGTTCCAGGAAGAAACTGGAGAACTGCCTATTTTCCTTTCTTTTCTTTATTTTTTCCCCCCAGACAGGTACTGTAGTACTTGACATGATCATTCCATAAGACAGCTTGATTTTTTTGGCATGCGTGACAGCTGCCTCTGAACAAATACACTTTGGGGCTCTAGACTTTGGAGGGTTCTTGAAAAACCTTCCCTTCTGAGGGAGCAGATTTGGGAAGTTCTGCAGTTGCTGTTTCATATTCTGGGCTCATCCTGGGAGTTACCAGAGAGGAGAAGCAAGGACTTTATAAAAAAAAAAAGAAACCCAACCACCTGTGTATGTGGAGCTTCCTTCTGTGCCACTGGGTGGGTGCCTTGTTCTGAAGTCTCCCTGAGGCCAAAAGCAGTTGGGATGTATTTGAGAACAAAAACAAATCCTGAAGAAATTATTTTTGGAATGAGCAGGGCCTCTTCTGGCTGGAAGAGGGGTTCTCCTGAAGCAGGGCTGCAATGTTGCTTTTTTGTTATCTCCAAGTCCCAGACAGGGCCCTACTGTTAAGTTTTGGTATGTGGTTTGGGGTTTTTAGGTTGTGTGAGACAAGAGTTGTGGCTGATGTTGGAGCCCATGAGGTGTAGCACAAATGCTCTGTGTGTGTGTGTGGTGCTTTTAATTGAAGAGAAGCTGTGAGGCTGCACAGCCTGTTCCATCTGCCCTTTGCCTGCCCTGCCAGGCCCTGCTGCCTCTCACCCTCTCCCAGCGTTGCTTCCTGTCCCATGTGGAATTCCCTGGCTGTGTATATAGACTTGTCCTCTCTCTGTAGATTGCATAGGTAATGCTTTCTCTTTCTTTTTTTTCTCTGTTGTTTTGTCTCATCTCCCTTCTTTCCCTAAAACCAGGTGGTAGGAATATGATTGCCTGCCCCCAGTACCACCAGTACCTTTAGGGTGAGCCAAGGTGTGAGAAGGCCAATACAGCCTTGACCACATGTGCCATCACACCCGTGCCTGGATCATGCTAGTGGTGCTGTGCCTGTGTTGCACATACTGGGAGTCACTGGTGGAAGCTGGTGTGCTGGGAGCCCCCTGGCAGCTCCGAGTCTCCCAGGCCCACAGGCCACTTTGTCATTTCATAGTCTCACTTACCACCAAAATGGAATTTCCATGGAGTTTCTGAAACACTGTTTGAGTGCAACTGCTTTAGTGTAGCTCTGGCCGTGGGATGTGAGGCATGGTTTGAAGTCACCCCGGGCCCATCTTATGTTTGTTCCACTTGTGTGCACTGTTCCACATCACCGTGGGTTGGGAGCACCCCAAAGCACCCAGGAGATGTTAAATTGAGTTGGATCATTAGGTTGGGGAATGGGTTTGAAGCAAAGGGTCACGTGAAGCAAGAGGTGGTCTGTTGTGGGGGTCATCACCTGGGGAAAGGGCTGTTCAGAGGGGCTGGGGAGGCTGGTGGCTGTGCTGTGGATTTTCCTGCTGAGGATTGCCTCTTGCTAAATAGCACTGTGCAGACCCCCAGGACACACTGCTTTCTCCTCTGTGAAGGCTTAGGTGCTTGGGGTGGGGGCACACAGGAGATCTCAGCCCGTTTGGGGCAGGAGGGAGCCAGGCACCCAGCTGGAGTGCACGGTGTGTGTGGTGATGGTTGGGCTCCCAGTGCCCTGGCGCTCCACAGGAGTGGATTTGCCTCTCACCATGTGGTGGGGGAACTTCCTCGAGTCCCAGAAGCTGCTGGGGGGGGTTGCAGTGCTGTAGGGTGGGCAGTGCCAGGTGGGCACTGCAGCCACTGGCCAGTGCTCCCAGCTGCAGGGCAGGGATAGCTCTTCATTGCTCTGTTCCCTCACCATTGTCCCCTCTTGCCAAGGACTTTCCCAAACTACATCTTGTGTCTACATCTCACTTTTCTGTCTGCCTTGGGAGCAGGTTGGCTCATGGTGGCTTCTCTTACTGCTCTTGGCAGGATGGCTGGTGATTCCCAGGCCAGGATTAGTGATTCCCAGGCCAGAGCTGTTCTGTGGCCAGACATGTTGGTGACAGAGCATGACAAGAACAGGCTGCTCACTCTGACCTGGCTGTCGGAGCCCAGTACAGCCATCTCTGCCCCACTCCCAGCTGCCAGGCAGGAGCTCCCAGTTGTATCCATGTGGAGGTGGGTGTATGCAAGTGTCTCAGGGTGATATTGTCACCAGCTGCTCAAGAGGGAACAGGGCAGAGCTGAGGTGATGTGTCAGTGTGGATGACCTGTGGGCACTGGCTCCAGCACAGGGTCCTCTGGGAGCTGGGTGACAGTCTGTGGCATCATTGTATCCCACGTGTCATGTGATGGAAAACAAACATGGAGCACGCTGTAACTTTTTCATGTAAAGCAATTGAACTGGCATTAAACAGGTTGTGAATTTATTGGGATTGGTCTCCATGGCTCTGCTTTGCTTCTCCAGAGTGAAGAGTGCAGCAAGTTCCCAGGGGTCGTCCCCCCCACCTCTGCAGGTACCAACTTTCTTGGCACAGCTCTCACCTAAGGTTTATTGCTCCCAGCTTCCCACTCCTGTTTGCTTTCCTGCTGCTGGGAAAGGGCACCACCCCCTCCCTGCCCTGCCCTGCCCGTGGGCATGGTGGGAAGGAGGAAAAGGGGCTCTGGGCCTGGCACAGCCCTTCCTTGGTGTGGTGCAGGTGCCACCACACCAGAGTCAGGAGTCCTGCTGTCCCCATGCAGGTGAGATGCTCACATGGGGGGGAACCCCTCCCCGGGCACGGACCCTGTGGACAGGGGACCCTTCTCCAGTGGGGTACAGCCCTGTGCCTTGTTCCAGCCCTCGGGAGGGACATGGAACCCTGGCAGCTCCCTCCCCCCAGTGACTAGTGTCTTATGCTGTGGGGACCAGGGCTGCTGCTGGAAGACCCCCCTGGGCTGGGTGGTATGGGGCAGAGCTGGTCCATGGGGCAGAGCAGCAGAATGAGGAGGGGGACGATCCCTGACCTTGGCATCACCCACTGCTGCTGCCTCAGGCACAGAGCTGAGCTGTGGGTCTGAGGAAGAGGTGGCCCAGGAAATGGCATAGAGAAAGGAGCTGTCAGTGCCTCTGTTTCCCCACCTTGGTGTTTGGAGGAAGCCCCAGGGCCCCTTAACTGGCCCAGAATGGGATTAGGCTCTGGGGCTTTGGGCTGGGTGGATCCTTCTGTGGGGTGCAGATTCTGCTATGCCCCCAGCTCTGCTGCCACCCCCATCTTATGCTCAGAACCTGTGGAAACCCACTGTCCCCAGCGTGTACCTGTGACCCTGCACCTGCTGGAACCCCTTCCTCTGGCAGGTGAGCCCCGTCCTTGGGAAGGAGCAGGGTAAGAGCCAGAACCTGTCCAGCTGCAGGGTCCTGGGGCTCCCTGGTGCACCCCCACCACCCCCTTCCCCTCTGTCACCAGCAGCCAGTGCCTGGGGGGACTTCTCAGGGTCTTCTGCTGCTCCCTGGACCTCTGGGACATCAGCACCTGGAGCTGCCTCCCCGCACCAGCCAGTAAAAGCCCCTGCTGTGTCCTGGCATGTTCTGGGGAGCAGGGGGTGCATCATGAGGGACTGGTTCATGCTCATCCTGTGGCATCTGGCCCAGCAAATAAAAAGTATTAATATAATACAGATTTAATTAATCTTTATTAATAGAATATTCTATTCTCTGTGCCCCTGCCTTGCCTGGGGCTTGGCCCCCTCTGCCTGCCCCGCCTTGGCAGGGAGGGCTGGCTGGGGGTTGGTGCTGACTCCAGCCCCCCTTCCTTGCTCTATGCCCCTGCCAGGAGCTCCCTGGGTCTCTTCTGCTGCTGCTCAGGGTGAGCAGACAGCAGGGAGCAAGATGGAGCCTCACAGCCCTCCTGAGCTTCCCAGGCATCGTGGGGAGCTGGAAGGCACTTGGTGACAGAGCCCCTGCTGAGAGGACGAGGAAGGGCTCAGAGCAGCCCCTGAACCTCTTGCCCTCTGGCTGGAGCTCTAGTGATGGTCCTCAGTGGCCTCACGTTGTCTTGAACCTGGGGGGAGGCAGGGTGAGGAGGAGTCTCTGCTGGAGACAGAGGCCCCCCCACGCCCCACCACTCACTGCTGTGACAGGTTGAGGTCTGGCCAAGCCCCCACGAACGCCAGCTGCTGCTCCAGCTCCGCGATGCGCAGACCAATGTACCCCGAGGACAGCAGCAAGGCCACCATGCTGAGGACAGGCCAGTGTCAGGCAGGGGGCACAGGGTGGGGACATGGGGCAGGAGCAGTGCCACAGCCAGGCTCCCGTGTGCTCGCCCTGGGATGGGTGTCTGAGGAATGTGGGAACCCCGGGCTGCCAGTGCCACCCTGGAGAGGCTGTGTCGGGGCTCAGTAGGGAAGGACCAGGGGTGTGAGCAGGTCCTGAGGACTCACATCAGCAGGTAGATGATGATGATGACGTTGAGAGCGCTCAGCTGGGGTTTTATCTGGGACCAAAGTGCAGTGGCCCAGGCCCAGAGCATGGTGTGGGGTCGCCCTGCCAGGACAAGGTGGTGTTAGTGGCACTGAGAGTCCGGGCTTGGCTCTGCCAGGGTGTAAACCCCCAGGATTATCCCCCTATCTCGAGCCCCCTGACCCACCCCAGAGGCCACGTGTCTCTGCTGAGGGCACCCATTTGCTGCTGCTGGGAACTAGCAGGGCCACCTCGTCATCCTCGTCCTCTGCTTGCCTTGATCTCGGGTTTGGCTCATCTGCAGGTGACCGGGAGACACTCGATGAGTGCCCCAGGGAGGGGTCTAGGTGTCCTGGGGGCACACGGGGCCACAAAGAGCCGATCCCGCACTCCCTGGAGCTGTGGGACATGCTGGTCGAGGGGGAGAGAGCCGCCCGGTCCCTCCCAGACCATGCGTGTCTGGGGAGGAGGAGCAGAGCCCAGAGCTGCCAGTGGCGCGGGCGGGGACAGAAGCAGAGCTGTGAACATGCGAGGGGTGCACCGGCCGCTCACCCAGGGATTCGTGGAGGCTGTTGGGCTCCGGGGTGCTCTGCTGGCTCGACATCTGGAAGAGGACAAGCCTCGGTCATGATGTGCGTCCCCAAGGCACCTGCCCCTCTGCCGCAGGCACATGGGCAGGACCCGATGGAACCTGTGTCACCCACAAGAAGGGAGGGTCCTGGGGTCTGCGCTGCCCTAGGGGTTTCCTCATTGCTCACTGAGTCTTGAAGGCTCTGGCCGCTGTCCTAGACAAGGAGAGGCGAAGGGAGGTGCCCTGCAATGGATGGATGGAGCCCTCTCCCCATCCAGTCCCCACGTACCTGCAGGTGTTTGCAGACCGACCTCAGGAGCTGGTATGTGGCCTCTCGCTGGCGCAGCAACACAAAGAGGAACTGCCGGGGAGCGGGAAGGGGATTTATGCCAGAGCTGCACCCCCCCACCACAGCCTAGAGCCCACGGGGACCAGGACACTCCAAATAGCCCCAGGTGCGGCTGCCCCCCAGCACTGTCCCCACTCTCACCTTCTCCCCCTTGGCCGTGCGGATGCTGACTGCGTTGGGCACCAGCAGCGCCGTGTTGGTCTTTTTGAGGGCTGAGATGGAGGCGACAGGGACCACGGCCTGTGCCGGGGTACAGGCTGTGTCACCGTGTTCCCGGCTGCCACCTGCGCCCCTGTCTGTGCCTCCGGCCCCATGCCCGCTGCAGCCCACCTTGATGTCCTTCAGCAGGAGGTTGGAGTGGAAGCAGACGTGGCGGGAGGACACGTAGAGGCGGCCGCGGTAGGGCATCTCTCTCTGCCAGGCACACGAGAAGCACCCCAGCAGCACATCCTGCTCGGCGAGCTCCCCGAAGGCCCGGCGGTAGCTGCTGTCCTGCTTGCTCAGCTGCGGGAGGTCGGGGGGCCGATGCTCGGGGCCAGCCCTGGCACCACAGGCATCCTGCAGCCCCTTGCTCCATCACCACGTCTGCCACGGAACCGGGACGAGCCCTCCCTCGGTCCCCGCCCCAAGAGAGCATCCAGCCGAGCCCATGGGGCTGGGGCTGGCGCTGAGGT
Organism: Phainopepla nitens; assembly: GCA_013400175.1. Taxonomy (NCBI): domain Eukaryota; kingdom Metazoa; phylum Chordata; class Aves; order Passeriformes; family Bombycillidae; genus Phainopepla; species Phainopepla nitens. The sequence goes on along the minus strand of VXBQ01007576.1, from coordinate 1,962 downwards.
CCTGCTCCTCAGCTCCGGTACCCCAAGACTCACCGAGGGGGATGGGGGTCCCTGCCTGCCCGTGGCTGCCTGCTCTGTCTCCCTGCATGAGGACTCATAGGTGCTGGATCTGGAAGGAGGCATCGGAGAGGATGACTCGAGCGGCACAGGTGGGATGTGGGGCTGGGGTGCGGGATGCGTCCCCGTGAGGTGCAGCACCCACCTGGTGAGCTTGGGCTGCTCCAGCCGGGCACTTCCCTTCTCCTCCAGGCTCCGCCACTGCTTCTCCCCCAGCACCTCCCGCCTGCTGCGCCTCAGCTTCCCCGGCATGAGGGACGAGTTCGACAGCTGGGGGAGAGGGGGCAGGTTGTGGGGACTGTGCTGTGCAGCCTATTCCTGCAGCACAGCAGATCCCAGTGTCACCAACCTGTCCCTCTACCGGGAAGGACACGGGGACGGGGCTCAGGCCACGCCAGGACGGAGACAGCAGAGTTCACCCGGTCCCATGACCCCTTTGCCTGTCCCATGGTACCATGTGCTGGTTGCGACCCCCGTGGGCAGCGGGGGCTGGGGTGACGGGGGAAGTGGTGACCCCTGTACCGGCGGGTGCCGGGGAAAGTGATCCCTGGACCGGGGGGTGCCGGCCGGGGTCACGGCCGGACCGGGAGGCCGGTCTGGCTGCAGAGGGGACGGGAAAGCGGCTGCGGTGCCGGACCCACGCGCGGCCCCAGAACCCCGGCCCGGACAGGCCCTGCGCTCCCCGCGCGGTACCTGCCTGGGGGCACAGCCCCGTCCCGTCGGAGCTGTCCCGGTCTCACTCCTTCCAGCGCCGTTCCTGCTCCGCTGCTACCTCCTCCTTCTCTTCCTCCTCCTCCTCCTCCTCCCCCTCCCGCGCCAGGGCAGCGGGCGGGGCCGGGCGG
>VXBQ01007575.1:118597-131904 GCA_013400175.1 Phainopepla nitens | reverse complement strand
CCCGCCCCCGGCCTCGCACCCCCGCCGCCAGCCGGTCCCCTGCCCTCGCCGGCACCCTCGGGTGGGACCCCGGGGCCACCGCCCTGCCCGCCGCCCGCACGAGCCCCGCGCCACTGCCGCAGAGATCCCTGCCAACGGGGAGAAGAGAGAATTGGCCTCGGTTTTGTACTTCGTTTTTGTCAAAATTAAAAAGGTTATATTCATCTGGCGTGGCCTGACGAGGTTTCCTCCTGCCTGCCCTGTTGCAGATGGCCGGTGGCACCTGGAAAGACAAAGTCCTTCTCCCTAAAAGGCTAGAGCTGCTCCTTCTGCCACCCCCGAACCTGGGAAAACCAAAGCTGGAGCTTGGAGAACGCTGCCCTCTCCCTGCTGAACCACTTTTGTCCTTGCTCCTTCCGAGGCTCTGGCCCAGCCCTTGCCTCCCCCTGCCCCTTTATCCCAGGGCACAGAGGGCACTCAGCCCCCACAGTGGCAGCACCCCAGCACTGGGTGCCCCCGGGGCTGGGAGGTGCTGTGTGACATATTTTCCACAGTGAGGAAGCTTCGGGAGGGCAAAAGAGTGATGGATTGGGGAGAGGAGGGTTTTTCAGGCTTTATTTGGAAAGCTACACAAAAGGGTTCTGCTGATTAAAAAACAAACCCCAGGCTTTAAAAAAATAAACCACCGAACCCAAAGACATGTGAACAAGCCAACCCTGCTCAGAGGAGCCACTGCCAGAGCAACTCAACCTCCCCTCCCCAGCCCAAACCAAGCCTACCTGCTACCAGAATGACACAGGGAGAGCCCCATCCTGCCCCCAGACAGGCTGGTTCCTGCCTCCCCCACCCCACAGCTGCTCTGTGCCCACAGGAGAGCAGGAATCAGCGGGATGGGAGCACGGGGGGCAGGGAGAAGCGCTGGTTGGAGATGAGTGGAGTAACTCCCTGCTTCTAAACTGGGATAACTGGTGGGTAGGGGCCGGCTGCCAACGCGGGGAAATGCCAGTGCTGCGGGGTCCCTGCCTGCTGAGGGGGCTGCAGGGCCTGGTCTCGCTTTCCAGGCTCACTCTGCAGAAACCAGGGACAAAGGGACACGTCTCGGCCCTGCTGCAGTGGCAGGAAGGGGCTCGGTGTGCAATGGCACTCCACACACCTCGGGGAGCCCTGAGCGTCCGGCAGGGCAGGCTCCACCAGGAAAGGGTTTAAGGCTTGCTTTGTTTTCCAGAAGGAGGGAAGGGAAGCTCCCTTTCCAGTACCAGCCCTCTCTCCTTGTTCCCGAGCCACTTCCAACCCCAGCTCCGGCAGGACACAGTGGCAACGGTCCGTGGAGGCTGGGAACGAGTCTGGGCTGCCTGAGCCCAGGAAGGTCATACCAAGGGAGGGCCCCAGCCCAGCCCCAGCCCCAGTCAGCAGGCCTGGTGCTCCCTGTCCTCCCCGAGGAGCTCAGTCGACGCCTCCCGGCCCAGGAACCCCGTTCCTGTGGGGGCTGCCTCGTGGAAGCTCACAGCTCTGCCATTGCTGGAAAGTTTGGGGTGGGTGGGGCTCCAGGACCCCTCCTGCCTGTCCCGGGCAGGCTCCAGGTGCTCACACTCCATCTCGGCCTCCTCCACGTCCTTCTCCCGGTACAGCGGCACCGACTCCATCTCCAGGCCGCTCTCCAGGGCCCGGAGCTTCCTGCCCTGCTGGTACCACCTGCAGCTGCTGGAGCTGGAGCAGGCCAGCTCCAGCCCCGCCTCGTTCCTCGTCAGGCAGACCTCCAGCATGTAGTAGAAAGTCCAGAACACGGCAAAGCATCCCAGGAGCAGGAGGGTCTGCAGAGGGAAACCCCTTGAAAAACACAGCTCTCAACCCCCTCAGGGCCCTGCCCACTGCCCAGCAGAGAGGGCACGGAGTACTGAGCAGGCTCTTCCAGCTCATCCTGGGGGATGCAGGGCTCCCAGCCCACAGGCAGGCTCACCTTGAGGGTGTTGGCTGTGATGGTGTAACGCTGCTCCTCGGGGATGTCCAGCCCCGGGGGACAGGGCAGGGAGAAGTCACTGCTCAGGTACTGCCCACTCATGGCTTCCTCCAGCAGCCTGGGGACAGAGACATCCTGTGAGGGTCCCACGGGTAGGGAGGCTCCAAAATGCCCACAAAGGGTCTGGAGTGTTTCCTTCGGCACACAGAGCTGTGTTCTGCAGCCCTGTGAGGTGTGAGGGCAGCCCCAGCCTCACCTGCCACGTGCCCACCAGGCAGCAACACAGCTCCAACCCACGGCTCACATACACCCCTCAGCCTCCCTGTCCTGGCTCTCACCAAGCTGGGGACGTGGTGCCCTACCTCTGCCGTTCTTTCATCTCTGCTGGGGACCAGGAGGAGCCGTACAGGGTCAGCTGCCACTGCTTCAAGGTGCCAGGCCTCAGGCTCTCGTCCCCTGGGGAGGAAGCAGGTTGGTTGAGTGGGGAACTCCCTGAGCCAAGCAGGTGATGGGCTGGCAGCTCCCTGGGACATGGCACAGAGCTGCCCCCACTCCGAGGGCCCCTGGAAGGCAGCACTCACCGATGTCCCTGATCAGCAGCCTGTAGGTGCCCTGAGCCTCCTCACCCCAGCAGCGCACCGTGGAGAAGGTCCAGTCAGAGAAGCCATTGGGGTCCCTGCCAAGGGGTGAGGGGAAACAACCCATGAGGGCTTACAGAGCCTGAGCCACCGGGCTGGAGGTGGCCCCGGCGTCCCCTCTCTGTCCCCTGGGTGCTTACGAGTCCATGCTGCGGGCGGTCCCGATCAGGGACACCATCCCGCTGGGGCAGAAGAGCCGGATCTCCAGGTTGCCACGGCGAGGGTGGGTTATGGTGACGGTGACTGCCACGTGCTCCAGGGTCCTCATGCCAGACAGCTCCAGGTTGGCAGGGGTGACTGGGAAAGGGAAAGGGGCTGGTCAAGGCTGGTGGCGTTGGCATGGAGTCCCCAGTGCCAGGCAGCCACACTGGGCTGTGGTGCCACTTAACAGGACACACGCGCTGTCTCTGCCTCTTCCCAGCTGCCCTGTGTGGGACTGGGAGCAGAGGCCAGGTGTCCAGGCTGGCCCATCCCAGCTCCACAAATGCTCACAGCCCCAGAGCTGCTGCCCACAGCCCCTCTGCAGCGGGGCGAGCCTGGGTGGTGGCTGCTCCCAGCCCTGCTCAGGGGGCCGTGGGCACAGGCCACCTCTCAGGGCCAGCAGTGTCCCCTGGGTGCAGGCCCTGCCGGGGCTGGGAAGGGCTGGGCCGAGCTCTCCTTGCCCCGGTAGCAGCGCTGCTGTTCCGGACGGGCCTGGCCAAGTCGGGAGCTGCAGCATTGCCTAAAATGGTCAAAGGCAGCACAGAGCTTCTGGCCGCTGCCCAGCCCAGCCCTGCTCCGAGCCCTGCCTGCCCCAGACACATCAGTGCCGACGGAGCTGTGGGGAGGGAGGGATCCCCTGGGGACGGCAGCAGAAAAAGCCCAGCACTTAACCCCTTCCCTGCCTCCTGCAGCCCAGGGCCGGCCCTGCTGTGCCCCACGCCGGGGCAGGGCTGGCCCAGCACGTGCTGACCGTGGCACACCTGCTCTTACCGTTCCAGGCCACCTCCAGCTCCCGCGGGAGCCACGGGATGCTCCTGCCCTCCTTCAGCACGGGGCTCACGTACGAGGCCAGGTAGGGCACGGACTCCCAGATCTGCCAGCGGAGGAGAGAGGCTTCAGCACGGATTGCACCCTCCCTGCACATCCACCCCTCCATCTCCCACAGCTCTCACAAGCTCCTGTGAGAGCATCCTGTGCTGGATGTGGGCCCAGGCCAAGGGGCCTCTCCCGATGATGCTCTGGGACACGCAGGCTGCTGTGACACCCCAGGCACGGCAGCACTGCCCACAGGTCTAGGAGAGGAGGGGAAGTCACCGCCCGGGAGCCAGAAGGGCTGATCAAGGTTTGGGACACCCCAGCTCTAGGTTTGTCACAGTGGTTTTGGGAGATGTCTTGAGGCTGTTCCACCCCAACCCTCGGTACCGTGGGACAGGGAAGAGCAGAACCCAAGTGCCTGCAGGAAGAGGGAGCAGCCTGAAGGCCCTGTGACCTGGGGGCACGGCTGGCAGCAGCAGTGACCCGGGACAGCTGCACAGAGCTCCACACACCAGCTGGGACCAAGTGCCAAAGGGACGTGCCCTGGGCTCCGTGTGACCAGAGGAGGAAGAGATGGGGATGCCGCCGCCTGCTCCCACACCAGTGTCCCGGAGCTGCCAGCTGAGAACAGCCTGTTTCTCAGGCTGGACACCCTCCCTGCAGCCACTGTGGAGGGAGGAAGGTGCTGGGGCTGCTGACGAAGCTCCCGCTGCCGTGAATCAGCTCGCCATGGCTATATATAGTGCTGGAGAGCAGCAGCTCGGGGCAGCTTTCAGGCACTGCTGGGAGCCTCGTGACCTCATACCAAAAGCAGCCTCCGAGCCAGGGCCAGCAGGATGGTGGCCAAAGTGCTGGCCCTGAACAGCAGCGGTGTCACCCCACGGCATCACCAGGACAGGGCTTGTCCCTGCCGTGGGGCTGGGCTGCTCTGCCTGCCCAGGGGACAGGTGTGGCAGGGCAGGGATTACCTTGGCAGCGTTCACCAGCCTCCAGGCGTTGAGCAGGCCGAAGCCATGCTGGTGGCTGTGGCTGAAGCCCGCCTGGTTCGTGTCCCACTTGGCGTGACGGTCCTCGTACTGCAAAGACACACAGGGCGCTCTGCTTACCTGGGGGGACACCAGCAGCCTGAAACCCCCAGGCCTGAAGGGAAGGAGCCCCAGACATGTTCCACAGTGGTGGGGAAGCAAACCCACATGGCCTTATTAGAAAGGAACAGGTTGATCTTTGTTTGAAACAAATCCCAGGACACAGTGGCTTCCCAGCTCCTCAGAAAGGAAATGGAGCAGCACGAAAGGGCACAAATGCCTCTGCTCTGAAACATCCCAGCTGCTCCCTGCTGCCCAAACCACTGCCTGTGGCATGGCAGAAGCCTTGGAGAGAAGGAACAGAGTCCCTTAAATCACCAAGAGCTGGGGCAGGACAGATCTGGGTCCCATCACTTACTGGGTTGTACTGCTCTGGCAACATAGGCTTGGAAGTTATGGAGAGCACTGTCCCATGCCAGAGAGCACAGCATCAGTTGGACACAGACTCCTGCTCCCCAGAGGGGTGTGGAAGAAACCCCATCCCCCCAGTCAGTTCCCATTCCTGCTCTGGGTGAAGGGAAGAGCTGTGTTTGCTGCCCAGCTCTCTGTTGTGCCTGTTTCCAGGAGCCCAGATCTCTGGAGAGCCCAGGAAAGGCCAGGCCAGGGCAGAGCTCCTCACTTTCCCACTGCCTGGACCATGAGGTGACACTGCAGAGGTGTCAGCCTTTGGGCTGGGCCAGCCCCACTGCAGGGCTGAGCCCTAGAACCTGCTGAGCCCCTGGAACCTGCTGAGCCCCTGGAACCTGCTGAGAACCCTGGAACCTGCTGAGCACCCTGGAACGTGCTGAGACCCCTGGAACCTGCTGAGCCCCTGGAACCTGCTGAGAACCCTGGAACCTGCTGAGCACCCTGGAACGTGCTGAGACCCCTGGAACCTGCTGAGCCCCTGGAACCTGCTGAGAACCCTGGAACCTGCTGAGCACCCTGGAACGTGCTGAGACCCCTGGAACCTGCTGAGCCCCTGGAAGACCCCTACATTGGCAGATGGAGGCATTCCTGAGGCAAACAACCCATTTATTATCATGACAGGGGAGAATGCCTCAGCCACATTCCTGGGAGGAACACGGGGTGAGGGGAAGAGGCCACATGCCCGTGCTGGGAGCCAGACGAGGGAGAGATTTACGGAGGGGCAGCAGACGTAAACAGGGATGTGCACAGCAGGGCCCTGCCGTGCTGCAGCACCCCTGAGGGGAGCACTGGCACGGAGGGAGGCAGGAGGGCAGGGCCAGCCCTCACCTTGGTGGCAGTGAAGACGATGACGTGCTGCACGTCCCGCCAGGTGAGGCACGGCCGCACCTGCAGCATCAGCGCGATCATCCCCGCGGCCAGCGGCGCGGCGGCCGACGTCCCCGTGTGACCCTCCGTGCAGCCCGTGCCCTTCTGCAGGTCCCAGTCCGTTGTCACCTGCCCAGGAAGAGGAGACAGGCCCCCGTCACGCTGCTGTGCCGTGCTGGGGTGGCTGGGCAGGTACACGTGGTCCTGGACCTGAGCTGTGCCCTTGCCGGCCCAAGCTCAGCCCGTGACACAACTGTCCCTGCTCAGTGCCAGCCAGGAAGGGCCCCTGGGACAGCCTCACTGCAGGGACAGTGATCCCAGCTGGGAAATGATGCATGGAGACTGCTCCCTTGGGAGAGAGAAAGCAGCCCTCACTAGGCAGCTTAGTGGGAAACTCCTGGCAGATACAGTTTGGGTTTCTCTTCACTCTCACTGCTGATCCCACTGTCACAACCTCCAGGGGACCCAGTGTCACAGACTGCAGGGAGACCACATGGGACTGTGCAGAGCACTCAGAGCCTCTGAAGAGGTATCAGGAGGGTCTCAAATTATGCCACCTCACTGCAGAGCAAGTGCATCCACCTCCCTCTGCTCCCTGTGGTGAGAAAGCCCAAAATCTGAAGGGTTTCTTGTGGTTTTGCTTGACTCCATCCCATTTTTCCAGCTGTGAGTGGCTCCAGCTCATGCTGGGACACTGAGTGTCCCACACAGAGCACCCCGAGAGCACAAACTTTCAGTAGGAAGCACATCCAGTGCCAGGAGCTGTATTAAATTCTTCCCATTAAGGAAACCACACAAAGTTTATGGTCTGGTAAAAAAAAAAAAAGCTGGAGCAGATGGCTGCAGGGAAGTTAACTCTGGCACCACTGCAGTGAGCTCCAGGGTGTCCAGGAGCAGACTGTGCTCCTGAAAAAGGGCCGTGTGGGGTTTAGAGCTGGCTGAAGGAGCCACTGTGGTACAGGCTGTTCCCAGGCTACGTGTGGAGCTCTTCCTGGCTGCCCCACCGAGTGCCAGCTCCCCTGTCAGTGTCCCATAAAGCCAGTGTTTAAAATGAACGTGCATTTGTGACCTTCAAAGCACTCACACGCTGCTGGGGGAAACCACACCAACCCATGAGCCTGTAGCTCCTGATGGAATGCAGCAGAGCCCTGGCTGGCTCCCTTTTCCCAGTGTCAGTGCTTTCCCAACCAGCCTGGGACAACTGCAGGGATTTCTGAAAGCAAAATTCAGCCCTGTTCTGGGCTTTCCTCTCTCTGTGGCAGATTGTGCCTGGCCTGGCTGGGCACAGATCCCTGCCCTGGCTCTGGGCTGCGGGAGGAGCTTGCTGAGTCCCAGCCAGGTGCCCAGGCTCTCCCTGCTGCCCCGGTTCCCCCAGCACATGGGGAAGCCTGTTTGACAAGCCTGGATTCAGCTGCTCCGTGGCAGGCACAGAGCCACAGGGAAGGGCTTTTGGGAAGCTCCTGTCCTGGTGGGAGATCCTCCAACCATGGACAACCCAAACCTAAAAATCAGGAGCCAGTGATGTTTCCCCCAGGCTGCCCTGGGGTGGATGGGCCCTACAGTCCCTGCTGGCCCCACAGCTCAGGAAGGGGTCACAGCACTGGGGTGGGGGCAGCCTGGCACCAAGGGAGGGACAGGCTGGGTCAGGCCTGCAGGGGGGAAAACAGCTCTGGCTGCTTGGCTCGGGCAGAAAGGACGTGTTGTTGACAAGAAATCGTTTCTTTGGCAAAAGAAGGGAAAAGCTGACAAAAATATTCTTAAAAATTCGACTGGGAGAGGCCCACATGCCAGAACGGAGGAGAAGCTGGGGCCAAGGGGTTTAAAGAGCCCGATGCTCTCCCTGCCTTCCATGCTCCAGCATCCCCTGGGAGCAGAGCCAGGGGGGCTGGCTGTGGAGCTGCCACAGGGCTGACAAACATGACCCTCCCTGTTTGTGTAGGGCCCTGGCTCCCAGAGGAACTGCATGGGAACGGGAGGGGCTGTCCTTCCCTCCCTCCTCCTGGCTGTCCCCGGGGTGGCCAGCAGGGCACAGGGGACACAGGTACTCACGATGCTCCTCATCATCTTGTCCCCGCCGCTGAAGGTCACGGCCAGCATGGAGGCACACTCCTCAGCATAGAAGGGCATGGAGCCCGTCTCATCCACGGCTCCTGGCAAAAGGGAAAGGCACTGCGTGACACCTGAAACCTGCTCTGCTTCAACTGATGCAATTTCAAGGTGTTGATCCCCTGGGAGCCTCGCCTGCCAGATGTGCTCTTCCAGGGCCTGCGAGCTGGGCAGGGAAATCAGAACCAAGCCTGTATTTTCCCCGCCTGGAAGATCTACAGCAAGGGCACAATAAATAATTCCTCACTGTGCCCAGTATCACACAAATCTTATGCCCCTCACGCAGCCTCTGCTCTGGAGAACGTGGATTACATGTTTCTGCTCTCACACTGATGATGGGAATGCTGCATTCCAGGTCATTCCCTGAACGTGGCAGTGTCTGTCACAGCCCCGGGAGGGAGGCCTGGACACAGGCAGCAATTTCTCTGGCCTCCTCTTGCTCTGTAGGTCAGAAGCAAACTGCAGGCTTGGGGGCTGAAGCCCAGCACACCCTCGACACTGCCATGCTTGTTCCCAGACACTTTCCCACAGGTTCCCACCATCCAGCCAGCCCCCAGCTGGGCAGGTTCTGTGCTTTTGGGAAGACTCGCTGCTCCAGGCTGGGAAGGCAGGAGACAGAAGAGCCAGGCTCACCTATGGTGACAGTGTAGATGGAGTTGGCGTAGCCATCGTAGTTGCAGTTGTCACTGTGCTGGCCCCCGTTGCCACTGGCCACCACGAAGATGCTCCCGAAGCCCCGGCGACCCGCGATCACCCCGTGCTGCAGGGCAGCCTGTGGGCAGGGACAGGGCAGGGGGGCTCTTCTGGGTCCTTCCAGACTGATCCCAGTGGTTTCTGAGAGCAGCCAGCCCAGCAGTGCGAGCAGGGCTCCCCACACTGCCCCTCTGTGAGTGCCCAGCCCCAAAGACACGGGGGCTTTGCCTTTGCTGAGACACACCACACCACGGGCCCCACCTGGAGGCACACTTCAGCCCAGACACCATTCCCACCTAGGGAAAGGACACGTCTGATGGGTGAGCAAGAACACAAGCCCACTGGATGAGCAAGAACACAAGCCCACTGCAAGTGGCTGCCCTGCTCTCCCTCCCCCTGGCACAAGAAGGCACATTCTGCCCTTCTGACTGGGCTGTGGCACAGGGAGCTCTGCCCAAGCTCCGTGTCCTGGAGCTTATTCCAGCTGTCTCTGCAGGCAGGAAGGGAATAAATTAACTTGCAGAACTGGAAACCATTTGTTATGGTGAAGGAACAGCTCGGTTGTCAGCGCTGCTCCGAGGAGCGCAGGAATTGCTGAGTTGTGGTTGGAAAAGCACAGCAGAAGAGCACTGGAGCAGAACCACACCCCATTGCTGGCTGTGGGGCCCCTCGGTGACCCCTTGCTGCAGCACAGGCAGGCTGGGCGTGTTTTGCAGCAGCTCTGCAGCGCCGGAGCTCTGAGAAAACTTTAATGGCCTGGGAAAGAGCAGCCTCAGCTCTGACTCTTCCTCCCACTGCAATTCCACTCCCCTTATTTACTCCCAGTATCCCAAGGCACCATCCTTGCCTGGAGAACCACCCTGAGCACAGGGAAAGCTCGGTCTCCTGAGCAGGGAGCATCCTGTGGGCTGCACAATTGTCAGCGCAATACCANCTGCCCTGCCCTCCTGCTGCAGCGTCACCTCTCCCAACCGCACAGGGACAGGGAAACCTCCGCTGGCACCCAGGGACACCAACAGACATGCAGGGTGTCACAGCAACGTCCCTCCCCGCCTCAACAGGCAGGCAAGAAGTCACAAGGCTGGGAGGGTCCCTCAGGGCTGCTGGGGTCAGGTTTTACCTTTCCCAGTTGGTGGGGGCCATCCACAGTCTTGCCATCGTCATCGGGACCCCAGCTGCAAAGAGAGACACCGTGAGGTGACAGCCCCGGGAGCCACAGGCAGCTCTTCCTGCCACTACAGCGAGCTCCAGCAGCCACCAGCTGCTCCCAGCACCACCACTGGGACTGCAGAGCACTGCACTTTCCCACCCATCAGGATGGCCCCTCGCTGGTGGGACATCGCTGTCGTGTTTGCTCTGTGCCCCTGGGTCAGATTCCAGCGGACAAAATGTTTGATTTTTATTTAACAAGCGGCTTTTTGCATGTTCCAGTCCCTGTCAGACAGCTCAGCCGGGGCTGCCTGACCACAGTGGGGAGCACAGTGTCCCCTCCAGCACAGCCAGCCCAGGGGATGTGCTGCAGCAGCACACAGAGGGAGATCTCACAACCGCAGGTGCTGTGCAGAGCCCGGGACAGGTCTCCAGGAACAGGATTTTGGTGCCTCAAGGCTAACTGCAGCCACAGGAGCACGGGAGCTGGTGTGGGCGCTCAGCCATCAGCTGTGACCCCGTGCCCAGGCAGAGCAGGGCCCGCAGCCCCTGGGGGCTCACCTGCAGCTGTAGATGTCATTGATCTGATAGTGCTTGTTGAAGGCGATGGCCTCCATGCTGTCCGTGAGGGGCCCGTCCAGCACTCGGATGCCTGCAGGACAGAGGACAAGGAAAGCGACTGACACGGGTCACATGAGCTGCATAAACTGCAAACAAACTCCTGGCTTGAGGCTGCCCCGCCGTGCTCACCCTGCACGGCCAGCCCAGCTTCGGAGCTAAGCTAAGGCCGCTAAGGCAGCGCCAGGCCTGGTTTGCTGCCCCAGTGCCTCCAGACACAGCCTGAGCACGTCGTGGCACAACTGCCTGGCTCAGCACAGCTGCTCTGCCAAAAGTTTGGCAGCCAGGGAGGCCAGGAACACTCTGGAAAAGCTGCCAGGAGCCAGCTCCTCTGGAGAGGAGCTCAGGCGGGCGCCAGGCTCTCCCTGCAACACCCAACCGGGCCGAGCACGGCAGCGCTGGCTCAGAGCTGCTGCAGCCCGTGGAGCCGTGCCCACCCCACGGATCCAGGGGGAGGCACGCTGGGGCTGCCCGGCCCCCTGCTCGTACCCGCGATGCGGCTCCCGTAGGCGACTCCCACCGTGCAGAAGCTGTTGTTTGGCACGGCCGCGATCTCCCCGGCGCAGCGGGTCCCGTGGTGGTTCCCGTTCTCCTCGTCGGGGTGAGGCATAGGGTCAGGGTCGTTGGAGTTCAAGTCATAGCTGCCTTCTGGGCTCTGGAAACAGACCCACAGTCAGGACTGGGGCTCTGCTCTCCTCAGTTTGGGGAAAGCAGGAGTCAAGAGAATGCAACATGGCTGAAACACAGGCTGGAAGTCACGGGAGCTTGGGGGCTGCTTCCTCGCAGGGCTGCTGCTCAACACTGCTATCTGCTGTGGTGGGGAAGGGACCGACCACTGCAGCTGCAGGTCAGAGGGACGCCAGTTGCCTCCCATGGGCTGCACAAAGGCAGGCAACCCCGACACTTGGGTGCAAAATCTCCCAGGGAAGGTTTGCTGCTGGCACTTTCCGCCCCGGCTGAGCCCGAGGTGACGGTGCAGGCTGGACTCTGAGCTCTCACACGCCGCTGTCACACTGCCCGGCCTCCAGCCTGCGCAGGCACTCACGTAGTTTGGCTGGATGTCCTTGATGGTGTGCTCCACGCCATCGTCCACCACCACCACCGTCACCCCGTGCCCCGTCACGTTCCGCTCCCACACGCCCGTGACGTTGATGTCCTTCCCGGGGCTCTTGCGGTTGTTCTAAGTGCCAGAAAGGACAATGAGGGGAGAGGCTCAGCACTGAGGGGACCTCCTGGTGCACTGGATATGACGTGTGGGGCTGGGGCCAGCACGGGAAGGAGTCACAGGCCAGTCAGGGGAGATCATTTGAGGCTGACAGTGAGCAACAGTTGCTCAAGCTGTGCCACGGAGAGCACAGTGTGCTCCAGCCAAACCCCTCTGCCCACCCCAGTGCCACCACCAGCTGCAGGAGCCGCTTCCTCCCATTATCACAGAGAGCACGTGGCAGGCAGGGCGAGCTCTCAGCGAGCTCCCTCCTCAGCAAAGGACAGAAAGAGGCTGTTCTGCCTCCCTCATGACAGCTTGCCCGTGGCCACACAAACAGCCCGAGCCAGCGAGCACAGCAGGAGCCGGGAAACCACTCACCAGATGCCACTGCTGGGGGTATTTGGGATCGTTAAAGTGCAGGCTGCGCTTGGAGCGCTTCAGAAGCTTCTGTTCCGAGTGCCACCGCACGCTGTCGTGCTGTGCAAACAAAGTGTCCACCGACCTCCTTATTGCTTCGTGCTCAGTCGCCGCGTGGCCATCGGGCTGGTAGGCAAAGAGGTAATGGCCCTTGAGCTCCCCGACACGGCCCATGTTCACCAGCCCCGCAGTCCGGGCCAGCTCCTCTGCCCGCTGCTCCAGCTCCTCCTCGGGGGCATCCAGGCTGACCGCCCAGCTCAGCCTCCCGTGGTGGCCCTCAGTGTCCGGAGCGCGCTGCCCGCCGCAGGCCGGGCCGGCCGCCGAGGCCAGGGGGACCCAGGCAGCGCTCAGCCAAAGGCACGTGTGGATGCAGAGCGTGGCCTCCATCCCTGCCCTCCATAGCGGCGCTGCCCGCCTCCAATGCGGCATCAGACAGGCGGGCTGCAACAGCAGACGTGAAGCCGGTCAGAACCCCTCCTGATGAGGGACACGGTGGCCAGGGTGTCACCTGAAGGCCCCACAGAGCTTGCCACCAACCCGCTGCACAGCAGATCCCCTTCCTGGGAAAGCCCAGCCGAGGGGGCTCCTTCCCAGCGGTTCAGAACGGGAGAAACACCCAGGCTGGGCAGGGATCGATCCCGAACGTGCCGTGCCTGCTGGGCGGCAGCCCCGGGCCAGGAAACACGGCGCTGGGCTGGCAGGAGGAGCCACTTCCCCCTCTCGCCTCTGATAAGGAACTGATAAGAAACTCCCGATGCGCGGCTCCCCGGAACAAACACCACGGGCAGCGCCGTGCTCCGTGGGCAGCCGAGAGCCGGTTCCTCTTCTGCAGGAGCCCCACCGAACCCGTTCCTCACCTGCTCCACGGCCGGAGGAACCTGCTTTTCCCTGGCGTGAGCGGAAACCACCACCGAGCCCCGGTTCAACCCGCATTCCGCAAGGCAGGGCCGCGCAGAGCGGGGAAAACCCCTGGGGATCCCGAGATCCCGCTCCCTTGGAGGTGCCCGGAGCTCGACACCCCCGGCCCTTTTCCCCCTTCGATCCGGTCCTCTGGCCTCTGACACAGCTCATCAGCCGCGGCTGCTGCTGGACACCGAGCTCCAGGTTTCTCTCCCTAAAACTCGCGCTTTCATGCGCCCCTCGCTGCACCCCGGCGGCGGCACCGG
>VXBQ01007575.1:103161-117769 GCA_013400175.1 Phainopepla nitens | reverse complement strand
AGGCGGCCCCGGCCCGGCCGTCGCAGAACATCGCCGTGCAGGTGGGTGCAGCTCCCCCGGGGCTCCCGGGGCTCGCGGTGTGCGGGACGAGGGCCCTGAAAGGCTCTTGTAGAACCCGGAGGACAAAGAACTGAGTAAGTCGAGACTGAGGGGTGAAACATCCATACTGCTGTCTGCCCGGTCCTCTGCTTTGAACAGTCTTTAATTAATCTTTAATTAAAATTCAGCCCTATTGAGGCTACAGCTGGAGTGCTGTGTTCAGGTCTGGGCTCCTCAGTACGAGAAAGACAAGGAGCTACTGAGGAAAGGTCCAACAGAGGCTACGAAGATGATGAGGGGTTTGGAGCATCTCTTTTATAAGGAGAGACTGCAGGACCTGGGCCTGGTTGGCCTAGACAAGACTGAGAGGGGATCCCATTAATGCATATAAATATCTCCAAGGGGTGTCAGAGGATGGTGCCAGATTCTTTTTGTTGGTGCCCAGCTACAGGATGAGGAACAATGGCCATAAACTAAAATGATAAGTTTCATCTCGATATGACAGAGAGCTCCTTTCCATGGAGGGTGGCAGAGCACTGGAACAGGTGCCCAGGGAGGGCCTGGAGCCCCTCTCTGGTCACTGCAGGGGCTGATCTCAGTCATCTCCCTTCACAGACTGACTTCAAGGCGGCCGATGCGGACGTGAACACGGACCAGGACATCGAGAAGAACTTGGTGGGTATCGAAGCCCTGCGCTCAGGCCCGGGCTCTGCCGCTCACGCTCCCAGGCAGAGGAGCTGGAGCTGTTCTTCCTACTTTTTTTCTATCAAAATAGAATCATAGAATCATTATGGTTGGAAAAGACCTCCAAGACCGTCAAGTATCAGCCTTGAAGTCCTTAAGCTGTCCTTGTTACAGAGGAATTTTGCTCTCCACTGCAGGACAAGATGATGTCGGAGCGGGCCTTGCTGAAGGAGCGCTATCAGGAGGTGTTGGACAAACAGAGGCAGGTGGAGAATCAGCTGCAGGTCCAGCTTAAGCAGCTCCAGCAGCGAAGGGAAGAGGAGATGAAAAACCACCAGGTATGTGGTGAAGAAGTGTTTTTGTTTAACCTGCCCTGTAACTGATTTTAAAATCTTTATGAAGAGGCAGGAGAACCTGCGGTCCAGAGCATCAGCCTCCTGAGTTTCCTCATAATAACCAATTTATATCTTGACTGGATCTGCCAAAAAGAAAGAGGTTGCTGTGTAATCACATTAATCAATTATTCAAAAAAGTTAATAGATTTTAAATCAAAAGCATTACTTGGTAATTTTGCTCTATATTTGTGTGATGCTTCTTTTACTCCAGGAGATCCTGAAAGCAATTCAGGATGTTACGATCAAGCGAGAAGAGACTAAGAAAAAGATGGAGAAAGAAAAGAAAGAATTCCTGCAGAAAGAGCAGGATCTCAAAGCTGAAATTGAGAAACTCTGTGAGAAAGGCAGAAGGTACTGGTATGGAAAAGAAAGTGATTATTTTTGGGGAAGAAGACCTTGCTTAACTGTGCTATACACCTGATGGAGCAAGGAGCTTTAAACTTTTAGGACGTAGCAAGTGTGTAGGTCAGACCTGTATATGGATGGATTTGGGATAGGCCCTCTATTTGAATTGGCACTTTTATGGAGCCATTCTATCATGTCATAGAGGTCTGGTTTTTATTCTGAGGGCTCGGTGATGTTTTTGGGTAAAACTCCTCCAGTGATGGCTCAGAGTGCTCAGCCCTTTTCCCCCAGGTGACCAGGTGACGTGCTGAGGGAGCAGCACAGCTGCCTGCAGCAAGCCTGCTTCTGTGCCACAGCCTTTGTGCAGTGTCGTGAGGCAGCAGCATTTGTGCTCCAGAGGCTGTTGGGGGCTGTTTTCCCACACACACTGCAGGGAGCCATCCCCAGCCCGTGGTGTGTGGTTGGCCCAGGGATATGCTGGGAGAGGGTTTGGTTTGAATGTGGGCCCTGCCTCGTTGGGATTCCAGCTGTGCTGTCCCTTTTCTCCCGTGCAGGTTGCTGAAGGAGCAGGAGGAGAAGGAAAACAAGATTGCCTCTCTGATAGCAGAGCAGTCTGATGAGAAGTAAGGCTCTTATCCTTCACCTGATTAATGCTGCACTCTTCCTTCCTGTCATTTTGCCTCAGAGGGAATCCGATGCTCTTGGTTAGGACAGAGTAGGGACAATGATCCAGCAGTGCCACTTATGTGCTCTAGAGGTTTTATCTCCTCTTTCAGCATCAGGGCTCTGGATTAAATCTTCTTTGATCCAGTCACAAGCAGACTCCTGGATACTTGGGACATAAAGATCCCCTAAGATTAGAGTTTGTGCTTGGTGGATTGACTCAGCTTGTAACTGCTACTTCTGATTGAAGTTCATCTCCCCAGTATTAGGGCAAACTGATTTCCCTGTCTGTTCCCCACAGCTGTCCAGCTGCACTAAACTCTGCCATGCTCTGGTGTTGAAAGCTGGGCAGGGATGCTCCAGATCCAGATGTTCCCAAAGTACAGGTGGAAATGCCCAGCTTTAAACTTCTCCAGGATCAGAACAGCATCAGAACCCTGCTGCTCGGGTCAATTCCTGGTTCAGATCTTCCCTGGGATTGAGCTGAATTTTGCCAAGGGGAATTCCCCTTGTTTGGCCCAGCGTGTTTGCACGCTGCTTGTTTGTGTGCTCCAGAGCAGCTCGCTGCTGGGACAGTGACTGACACAGCCCAGGGACCTGGGGCTGGTGTCACGGTCTGGAGGCTGCTGATCTTCCATGGTTCCACCCGTCCAGAGCTCCTGGGATCCATCCCTTTGTGGCCATTCTGGCGCCTGAGCCTAAGGAAACTCGTTCTGTTCTGTGTGCAGGCAGCTGTGGGAGATGGAGCTGGACAAGCTGAAGAACCAGCACAATGAAATCAACAGGAACATTCTTGAGGAGACAGAACGGGCCTGGAAAGCAGAGGTGAGCAGCTGACTTCTTCCCTGCAAAGTGGTTGTTTGAGATCCCAGATGGTGAATGGACAGTTGTGTGAAGTTAAGAGCAGTTAAGGACCAGGCCAAGTCCCCTTTTGCGGGATAAGAGGGAAGATGAACACGTGTCAGTGCAGTGAGCATTAGTGGGGAGCAGTGCCCAGTGCCTGGTCGGGCAGCAGGAAACGGGAGTACAAAAACTGAGCCTCTCTGCACAGATCCTGTCCCTGGAGAGCCGGAAGGAGCTGCTGGTGTTGAAGCTAGAAGAAGCAGAAAAAGAAGCAGAGCTGCACCTCACCTACCTCAAGTAAGTCTGTGTCGTGTCAGAAGTGGCAGGGAGGGTCACTCAGGTGTCCCCGTGTCCCATCTCCTCTTCCTTTGCTTACGCTGGAGGTTGGACTGGAATAGTTCGGGGTTTCCTGTGGTTTTCTTACTGGATCAGTGTGATTCAGTGATGTCACACAGCAGGGGTATGTGGGGCTGTGCCTATCCCCTGTCACTGTTCATCTGCCAGGCTCAGTCAGTGCTGTTGACTGTGGTGTCCCTGTGTGCCCCACATCAGTCCCTCTCCCTTGTGGGGTGCCTCACCTGGGGCTGAGCCCTTCCCAGCCTGCTGGAGGAGGGGAAGCCAGGAGGGTGAGGGGGGTTGCTTGCTCCCACTTTGGTGCCAGTGAGAGCACAGTTGCAAGTGGGAAAGTTCAGCTGTGCTTGCAGGTCTGCACCGCCCACGCTGGAGACCATGAGGCCAAAGCAGGAGTGGGAGATGAGGCTGAACAGGATAAGAATCACCAAGCAAAGTGTCCGAGTAAGTTCTGCTGACCTCTCCCAGCCTAGCAGTGAGCAGTTCTTCACACACACAGTGAGCATTCCTCACATACACAGTGTTTCTCCCTTCAGCTCCTCTTCATTCTTCTGTGGAGCCAAACAGTGCCACTTTAGGGCCTGCCACCCCCTGGCTTAGAATGCCCCAGGCTTGCTCAGGTTTGATAGATGTGCCCGTTTTCTTCCCTCTCTGCTAGGATCAGTTCAACGACCACATCCAGATGGTGAGGAATGGCACAAAGCTGAGCAGCCTCCCCCAGATCCCGACACCGACGCTGCCTCCTCCGCCTTCGGAAGTGAGTGCCTCTCCAGCCCCACTGCAGTCCGTGCTGCCAGGCCCTGGCACAGCTGGCCTGCTGCTGTGCATGTGTGTCATGGCCTATTCCCTGTCTGGGCTTACTAGAGAGGAGGGGAAGGGTCTCCTTCCCTTTCCAGCTGCCAGTGCCTGCGGTTCCCACCTCCCTCGCTGTCTGGAGAAGAGGGCACTCAGCTCTGCTTCCTGGTGGTCTTGCTCTAACCAGCCTTTCCCTCCTCCCCTGTTTCTCTTCCTCAGACAGATTTCATGCTGACGGCATTCCAGCCCAGCCCATCCCTGGCTCCCCGGCTCCCCTTCCCCATCGGGCCCGTCCCCGTGCCCATGGTCATGCCGAGCGCCGATCCTCGGGCGCTCTCCTTCCCCCTGCTGAACCCCGCCATGTCCAGGCCCAACCAGCCCTCGCCGCCCCTGCCCTCCTCCCAGGGCAGGAACAGCCCGGTGGTGGCGTCGCTCCTGGGCACGCACAGCCCCCCCATGCCCCCCGCCGCCTCCATCCCTCCCCCGCCCGGCCTGGGCGGCGCTGCCGAGTTCCACCGGCCCCAGCCCCAGCCGGCCGACAAGCTGGAGAAGCTGCTGGAGAAGCTGCTGACTCGGTTTCCACAGTGCAACAAGTAAGGGTCTGCTGGTGTTTGTCGGGAGGGTGAAGGCCTGTGCGTGCAGTGGGAGCTGGGGTCGGGGGAATGGGAGCTCCTGGCGTGAGTGGGAAGTGAGGCAGGCAAAGGTGGGGGTCTCCATCAGGATAGGGATCGCTGGGAGCTTTGCAGGACAGCAGGGATGTCTGGGCACAGCCAGGAGCCCTCCAGCCTGTCTCTGGGGATTCCCTGCTCCTTCCCCAGTGTTTTGGGGAGAGAAGCTCTTCAGCACCTGACTCGCCTCCCTTGGAGGGCGGGGGGGAAGCACGCGGCCTCCCCCAGGCAATGGTGGCTGAGGGATCCCAGTCTGTGAGGACTGGGAACTCTTAGCAGGCTGCTGTCCACGCAGGGCCCAGCTGACCAACATCCTGCAGCAGATCAAGACTGCCCGCAGGACCATGGCTGGCCTGACCATGGAGGAGCTGAACCAGCTGGTGGCAGCCAAGCTGGCGGAGCAGCAGGAGCGGGCAGCGGCCGGTGCTCAGGTGGGATGGTGTGGGGGCTGCTGGAAGGGGGGCCTGGGGAGCAGGGAGAGCTGCCCCTGCTCCCTGGTTCCCCACAGAGCTTGGGCTGTGCGTCAGGGCTGTCCCCTGGGTTCCCCATCCTGCTGACTGCAGCGTAACCAGGGAACGCTTTTCCCCGGGGTGGCTGGGGGTGACTCCTCTGTCCTTTCCTGCTGGGCTGTTCTGATGTGCCTCCTCTGCCTTGCTGCAGCCTCTGGGCCGGATCAGGGCCCCCATGTTCTCTGCTCCCCTGCCTCAGATGAGCACACCCATGTTCCTGCCCCCGGCCCAGGTGGCTTTCCCAGGAACAGCGTCACACGTAAGGCTGCCTGGCCTCCCTGGGGAGCGGGGAGGGGGGGCCTGCCTGGGACCTGCCTGGAGGGATGAGCCCCTGGAGCTTCTCTCCTCACACAGCTACCTGGGCTGCTGAGGTGAAGGGGAGGATTGGGGGCACAGATCCTTTGAGTTTCACATTGCAACAGAGGGACACGGGATGTGGTGGTGGCTCTCAGGGCGTGATGGCTGTGGGCAGAGGGGACAGGGCAGCCTGTGGCCTCAGGCTGCAGCTGAATCCGTGATCAGAGCTGTGTGTCTGACTTCCCTGCCTGCTCCTTTCTTTCCCTCACTGCCCATCCCAGACCCCAGCTGCCTGTAAGCTGTGTCTGATGTGTCAGAAGCTCGTGCAGCCTGGTGACCTTCACCCCATGGCCTGCTCACACGTGCTGCACAAGGAGGTGAGTGTGTTCTGCTCCTTGGGGCCTCCTCCTGGTCCTTCCAAGTGACCCTTCCCAAGTCCTTGTTGTGCTGACACCTTGCCAGGAGAAGGGTACGATCAATAAACAGTTTCCCTGCATCCTGTCATCCCATCCTTTCCGTACTCTTGGCTGGGTCACCTGTGTGGCCAGTGGGTGGTGGGTTTAGGAACAGGCTGCCCTTGTGTCCCTGAGCCTGTGCTGTGTCTGTGAGGGTTAGATGCTGGAGCAGGACAGTCTGCAAGGATCTGGAACACAGGGTGAGGAGAGAGCTGCCACTGCTGCCCAGGTGTCTGGGCTGGGTGTGCCCTCTCTTGGGAAGAGGAGGAGACTTTCCCATGGGTCTGGCAGTGGGTCACCTGTGTGGGAAACCCTCCCATCTCAACAGCTCTGGGGCCTCCAGCAGTGTGGCCTCTCAAGGAAATGGAACTCAAGTTGAGGGCCTGATGGTCCTGCAGGGGTGACAAGTGCTCATTCCTCATGGTGACCTTGTGATGGAGGCTGCAAGGAGCAAAGGAAACCATCCCTGAAGGAGTGCTGTGGACAGTGATGGCACCTTTGGGTTCGGCCAGTGGCTCTTGACTAATTCTCTCTCTTCCAGTGCATCAAATTCTGGGCCCAAACCAACACGAATGACACTTGCCCCTTTTGCCCAAGCCTCAAATGACGGCTGCTGGGACAACGTGGGTCCCCAGGAGGAGTTGCTGTGAATAGACAGGATCAGTTCTAAGATTTCTACAGTTCTATATTTATACGATCATGTATACACATGTACATTTTTATTATATAGGTAATGTGTGTATAGAAAGTCTGTAAACATACAAATTCATAAATAAAGTGTGTATATTATGCAGTGATTTGCTGCAGCTCCTCTTTTCTTAGTCCGCAGCCTCGCTGGCTTCTTCCAAATGAGGGTCAGTGTTCCCTGCTTGCTGGGAACTGCCTCAGTTCCCATTTGGATCCCATCAGCTCCCTTCCTCACCACGCCCACGCATCCCTGCCAGTCATCACCTGTTCTTTCCCCTCTTGCCAATGAACAAGTTTCAAGATAAAGAGCCGATTTTTTTTTGTGGTCTTTTCTTTTTAATGTCATAATAATTTACCGTGTTAACATTCATTGTTCTTACATAGACACTGGGTTACAGAGTACTGGAGCCTCCAGCGACAGCCCATGGTCCCGTCCTGTCCTGTCCTGTCCTGTCCTGTCCTGTCCTGTCCTGTCCTGTCCTGTCCTGTCCTGTCCCCTGCTGTCACCGGGCCCCGGGGAGGGAGCGGACGGATGTGGCTGCGCTGCAGCTCAGGATAAACCAACCTGTCAGAATTCCTGCGTTCCCCTCTCCTGCACTTCCTCCCAAAGCACAGGCTGACACGCCAACCCTTTCTCCATGGATTTCGGTGGGATTGCGAGGTGCTCAGCACCACTGAGAATCTTGCAATGACTCTCTAAAAATCCCCCCCCTTCCTCGCAGTGTGCGGCAGGAGTTGGGCACTGCGGCAGCCCCTCTGCCCCAGAGGCAGGGGAGCACCCCAGAGGGCAGGGGAGCACCCCAGGGGGCAGGGGAGCACCCCAGAGGATAGGCTAGCACCCCGGGAGGGCAGGGGAGCACCCCGGGAGGGCAGGGGAGCACCCCAGAGGATAGGGAAGCACCCCAGGGGACAGAGAAGCACTCCAGAGGGCAGGGGAGCACTCCAGAGGGCAGGGGAGCACTCCAGAGGGCAGGGGAGCACCCCAGGGGACAGGGGAGCACCCCGGGGACTGAACCCACCGCAGGCCAGCTCCTCCGGTGCGCATGCACACGCTCGGGGCGTGTTTTAAGGCAGTGGTCCACAACAGAGTCTATGGGGTCCTGGGGGTCCTGGGCAGGCACGAGGGTGGGGAGAGAAGGTTGCCCTCTTGCAGGGAGTGGCTGGATGCGGGTTTGGAGCGAGGCTGGGGCCGGGGGGCTCTGTGTGAGCAGGGGCAGTGTGGGGGCTGTTGTGGCAGTGCCCCATGCGAGGGCTGGCTGGTCTCCTAGGCTGCCTGTGTCTCCTGGCTCCCTCGCTGCTTTCCCAAAGAAACGTTTGGCTGCAGGGTTTAGTTAACAAGCTTTATGCTCGGTGACTGCTGTGGGTCCTCAGTCTGTCCCTGTCTGACCTGGTGGCTCCACGGGGCAGCCGCCAGCTCGGCCCTGGCACCGCAGGTATCCCCTCCTTGTTCATGGAGGAGTGATGCCTTTTAATTGTGGAATCTCCATGTCTGAGCTCTTTCCTATCCAGGCTGGAGGCAGAGAAGCAAGGGAACACAGCACTACCACTGCCTGCAAGGTCACGGGTGTCTGCTCTGGGGAGGGGACTGTGATCCCGCAGCACGGGGAGGAGGGGTTGTCCTCACACACCAGAAGATCCTCCCTCTGCTGCAGGAACACCACAAGGACAGAGGTGCCTCCTGTGCTCAGGGTCCTTTGGGCTTGTGAGCCACTGCTGTGCATGCTCCAGCCCTGCACCCCCTCCTCAAGCCAGCTGGGACCCCCTTCCCATCATGTGTTCCCACCAAACACGTGGCTGCGGCGTGAGCCCTGGCCCTGCGTGCTGCCCACAGTGGCCGAGGACTGAGCAAGGCTAAAAAGATTAAAAAAAAAAAATCCAAAACAAAACAGGACCAACCCCTAATGCTGGAACAGTGGCTTTCAGGGCTAGAATTAAAAATAGAGATACATGGATATATTGTACAAGCGAGAGGCGGCCGTGGTCTGTACACGTGGGACCGGCTCTGTACACGCTCTCAATGCACAGCCGCGCTACCAGTGACACGCTTTGTAAAAAAAAACCCAAATAAATACAACCATGTATTTAAAAAACAACAAATGCTGCAGTTCCCACAGCTGCTGCCTGTCCGCAGGATGCCAGGGCGTCCCACAGCCAGGCCTGGACGTGTGGAGTGAGCAGAGAGGAGCTGCTGTGCCGTAGGGTGTGCTGGCGGTGAGGTGGGGGGTGCAGGGGGGGCCCAGGCTCCCCTATGGCTTTTGAAGGGTTGGGAGGGCTGGGGAGCAGCCAGTGCCAGGCCCGGGAGCTTTACTCCTGGCACTGGCTTCTGCCTGGCAGCCGCTGCTGATGCAGGAAGAGAGGGCAGGGAGTTTCCCATCCCATGTGATGTGGGGAGAGGATGGGTGCCTGCTCCTGCCTGCCCCAGGAGAGGATGGTGCCTGCTCCTGCCTATCCCAGGAGAGGATGGTGCCTGCTCCTGCCTGCCCCAGGAGGGTGCAGGGAGTCCTGAGGCTGGCAGCAGCAGGAGCCCAGCTCGGGAAGGCAGGAAAATGCAGGGGAAATGTCAGAGCGAGCGGTCTATGGGCGGCAGGGTAGGAGGGACAGCCCTGTGTGGGAAGCCCAGGCTGGCCCTGCAGGGCTGTCTCTGAAAAGCCCGAGGCTGGATGGCTCCAGGATGATCCCCGGAGTCTGGCTCAGTGCAGGGAGTCACGGGGGAGGCACAGGGATGGAAGGGGACGGGCAGGGGATGGCTCATCAGCGTCACTCCATCAAACCACGCAAGGCTGGGTGGGAGAGCTTGGTCCTGTCCTGGTGCTGGAGCAGAGGAGCCTCTCCCAGCTCCCGGGATGGGGCTGCTGCACTCTCCCCATGCCCAGCTGCCTCGCTCTTGCTGCAGGTCCCAGATGGATGGAGCCCGGGCCTGGGGCTCCCCCGGCTGCTGGCCCTGACGGACACCGAGTCCCCCGGCCCCGGGCACAGGGTGCGAGCTCCCCACGCTGCCGCCCCACTCCAGGCCCCCGCCCTGCTGCCTCACCTGGGCCCCGGGGCTGCGCTCCGCCTCACTTCAGCAAGGAGATATCGTCGGCGAAGTCGTCGTGGTCCCGCCGCAGGCAGCGGAAGCAGCGCCACTGGAACACCATGAGGCAGAGGGGCAGCATGAAGAGGGCGCAGATGGCCGCCATGACGTAGGCAATGGTCATCAGGGTGGACTCGTCCGTCTGCGGGATGTTGTAGCCGCAGTCCTCCATGTTGGAGTGCGGGTGGGGCCCGTCCACCGCGGCCGTCCGGAACTCGTCGTGCACTGCGGGCGGGGATGGCGGGCTCTGGTCACTGCACACCCCCGTCCCCTGCACGCCCTCCCCGCGGGCCCAGCTCACCGTGGCAGGCGCTGACGGCAAAGCCGATGCGCTTGCGGGCGCGGTCGAACACCACGTAGAAGCCCTCCATGATCACGGCGCCCATGACGGTGCCCGTGGAGGACTGGGAGATGGCAAACTTGTAGCAGTCGTCCTGAGAGGTGGCCACGTCCTCCACAGGGCGAAGGTATTGCTGCAGGGGGAGAGGAGCCCTCAGGGAAGGGGGCAGGGGGCCAGCCGTGTCCATCCTGCCCTCTCTGCCCTCGCTCCCTGGGCGGGGTCTGGCCAGGCCAGCACTCACCTGGGGCAGGATGGTGATCCGGAAGGACTGGTTGGTGGCCTCCCCCATCAGGTAGAGGGACAGGACCGGGAAGATGTGCCAGGGGGTGGTGCCGACCTGCCAGCAAACCAGCTGCTCCCCCAGCCAGAAGCCGTCTGGGAACTTCTCCGTCTACCAGAGGGAAAAGGGAAGGTGAGCGGGGCCAAGCTGGGCAGGCGGCAGAGATACCAGGCTGGTGAGGGGCAGGCACACTGCCCACTGCCCCACCCTGGCCCATGCCCATGGGGAAGGGATGGGTTCCACCGACCGAAGATGCTGTTTTGATGGATTTCACCGCAGCCTCAAACACCTTCTTCGGCAGCCTGAGGTTGGTGGTCCCGCTGTCCACGATGCTCTTGTCGTAGTTGTACTGGGGGGCAGAAGAGGAGGAGTGACCCGGGTGCAGGAGCCCAGTCCCACTCCCCTCCCAGCCCCCTCTGACCGATGGTGGGTGCCTCCAGGGCCCGTGGGGCAGGTCCAGCACTGCCCGCTCACCTCCTTGCAGTCCATGTTCAGGTCCTGCCCGTTGACCTCCAGCCGGACGATGATGACCTCGTAGTACCACTCCTTGCGGATGGGGGTGTACCAGATGTCCCCCACATACAGCGAGCGGTCGATGCCGCCGATGATCTGCGCAGGAGACACAACGGCGCTGCCACCACGGGCTGGCAGTGCCACGAGGGAGCCCCCCAGCCACCCGTGGAGTGCTCACCATGCTGCCTCCCACCGAGGCCACGGCCTCTGTCTCGTTGGGAGAGAAGCCTGTCCCGCACAGCTGCAGGGAGAAGATGTTGGGCACCCGTGTCTGCTTCACCAGGGAGTCGAAGAAGGGCTCCAGGCTGTCGTCGGGCTGGCGGGAGAAGGTAGAGGCAGGACAGGGATGTGTCAGTGCTGTTCCTTCTCCAGGAACTCTGCGCCCAGGGAGTTCCCCTCAACAGCACTGCTGTGCCCCAGGGGACAAACAGGGACAAGGAAAAACGCAGCTGAAGCGTTTTGGTGCTGACATCCAGCACTGTGAGCCAGGACTCACCCGGGCAATCTCGGCATACGCCAGCCCCAGGATCCCTTCCCAGTTGGAGCCGTTGATGAAGAATTTGTCCGACTCCGTGATGGCAGCGATGTTGGCTCTGACAGTGACGTTGGGGCCGTGGGGGATGGTGACCAGGTCAGTGCCCAGCTCCCCCTCCCACTTGCCCTGGGTGTAGGGCACGTACACCCCCTTCCGCAGGTCGCGGTAGGTGCTGGACCTGCAACGGCGGCAAAGGGACGAGTCAGAGCAGCAGTTCATGTGGGCCCAGCCATTCCAGAGGCCAGCTCGTACCTGGCAGGGTCTCCAGCAAGGAGAAGCAGTGTGCTCTGTGTCCCCCCAGAATACTCACAGCTGCCGCTGGTAGTATCTGCGGAGGAAGGGGTGTGGTGCAGCTCCCACAGCAAAGTTACTGCTCCCTGTGTCCACCAGGATATTCAGCTGGAGAAGGAAGAGAGACAGGAAGGCTCAAGAGTGCAGTGGGACCCCCTTTTGTTGTGCGCAGAGAGGAGAGAAGGAGGTGGCGGAGCCGGAGGCAGCGACACCAGGGAGTTGCACAAAAAGCAAACACCACGCAGCCCTGTGCAAACAGAGCATGAGCTCCTTGCTCAGCGTGGCCCGGCCTCAGCCCCCAGATCCACAGGCAGGATTCAGGAAGCGCTTGGCAGGTGTCACAGGGCTGGAGAGCAGCAGCAACACAGGGTGCACAGGCTGCCCTTGCCAGGGAAGCAGATTTGCTGGCACAGGCAGTGGGAAGGATCGCTGGGGTCAGCCCCCGCGGATCCCTGCGCCCGCTAAGCGCCACCCATATGCCGAGCCCTGCTCCTGATTCATCCCTGCCTGGGCAGGATTACCAGCTTTGGCAAACAGCCCACTGGCAGGGCCAGGAGTGGGCCAGTCAGACCCTGCCCTCAGCTGACCCATGCCTGCAGCCCGCTGGGCAGTGGGGCGAGATGGCCGGGTGGGATGGCCTGGGGGGGACTGCCCAAGCGAGGGCAGGGCTGTCCGAGCCTCCTGGCTGTGCTGGGCAGCAGAGCTCGGGGTGAGCCCTGGCCCCAGACCCGGGAGCTGCTGCACAGCACCACCCTGGGCAGCAGCACCAGGGCTTCAGCCCTTAATCTGTGGAGTCAGGGGGAGAGGAAGGAGGTTAATGCGCTTGTGTTAATCGCAGGAGCACTGGCTGCAGCTGCCCAGCGCTCTCCCTGACAGGGGCTGGCACGTCCTGAGTGCCCCAGCTCCACCTCCCTGCCAAGGGGAACGTTCCAGGCCGTGGGTAAAGATCAGAGCAGCACGTTCACCCCCCCCATACCCACCCTGGGCAGGTGCCAGCTCGGCGCCCACCACACCGCCCTGCAACCCGGCACCTGCGCCACTCCCAGGGCAGCTCCCGGTGCTGTGAGCGGGTCATTAGGGGCCACCTGCTCCACACAGCTCACCTCCAGTCCCCAGGGCACCCAGAGGAGACTGGTTTCCCTGGAGAAGAACCTGCTGAGCTGACGCTGCAGGGAGAGGAGGCAGGGAGGGCTTTTACTCTCGCAGGCTCCATCCTGCTGAAGGGGTCACGCACAGCACTCACGTGGAGAGGACCCAGATCCTTGAGACTCAGCCCAGCCATCCATTCAGGCCAGGACACGGCACGTGAACCGGCGAGGCCAAGACATGTGTGGCAAGGACACTGCCTGAAACCTGTCCCTGGAAGTGACAGCCCCTCCGGGCACCTCGGCAGCAGCGCTGGCTCTGTGCCACGCGTGTCCCTACAGCCCTGCGCTGCTCCCGGGGCACCAACCTGTGCCATCTGTCCCAAAACACCGGCTCCTGCTGCTCGGCTCACCCCTCTCCCCTGTGTGTTTATGAATCAGCCCGTTCTGGGGAGCCAGGGAAACCAACATGCTCGGACACATGGAATGTGTGAGCAATCAGCTGCTGACGGTGACTTGGCAGCGCGGCTCAGAACCAAAATTGAAGCGCGAGGGGATACACAAACACTCTTGTCAGCATGGGGAAGGTGAAAGGAAAGGTGAGGAGATGGATCACCATCTCCCTGCCGCGTGTGAACCTTTGGGAAGGACGCAGGCACCCCCCGGGGCAAACACACTCCCAATTTCCTGCAGAGCGCAGCCAAACTCTTTCCTATGAATCCTCTCATTCCACTGCAGCGCCTGGAGGGATTTTGCTCCAACACACACACACAGAGACACACATGCACAGGCACCACGTTTGCATTTGGAAGCAATCCAAGGCTGGGAGATGCTGCCCAGAAGGGTGACTGGCTCCGGAACGCGTGAGTGCCTGGGAACAGGTGGTTCGCACGGAAATTATCTGGCAGCTGTGACACGTGGCAGGCAGGAGATGATGAAATCACATTTAAAACTAGATTTTAGAAATAATCTCCTCCCTGTTTTTTTTTTTTTTTTTCTCCAATAAACACACCCTGCTAGAGCAGGCAGTAAATCCCAGGCACACGGGGACAACACAACAGTGCTCGCAGAGATCCAGTTTCCACGGCAGTGGCATCATTCCTCCGTCCACGTCTTGCTCCCGTCGCTCTCTGCCACCACGCACACGCAGCGCAGCCAGCTCGTGGGGAAAAGCCAGCCTTTATTTCAGAGCCTGTGTGGGTGCTGGCTGTTCTGGCAGTGGTGATGGCAGGCATGAGGGAATGTGGCCCTGTGCTGGGAGGAACCTGGAGCCTCCACCACCGGGCCAGACTTGTTGCTGGTGACAACGGGGATCAGGATGGGCACAAAAGGATTTAGCAGGGGAACCTCCCCGAGCTCATCCCTAGAAGAGGGGAGGAGCTGGTCACCCTGCGCTGTGTGACTGGCACCTGGCCCTCAGCACTCACGCTGTCCCCAGCGCGCAGGCACACGGTGCCACACGAGCTGGGCAGCGTGTGAGGGATGCTGACAAAAAGATGGAGCAGGACCAGAGCCTGGTGACGCACCAAGGCCCGCTGTGCCTGCTCCCCGGGCTCCCTTTCCAGCCAGGCCATCCCATTTTCCTGCACTCCGCCTCCCCACGCTGCCCCAACTCCTGCGCAGCGCCAGCCGTCACGAGGCCCGCGGGAGAACCGAGCTCTGGAGGATTTCTGGAGCGCTTCCCCCGGCCGGCAGCAGCCCGCAGAACCAGGCAGCAGCTGCGCCCGCGGCTGCGCTGGGAGGAACTGCCAAGCACGGCT
>VXBQ01007575.1:65249-101833 GCA_013400175.1 Phainopepla nitens | reverse complement strand
TGCTGGCCGCGCGTGTGTCGCGTGGGTGCTGTCGTGATAAGGGCGGAAACGGCTTTTTTCCCTGGTTTTTAAAATACCCTACTAACCAAAGCTGTTTGTCCTCCTTGCCAGCTGCGCTTTTCTCGCGCTGCAGCGGCGGCTGCGCTGAGACTGCGGTTCTCTTTGCATAGAGCTGTAGAGCGGGTTTTTGGGTTGGTTTTGACTGAAAGCCATCCGTTTCCACCCCCATGCCAGGGGCAGGGACACCTTCCGCTATCCCAGCTTGCTCCGAGCCCCATCCAGCCTGGCCTTGCACACTCCCAGGGATGGGGCAGCCGCAGCTTCTCTGGGCACCCTGTGCTGGGGTCTCACCACACTCGCAGGGAAGGATTCCCTCCACAGATCTCACCTAAATCCTCCTCTTTTAGTTTAAAGCCGTTCCCCCTTGTCCCCGTCTATTAGAGCTGTCCCTCAAGCACCAAAAGGCAGCGCCGAGGTCTCCGCGGATGTGGCGAGGCAGAGTCTCCAAGGGAGGAGTGAGCCCAGAATTCGTCTCCCGGTGCCAACGCCAAGGGTGGGAGACGGGGCTGAGGACGTTTTCGGAGAGGAAATTAGGAACAGAAGGCCCCGAGCGAGTTGCCCACATCCAAATGCTGGCTCTGGGGACATTTGGGAGAGGGAGTGGTGTGAGCTCCGAGGCTGGTTTAGTTTGGATGTCCTGAGAATCTCTCCGCCTGGAAACTGCCAGGATTAGTTGCTGCTTCTGAGATTTGCTTTACGTAAGAGTTATAAGTACAGAGTGGGCTGAGGACACAGGGAGGTGATGGCTGTGTCAGAGGTGGTGATCCTGCTCTGGGTGGTTCCACCACTGGGGGAACCAGGCAGGTACCACAACCCCCTGGCTCTCACAAGGAAAGCAGAGGAATGCTTTTTGCACTGAGAATTGGGGGGGGCTTAGGCTGAAATGTTTGACCTTGGCATCCAGTGGTGTGTTTGAGCAGCAGCCGTGGTCCCAGTGCTTGTGCTGGCCAACTGTGGCCACGCAGAGCCACAGCTGAGGATGTGTGGGGTGAGGTGGGTGAGTTCCAGCTGCGTGAGCCAGTGATGGGTGGGTTGTGAGGGCCCAGCTGTGCTGTGCTCTGTGAGTTAAATCACGGAGTAATGCTTTGGGAAGGGTCCTTGCTTTCTCTTTCTTCCCTTTCTCCTTTCAGCTTATTTCTTACCTGGCTAAGAATTGCCTGAAGCATCTTTCCTGTAGAAACTGGAAGGCCTGAGAGACCTGATTATAACTTTGTGCCACTTCAGCTCTGCTCCCTGTCCCCACAGCCCGTGGAAGCGTGTGTGGGAGCTCTGAGATTTGGTTTTGCTGTGTGTGCTGCAGCGGAAGGGCTCTGCCATGTGCTGGGGACGAGGAATTCTCTTTCCTGAGGGCAGTTGTGACTCTGTGCTGGTTCCTCCCCGCTGCCAGGTGTGGGATCCATGGCAGGAGCCATGTGCATCGGGGACCAGCTCATTTTGGAAGAAGAGTACAATGAATCCTACGTTCCTAAGGAGCAAGGTGAGCGTGGCCCACCTTCCCAGGAGCTGGGAGGAGGGATTCAGGCATGCAGGTCACTTCCAGGTGCATTCAGAAAGCAGGAGTTGGTTTCTGGAGTGGCTGGAGAGGGTAGAATACACGGGATTTTAGCAGAGGCAGAGTCGAATGTCACTCTGTGGTGCCACTCTCCGTGTCCCCAGGATGGGCTCTGCAGGCACACAGGGTGGTGGCTTTGGGCTCAGGATTTCCCAGTGTGCCCACAGCCTTAGCTGAGGAGGGTGGCTCTGTTGGGTAGACCAGCTCCACAGATTCCTCTTCTGTTTCCCCAGAAATCCGGGATTTTGCGCCGACGATCGGGATCGACCCCGACAAGGAGTCAGAGCTGCTGTGGCTGGCCAGGGAGTGCCTGGTGACCCCCATGCCCCCGGAGTGGAAGGCCTGGTGAGAGCTCTGGCAGCAGCTGTGCTGGGGCATTCCCAGGGACAGGACACGGGGAATGGCTTCCAGCTGGGCTAGGTGGGGTATCAGGAGCTCTGGGAATTTTGGGGTGGCAGAAGAAGGGGAAGAACTGTTGGGGAAGCTGGATGTGAGCATCCTGGGAGAGCTGCTTCCCACTCTGGTACCTTTTTGTCCTCCTGGAGACATCACACTCCTCTTCCCTGAGCTTCAGGTGCTCACAGCATCAGCAAAGACCTTCTGGCCTGTGCAGCTGTATTTTTAACGTGCTCTTTCACCTTTTCCTGCTGTTTTTGCCGTGCAGCCAAGATGTCGCGGGTGGTGACATCTATTTCTTCAACTTTGAGAACGGCCTGTCCACGTGGGAGCACCCCTGTGACAAGCACTACAAGCAGCTGGTCATCCGGGAGAGGGAGAAGCTGCTGGCACGGGGCAGCCTGAACAAGGACAAGAAGGAGAAAAAAGAGAAGAAGGAGAAGAAGGAGAAAAAAGAGAAGAAAGAGAAGAAGGACAAGAAAGAGAAGAAGGACAAGAAGGAGAAGCAGCTCCTGAGGCAGCTCCCTGTGAGTAGGCCCTGCCTGCAGTGCTTCTGGGCAGAGGATGAACAAGTGGCTTCAAGGACCCTTGTGACCCCAAACCTGGGTGATGGGCAGTAAATCAGCTGGGGTGGGAGCACTGAGTACAGAATCGCCTTGAATTTTGGCTGTAAGACAAGCACACACTCTCGGTGTGTGGGGGAAGGAGAGGAGTATTCAGGACCCATTCAGACGGGCGTTTGGAAAGCAAAATGTGTGAGTGAGCCAAACCCTGTTTCCTCACCTGTCCCGTGTGCTGCTGCCTGCTGGCTGTGGGGTCTCTGAGCAGGGTTGGTCCTGCAGCCCCTGCCTGCCCAGGGGAGCTCCCTGTCCCATTCCAAGGTGAGCAGTGTGAGCTGCACACCTGTGCTGTGCTGTGCTGCCAGTGACTGCCCTGTGCTTCTCCAGCCCCCAGGCTCCCAGCTGGCGCCCATCCAGCCTCCCCTGGGCACCCTGTCTCCTCTCCGTGGCCTCACCCTGTCTTCATCCACCGCCCTTCGTGGGCCCCTGAGCCTGGACCTGGGCAGTGGCGTGGACTCCAGCCTCGTCCCCAAGAAAGGAATTCTGGTGAGGCTCCCTCTTCCCTGGGAAGCACTCTGCAAAGGGTCACAGGTGTGGGGACACTTAAATGACAGGATTTGTGATCTTCTGTCAGTTTTGAAATACTGTTCTATGTTAAAAAAACTCTATTTCTTTATTTCTAAGGAGCCCAGTGCTAAATTAGGGGTGAGCTTTCTTCTGCGATGTTCAGCAGATTGAAAGAATTGTTTCAATAACTGTTGCAGAGGAAAAAAAGTGTGTTAAGTTTTAGTAGAATTTGGTGTGCAAGTTAAGCATGACAAGCAGATAATACAATTTAATGAACTATTTTCACTCTTCTATTTGAGAATAAAATTAAAAGCACCATTGTGCTGATAAACGTAAGGTTTACAACCATGCTGAACGCTTTATTTATTTATTTATTACTAGAAAGTGACCTGAGGGTCAGTAAAACTTTTTTTACACGGTAAGAAATGGATCCTTTAAAAACATGTACAAAACATAGACATAAACACCTTCAAGAATAAACGAACTCATTCAGTGGCAGGAAACTGACCTCCCTCCCAGAGCCCAGCAGCTGCCCCGTGTCTCAGTGGGTCTCTGTCTCCCCTTTCCTGTTGTCTGAGCTCTCACTTCCCTTTCTTCTGGCCTGCACAGCCTGCAGAGGTCTTGAAGCCCACCAGCCGCAGCAAGAACCTCCTGGATTTGATCTGTGAGGAGAAAAGTTCCTCGAACTTGGCAGTGCCAGAGAAATTGAGAAATGAAGAGGAAGAAAGTGAAAATGAGGTATTTGTGTGCCCTGGCTGTTGCTGTAGCCCCAGTGCTGAAGCCTCCTGGTGCTCCCCTGGTAATGGCTCTTCCATTTGCCCCTGGGCTTTCATTTGTGCTCTCTTTTCTTTGCTGTTTGGTCCCCAAAAGGCATCTGATCCTATTTTCACATGGTAATCCCTATAAATCAACATCTGCCACGGTGTCATTCCAAGATGAATTGGCTGTAGGTGCACTGCCATGGCTCTGCTGCCTGATTTCACTGCTGAGGAACCCCTCCTGGGCCATTGTAGAGGTCAGAATTAATTTCCTTTCTTTTTTTTTAATCCTGCAGAGTTTCTCTGGGTCCTACAGAATGTTAAAAAATGTGTACCTGGATGTTGAAGCCCTGGCAGGCAGCTTTGAGGTAAGACCACGGTGATGGGATGGGCAGGGGAGGCTGCCCAGGTGGGAGAGGAGCTGTGGCACTGCCAGGGGATGAGAGTGCAGGAGTGGTGCCAGGGGGACGAGTTTCCTGTGTCACGTAGGAGCAGGAGCAACCTGGAGCAGAGTGATGGGGAGGAAGGCACAGCAGCAGGGCTGGGGGGCTGTGAGAAACAAGATGTGACCCACAGGGGCCAGTGGGGTGGGCGTTGAAGGGAAGTTTGTGCTTGGAGCGGTTGTGGTTTGGTAGCTGGGACTTGAGGGGACATCTTTGCACAGGCTGGAGCTTTGCTTCCTCCTCAAATAGGAGAAGTAAAGGCAGATAGATGCAGCAGGCAAGGGGGAAATCTGCTTTTCCAGGGAGCAGCAGGAAAAGGGACTCGGGTCAGAGGTGCCCCTGCACTTGGTGTGGGAGGAAGGCTCGGTGAGGAAGAGGCACTTCCATTCTGCAGGGCGTGGGGAAGGGAGGCTCCTTGTCAGCTGAGGCTGCAGGGCTGGCACTGGGGAGAGGAGAGGGGACATCCTGGGGGGCTGCTCTTGTCCTGGGGGGCTGCTCTTGTCCTGGGGGGCTGCTCTTGCACTGCCACTCGGTTCCACAGGAATCTTCACGTGGGCTGCACGTGGCCGCTTTTCTGTGGCAACACAAAACCTGTTTTTCTTTCTTCTCGCCCTGCTGATAAATCCCGTGGCTGAGACACAGAGCATTCAGTGCACCCAAGGCCTTGTGCAGACGCTGTGCTTTCCCTGAGCTTCCTTAGCTGAGATCAGGCTTAGGATGACAAGGGCACAATGGGAAGTGCGTTGTAAGCAGCTCTGGTGATTTGGCCCGACTGTTTGTGCTGACATTAATCCTTTCTCACCGCTTTGAAAATCCTGTTCCAGTATCTGAAAGGCAAATTAATTTCTTTTAAAGTGTTTTAGAGTATTTCCCTTATCCTTTTCACTGCACACGAAAATTAAGCTGTAAAGTACTTTGCTGGAGAACCTATTCACGGTGCTGGGCAGGATCTGCAAAGGCTTATGCTAAAGTGGATGTGACAAAGAGAGCCCTGACTCTCTCATCTCCAGACAACAAGCAGCCTGTGGGGGCCCAATTCCTCACTGAAATGTTAATGTGTGCAGGAACAAAGAGCTGTCTTGGCATTTCAGTGCCGCGGGGATGTGGCTTCGGGAACCCATTATGGAATGGCAATTGCTGCCCAACAGCCAGGCTGTTAGCCCAGATGGGTGATAGCCCAGTCCTGATAAGACAGCAGTGCTCCGACTGGAGAACAGAATTGCTTTGTAGCTCCATGAGGTGGCAGTAGAAAAGCATTCCTAGGAGCGAGCCTCAGCCTGCTCCCCGAGCCGTTCTCCAGCTTCCTGGCAAAACGGGAGACAAGGGTTTGTCCTGAGGGGGAAATCTGAGCAGTAATGGGTGAAATCGTGAAAAAACTGTATTCAAGTAGCCCGAGGTCAGGGTTGAATGCCTGTATTCAAAAGAAATAGGAGGCTTTAGTGACTTGCTGAGCCAGGATGTTGGGTGGAGTGGAGGCAGCATCAGACACGGAGCTGGGTCTGGAGGGACAGTGAGTTCATGGAGCTGCCAGCAGGAAAAGCAGCAGTGAAGCATCCAACAGCTTGATGTTTGGGAACCTGGGCCTGTGAGCTCCCGAGTCCCAGGAGAGCTGTTCAGCTGGAGAGCTTTCTGCTCTAGGGGTGTGTGTGGTGGGTGCTGACCTGTCCCAGGTGGGCAAGTATCCAGCCTGGGAGGGTGGTGTGGGGAGTTCTGCAAGTGCCTGTGTCCCCCCGACTAGGAGAACAGCAAGGAGGAGCAGGAGGACCGTGGCAGCCCATCAGCTGGTGCTGCTGATGCTGCTGAAGCTGCTCCCCAGCCCCATGGGAGCCCTGAGGAGGAAGCTGCCAGCCTGGGAGAGGTGACAGTGGCTCCCTGGCATGCCTGTCCTGCTTGCACAGTGCCAGCCAGGCTTTGCATGCAGTAGGCAGCCTCTGGTGTTGTGGTGTGTGTCTGCAGCTGCTTGGCCTGTTTCTGTTGTTGGTTAAAGTTTATTGCTGATCACTGGCAGTAATGATTTGATAGGCAGGAATTCCCTATCTGTTAGTGCCACTCAGGGCAGGTAGAATGCGACAGCTTGTGAACAGATCACCCAAAGCCAGTTATAACCCAGCTGGCTTATCCAGCTCTGAAATCCATAAAAAAATCTATAGTCTGTTGTTGCAGGAGGAAAAACCTCCCTCCTCCTTTACTTGTGTGTCTGACTGGCAGGGTTCCCTCTTCTGCAGAGTTGCATTTGTGATCATCAAGGTGTGATGCTGACAAAAGGTTTGCCTATAATTGCCATTAAAATAGGATTCTGCCAGCCAAAGAGATTATTCTGAGATATTTCAGTAGCTGAGGGGAACTTGCCTGGACAGAAGCCCTTTGGTGTGCACACCATTGCTGGTGTATTGATATATTTTGGTGTGTTTTTGATCCTGTGTTCAGGCATCAGAATGCTGCTTGGCCTCATTTGGGATGTCCTGGATGCTGCCAGGTCTCCTGGTGATGGGATGTCCTCAGGAGAACTCTGAAGCAAGTTGCCCAAAGGGAGCATAACTTTCCAGCCAGCCTAATCCCTATAAAAGGGGAAGCACGAGGGTGACTAAAGAAGTTCCCCTCGCCCACCTTTCTCTGGGTCCTGGTGTCCCCAAGGAGCCTCATGTGGCTGGCTGGTGGCTCTGGGAACCTCTGTTGGACAGGAGCTGTGAGCTGTGAGTACCAGGGAACTGCAGGTGAGGCCCAGAGCTGCAGGATTTTTGGGAGGTGCCCGGGGCTTGGACTCCTCTGTCCTCTCCGTGCTGCTGGATGCTCGCCCGGCCCCGGGGAGGTCTGGCAGAGCAGTGACACACTCAGAACGCGCTCCTAGAGCACTGCAGTCCCGGGCTGGGAGCTGACAGCATTCCAGAGGCACTCTGATAAAAATACACCGCTAAAATATGCGCTCAGTGTACAGAACACGGCGTGCACAGGATGCAGGGAATGTTTGACAAGACACCGCGGCATTAATAAAACAGTGAGGAAGTGGGACGTGCGAGCAGCTCTGTTTGCATGCTGATGAGGGAGCCTTCTCCTGGCTATTCCCCTCTCCATGGGCAGTGTTGTGGCCTCCCCGCTGCTGGGAGAGGCAGCTGAACCTTTGGGTGACTAAGCTTTAATTTGGGGTTGTTTTTATCCCCCATCTCTCAGCCTCCTGTGTTAGTCACGGGCTCTTCTGAGCTCCGAGTGGTGCTTTCAGTCAGTGCCCACCCTCCAGTCTGTCCCACTGGGAGGTGGGATGGTGATCCTGCCTGCTCTTCTTTGCTTAAAATGTCAGGCAGAAGTGAAGTGTCCTGTCGTGGTCTCTTACAAATTTCCATCTCTCACCGAACAGATCCAATGTGGAAGCATAAGTGGGCCTGCTGTGGGGTGCTCCCAGGGGCTGGTGGCCTTGCACAGCCACTCTTATCCCCTGAGACCCTGTGAATAAAAAAGCAACGGATCAAAAAAAGTCAGAGCCCAAGAAATGAATGAGATTATGTCCATGGAGTCCCTTGCCTTGGAATGGGACTGACTGAAAAGAAATCAAATAGGTCTTGAAGTCACCCAAAGATTTGTGATTTTGCTGCTTGCTGTAGGAGAGCCTGTGCTGTTCCTGACTCCTGCATCCCCCAGAGAGAATACTGGGTCTATAATTGTGTTTGACTTGCTGCCTAGAAGGAGTCTTTAAAATCGAGACATCCTGAAGAAGTGCCAGAGTCTTCCTTGGATTCTGGTGCTGCGTGCCCTCCGTCTCTGGTTCAGATCCTCTCTGGAGATGCTGACAGCGGCCTGTCTGCCCAGAACAAGGAGCAGGAGCTAGCTGGGGACAAAGAAGATGCTGAGGTGGAAGGAGACGCCTCTGCAGCTGAGGAGCTGCCTCAGTCTGAGGGGGAAAGGGGCTCAGCAGGGCCGGACGTGCCCGGCTCCCCTGGGCGGCCCCGAGCCGCCTCTCCGGCTGCGGAAGGGGCCGGGGAAGATCAGCTGGCCAGCCTGGCTGCCACGGCTGCCACCGTGTCCTGTGGAGAAAAGGTGCTGGATGAAGAGAGGGAAGAAGCAGCAGCTGATTTAAAATCAGAGGACAGGCTGGATGATGGCAAAGTAAGAGACCTGCCTGTGTGGTTTTGGTGTTGGCTGTTCCCGTCGTCTCGTCAGGCCCTGACTCAGGAAAGGTCTTGGAGCCCTGTCTGGTTTTCTGTGAAGCCAGTCCAAGTGCTTTCCTGGTCAACAGGGCAGTCATTCCAGGGGGGGCATGAGTGCTCTGAATTCCCAGATGGGCACCTTCAGGACTGAGCTGGGCAATCATTCCCCCCTGCACACGCCAAGCGCTGCCCAAAGCCACCGACAGGCAAAGCCCTCGACTGTGCCGTGCATTTTGAGTCTGGGAGGAGGAGCAGCCTCAGCTTCCAGTGCTGCCGTCTGTCCTGGGCGAGCAGGGCTGCTAATGAAGCTCACGCCGAGCCCAGCTGTCCGTGCTGCTTTGTTCCTCTCCTTCTGTTGTTTCTCTCAGCTTGCTCAGAGCTGGGGCAGACGTGTAAGGAGCTGCCTGGCGCCGCGCTCGCGGCTCTGCGCGGGTGCGAGGTTGGAGTGGGGAGGGACGGAGCCTCAGGGCTAGAGCTGGAGCTGGGAGCACAGAACCTTCCAGTCCTCCTGCTCTGGGAGGAGAGCTGGCCTCACTGCAGGAGCAGGGGCTTGGGCAGAGTGTCACACGCTGCCCGTGGCCTGGCCCCACAGCTGGGCTGCCAGACACGCGCTGTCCGCTCGTGTTCACGTTGCAGAGTAGGATCCGAGCCAGAACACGGGATCTGATGAACGATCTCTCTCCAATCTGGCTGCCCTCCTGCTGATTTTGATGATTTCTCAAGTTCACTGATGCGTAATGTCTGTAAGAAATGATAAACTACAAAACCGAGCCTGGAGAACACGCTCTGTCCTGAAGAGCTGAGGGCGTTGCTTTCCCAAACTCATCTGTGTGCTCTGTGCACCTGAGTTGTTCTGCTGAAGTCAGCAGGGCCACGGGGTCTTCCATCGAGCAGTTCCCTGCAGCTGCAAATGGCTGGGAGTGCAGGGCCCTCGCTGCACTTAGGCACAGCAAAGTGGAATTTTAAAGTGCTTTTATGGCTCCAGTGCTGTGCTGTGTGGTGGGCTGGGAGCTCTGAGAGCTGCAGGGATCCTTGCAGATGGAGAGGAGGCAAGTGCCTTTTATCAGGGATGTCTGAAGAGCACTTCTGTGCCCTCCCCAGCCCCACGTCCTGCCCTCCTGTAAAGTGGTGTTTTGTGCTTGTCCTGTGGGTCGCACATCCTTGGTGTCTCCCCCATGATGTTCAGTCACCTTTCCTTCCCTGAGAGAGGCCAGACTTGTGTTGGCAGCGCTGGGAATGCCCAGGTGAAGCTGCAGGGGTAGGACATGTTCAGGCTGTAATGTGTTTTTTCCTCTCAGCTTTCCAAGGCATCCGGGGTCAGCGGCTGTGAGCAGGACTTGCCTGTCTCCAAGTGCTCCGACCATGAGGTGGATCAGCCTGTGGTGAGTCACCAAAAGCTCCTTTGTCCTTGGGTGTGGCAGGGTGTTTCAGTTTGCTCTGGGATGGTGCAGTGCCCACCTCTCACAGTGCCCTCACAGCTGTGTGTGGCCCTGGCCAGCAGCACCACCCTGCACCTCACAGACTGGGGCTGTGGGGGAGCTAATATCCCTGGAAAAGTAGGTCATGTAGAGCTGAGAGTGTGCTTGGATAATTGCAAAAAGGAAAAGAATAAGCACTGTAAGAACTGTGCTTTAGGGGCTCAGCAGCTTTTGCTGGGGGGGGGTGTGTGGCTGGAGACCCCGCTCTGGAGGGGAGAGCGGGCAGGAGGGGCCCTGGGCTGGGGGGAGATGCCCTTCAGCATCTCTCCATCTCCACAGGAAGCTGCCATTGCCATCTGCCAGTGGGAGCAGAGGCAGCGTGGCCAGCAAATGGCTGAGAATATCATTATTGGCTGTGCTGGTACGAGCCCGTGCTGGCAAGTGGCTCTGCCTCGTGTGGGCACGAGTGTGCAGGGCCCCCGAGGCTGCCAGGAGCGGGGATTGTCTCCAAGGGGGAATAACTTGTGGGGGCTGGCTGTGAGGAAAGACATCCCTGGAAATGTGCAGCAGTATCACAAAGGGGAGCACGAGAGGCTGCCCCCTTTGGATGTTCCTTGTGCCACCCTCGCCTGCTGAGGTTGGTGGCATGGGAGGGTGCCCTGGGAGTGTGACAGTGCCCTCCCTGTGTGGCACTGATGTCCCTTGGTCGCACAGGGAGGGTCCCAGGGAAGGGAAATGCTGCTGAGCTGCTGTCAGTGGGGCAGTGAGCGGGGATTCCGAGCTGTGTTGGGATATTGGTCTCAGGACCTCTGGTTGCTCATCAGAGACTGATCCTTTCTGCTTTCTTTCTTAGGGCTTGGACTACAAGAGCCAGCTCTCCGAGGAGGTTCTGGAGGTGGGGACTGTGTCTCCTGATGTGGACAGCCCCGAGTGCAAGGTCAGTGCTGTGTGAGGGGTCAGGGCTGGTCTGTGAGCAGGCAGGTGGAGCCCTGTGGTGATTGCTGTCAGGGAAGGCTTTGCAGAGGTGAATGTTGACGTGTGAAGTGTCAGGGGTCACAGCAGCACCACCAGTGCATTGTTTCTTCTGCAGAGAGGAGGTGCAGGTGGCTACACAAAGAGCATAAACCCTGAGCAGAGGTGGCTGCAGGGGTGTACACAGGCAGGCTCCCCTGGCTGCTCTCCCTACCCCAACAGGAGAGCCTGTAAATGGCTTTCCTGGGGAGTGGGGGAAGTAGAGTCTATTTTCCTTTCTTCTTTTGTGAGTATATTTGTCCTTTTCTTTCTCTTAAGCAGATGGGCAGGATTTGTGTGGCAGAACATGATAGAATCAATGGGAAGAAAAGGAGGTTAACTCCCTCTGACAGATTTTGGTAGAGGGAAGCTTATTTTTAAGCATTTGGTTGTCTTGCCTGCTTTAAGGAGGGAAAAGGGGCTCCTTTCAGTGAGTCTGTGGCACATGGAGTGTACGTGTGCACGTCTGTGTCAGCCTGGGATGCAGCACTGGTCAGGCAGCTCTGCCTGAAGATTGCTGTGCATCTCTGCTTTAGCCTTGTCTTCTCAGCGTGGTTCTGAGCTGGCTTGCCCCAGCCCCACGTTCCTCTGGAGCCCTCCTGCTCCGTCTCTGTGTTGGTTGGAGGCAGGGTCCAGGATCCAGGATCCAGCTGGGGTTACTCAGCCTTGCCCTGATTGAGAGCGGATCAGCTGCTCCGGAGGAGAGACCCTGAGTGGCAAACTCCCCACCTGTCCAGCAGAGAGGAGCAATCCTGTTTGCAAGGTTGTGTCTGGAGAATACACCTGTCCTCTTGTGCCTAATAATGAGCATAATCAGATGTGAAGGGAAAACAAAACATATGCCTGCTGTGCTCCCCCTCTCCCTCCCCGCAGCGCAGGCACTGTGCATGCAAATGCTGCTTGGAGCAGCCACGTTTGGGTTTATTACAGCCCTGTTTGGGGAGAGGTGGGTGTGAAATGGTGCTCCCTGCAGAACTGCAGCTGCTCTTTTGTGTCTGTGCACAGAGGCTCGGCTGGAACGGCTCGGGGTTGTAGGAATGTGCCTACTTCCCTGTGAGGAGCTTGCCTTGCTTTGAATATATTGGCAAAATATTCTGTTGTTGAAAAAAAGATAAAAATAAAAGGCGCCTCTGGCAGCTCTGTGAGCACAGAGTTGGAGGGGTTTCTTGTTGGTGTGTTCTGGCAGGAGCTGTGGTGGCTGCAGAGGCTCTGGGGGATGTGTCCTGCTGGACCTGGGAGAGGGGAGGCTGCTCCTTCCCTCCTTCCTTTCCCAGGGACTGGAAGTGCCAGATGCAGAACTGTGCAATCACAGAATGTCCCGAGCTGGAGGGAACCCCCAAACATCATTAAAGTCCTACTCCTGGCCCACACAGACATCCCAAAATCCCACCCTGTGCCCGAGAGTGCTGTCCAAACGCTCCTGGAGCTCTGGC
This sequence comes from Phainopepla nitens, assembly GCA_013400175.1. NCBI lineage: Eukaryota > Metazoa > Chordata > Aves > Passeriformes > Bombycillidae > Phainopepla > Phainopepla nitens. The sequence goes on along the minus strand of VXBQ01007575.1, from coordinate 89,496 downwards.
AGCCTCGGGGCTGTGCCCATTCCCTGGGGAGCCTGGGCAGTGCCCAGCCCTCAGGAAAAAGGCAAACCTGTCCCAAGTGCTCAGTGCTGGCACCTTGCAGCGTGATCTGAGCTGATGTGAGACCGTCCCCTGGGATCTGGGTTGTGAGGAGGGAGGAGGTGGCCCATTATCTGTCAGCCCCGTGTTCACACAGCTGGTTCTGTGCCTTGAGCATGTGAAGTGTCCTCCGGGGATGCAGCTGGGTGGAAAACCGACATGCTTGGGGTTCTGGGGCTGCTAGGGCAGCAGGAGGGGCAAGGATCTGATAATTCCACAGACAAGGCTTAAAATCTGCCCTCGTTCCCTGCCGAGGGGGGCTGTCTTCACCTGCCAAAGGTTCAGAGGTTCCTGCAGCCCATGATTCCTCGGGAGGGACTGCCTTGTTGGGCAGAGGGGCAGCAGGAGCCCTGTGCACGAGCTCAGGGGAGTTACCCAGTGAGCATTACCCTCTTTCCAAGGTGATCTCCTTCCCCATTTGTCTGGCTCCTTCCCGTTCGCAGGCAGCGGTGACAGAGCCCATTTGGAGCCAGGAAACATTTGCTGAGCTCCTCGGTTCTGGGGAATTGGAGTCATCAGTTACAGGGGCAGGAGTGGGCTGGGGGCCCTGCCCAGGCTGATGTGATGGAAGGTGACAGCACTTGCAGGGAATCCTTCTGCCGTTTGCTCCGCTGAACGTTTGCATGAATTACCGCGGGTTTGATTCCGCCTTGTCTTGGCCCTGCTCTGGCCTGGCAGGGAAAATTCATGAATGGGCCCTCCCTGCTTCCTGTGGGGCTGACAGGTGAGGAGGGAAGTCCTTCCCCTCCTCAGGTGTCCCTGCTGCAGGGACAGAGGGATGTGGGCGCTGGCAGGTGGGGAAAGGAGCAGCTGACAATTTCACATTCAAATCTTTTCTATTCCTATTTCAAGTATTTACTATGCCATGCATGACCCAACTGAATGCTCGGTGTGCTGCCAAGGGGGCTGGATTCCCTGGCAGCACCCACCCTGATGTATCCTGGAGTCAGAAATCCCTGGGCTGGTGGCTCTGTGCAGCCCATCACACCCTGCTCTAGAGCCTGGATGGGAGGCAGGACTGAGTCCTGATGTGATTTTTGGTCCCTGACAATGCATCCTGTGCTTCATTGCCACAGCACTTTGTGTGTGTGACATTTCTCTTCTAGGAGATTTCTCTCGTATGCTTTCCAGGGAGTTCACTGTGACTTGGGATTGTAAAATGACCTTCAGAAAAGAAAAGCCAAACCTGTGTCCCAAGTTCATAGTGCTGGCAGGGAGTTCATCTTTTATCCTGAGAAAGCTGAGCTCCCAGACTTCCCCTCGTGCTTCTGGAAGGATTTCTGGGATGGTTGGAGACCCTTGGATACCCTCAGGAGAGGGGCCTGGCACATCCAACGTTCTGGAACAGCCTGTGGGTGCCATGTGGCCCTGCTGATTCCATGGACCTTCAGCAGAACTCCTTTGAGGTCTCTGATGGTGAAGGAACCACAACCTCCAGCCTCTTTGCTTTTACCTGCAGGCCCAGGAGCTGGGAGAAGAGGAAAATGACCAAAGCAAAGCCAGTGTAGAGGAAGAGCAAAGGGCAAGAACAAAAGCTGCTGAGAGGTATGGTACAAACAGAGGCACGAGGGAGGCGTGGGCAGCTCCTGCTCCTGCTGCCTTCCCTGCCTTGCCCTCCTGCTGTGCTCCCTGCAGCCTGTCCAGGTGTGCCCTGCACAGCACCCCCAGGTGCTGCAGCCCCTCCCAGGGGCTCTCCCAATAAACCTCTCGCTTCTCCTGCTGCCCCCTTAGCCCTGTCTCAGCAGACTTCAGCTTCTGCCTGGGTGGGCAGTGAAAGTGCTGCCCATCCTTTCCCCAGGGCTGCCCCAGCTGTGGCTCTGGCCTCTGCCTCCCTCACAGCTCCCTCTGCTCTTGCCAGGATGGTGTGAGCCTGATCACTCCGTGTGCTGGACCCTGGGCTGTTAAACAGGGCAGATGTGGCCACTGGCCACTGCCTGGTGACAGCCTTACTGGTCCTGCTGGCTGCCAGCTCCCTGCTGGGCTGAGCCTGTAGCTAAAGGCTCTCAGGTGTCTGTTCTTGATGCCAGGGGAGTGCAGCTGTGATGGGAACAGTTCTCTTCCTTCCACAGAGGAGGCCTTGCCCTGGTGTGAGCATTAAGCTGTTTTGTATCCTGGTACATGGACAGATCCCCAGCTGTTATCTCAGGAGGAATGCTGGCTTCCAGACCTCACTTACCACGAGGACTGGGCTGCCCAGGGGAGCTGTTTTCAGCCTCTTTGTGGGGATTTGTATGGAACAGTTGGAATGCTGCTCTGAGCAGGGAGCTCTGTGCTCCCTTGAGCTCCTCCTCCTTGGTGAGCCCCAGCTTGGCATTTACAGAAGAGTCATGTCAAAGCTCTTGGCCTCCACACAGAGTTACATGTTCTCCAGGGCACTGGGAACCAAGGAGCTGCTGCCTGTGCCAGGAAAATTCGTGAGCAGAAGCTGCAGTCCATCTTAATGACTGGCTTTGTGGGATTTGCAGCCTTGTTCTTGGAGGAGCTGTTTGTGTGAGGGTCTCCAAAAACGTGTTCTGCCCACAGGAATTGTCTCCTTATCACTTGGCTCCTGCTTCCCAGCTGAGCATCCTCTCTTTCTCTCTGCCTGTGAAGCTGCCTGTGCTTGCCTTGTCTCTCCTCTCTGTGCTCTGAGATGAAGTAGGACTGTAGATACAAGCATGCCTGCCAACACTTCCATCTGTAATTGGGACAGCAGTGTGAGTATGGCTGATAGGGCTGGTGCACCTTGGAGACATTCTCCAAGGGCCTGGAAGGAGTGGGATAACCCAGGGAAGGCATGCAGCACTCTGAGGCTGATACCCTTTATACCCTCAGCTGCCTGTTAGCCCGACAGGAGATGGTGGGAATGGTGTGGAGCTCCCCTGTGCTGCTGGCAGCCCCGTGGTGGCCAGGCAGGTCCTGTTGGCAGGCATGGCTTGGTGCCCACCTGTGTCACCTGCACGTCCTTGTCCACCTGCAGCAGCCACTTGACTCTGGCCTGAGCTAATCTGATCTTCTGTCCCCTCTTCTGTGCTGCCAAGTGAGAGGGATCTCAGTTCTTGTGAGACGCCCGTGGAGCGTTTTGGGTTAGAAAATCCCGATGGGGCGGAGCCTGAGCAGGGAGCCCTGGATAGCCTGGTGGATCCCGAGGAGCTTCCTGCCCCACAGAACGTGTAAGGGCTTCGTGTCAGTCCCTGCTGGTGTGATTGTGACAGCTTTTGTCCTTCTGTCCCCCGTGGCGGCCGGCGCTCGCGTGTGGAGCGGGAGCTGCGGTTTGTGGGCACAGTGAGCACATCCCAGCAGCTGTTCCCCTGCCAGAGTGCCAAGTGAACAGCCTGTGCTGGGCAGGGCGAGAGCAGCAGCTCAGCCCTCGGGGTCTGTGGCTCAGGACTCTGTGGGATGAGGGAGAGCTGCTTGCTCTCTCTTTGGGAAGGCCCTCCCCGTGCCAGCGTCGCTGCCGAGGCTGCGGGTGCTCACCCTCCCCCAGAAACCCTTCCACACTGACGTGTGAAACCCTTCCACTGCTGAGGGATGCTGAGCTGGGGGGGAAGAGCAAAACCCCATCAATTCACCCCGTTTGACAGCCACTGGCCACGTTGGTGGCATTGAAACAGTGAGGTCAGAGCTCAGCCCGTGCCCAGGCCGCTGCTCTGTGCTGCTCCATGGGTGGTGTCTGTGGATTCCCACCTGCAGCTCCCCGAGACAGAGGAGCTCAGTGGGTGTGAGTGTGCTGACTCTGCATTCCCTGTCCAATGACACATCAGCAGATGCAGCTGGAAAAATTAGGCAGCGTGTCTCCGGGGACAGGGTGATGGGGAAGGAATCTCTGTTCTGATAGGAACTGTGGCGCTGTGTAAATGTGTGTGTGCTGGCTGGGCCTCCTTTTGAGCAAAAACTGGGGCAAAAGGAGCAACGTGATAACCAGGTGGAAGTGGCTGAATTGCTCTGCAGAGCAGCCTGATGAAGGACACCTGCTGCAGGTGGTGTTTTGGGGGGGGGCACCAGTGAAGGGGGATTGTTCCAGAACCCCACTACTTTCCTCTGTCTTGCTCTTTTTGCTAATGGCTGCAGAAATGACCTTTTCTCTCCTGACTCGAGGCTGAATAACTGGGGCTGTTATTTCCCTGATTCCTGGCAGAAGTCCCTCTGCCTTGCACTGCCAGTCTCACAGCATGGTGAGACCTTCCTGCTCCTGCCTTCACTAGCAAAGAACAAAAATCTTTCTTCCTAGACTAATCTCAATTTTCCCCTCCTTCCCCTTTAGCTTCTCCCAGACCTTGTAATTTTGCTGCTGTCTGAAAAAAAAAAAAAAACCCAACTTAATTAGAACCAGATTGGGTTTGAATTTTCAGAGTGCTGAGGGCTTTCTGTTGCCTGGAGCTGGCAAATTCCCAGCACATTTTACGTCGTGATTGCAGAAAAATACCTGGTCCATGAGAAGCACCAGTCCCTGGGCTGGGAGCAGGTACTGATGGCATCTGCTCCTGTGCCTGGCAGCCTGGCCAGGGCTTTTCATCAAGTGAGATTTTATTGACCTCACGAGGTGAGCTCTGGTGGGCCAAAATCGGAGTTATTTATGCCTGGGGTGCAGCTGGGGCTGGGTTTAGTTTATTCTCTGGGAGTCACCAAGAGGATCCACCTGAGGTCAGCAGTGAAGCTTTTGGAGTAGGTGGCTCTGAGATTTTTGGTTTGGTGTTGATGCTCTGTGGAGGAGGTTCCTGTTCCTTTTGTGTTACTCTGTTTTCTGTCACCCTTTTGCCAAAGGAGCTTTTTCTCTTTGGTAGGCAACCTGAGGAGGAAATTGAGCAGTCCTTGAACCAGCCTAATGATGAATCCCTGGAGGAAATAGTGAAGGAGGTGGAGATAGAGATGGAGCAAGAGGAAATACATTTATTTCAAGCAAAGGAGGAGAAAATTCAGCAGTTCCAGGAGGAGATGAGGCAGAAGGAGGAGGAAGAAGCTGAAAAGCTTCATCAGCAAAAAGAGGAACCCCTCAGGTACTTTCCTTTTTTTATTCCATCTCCTCCAAGCCTTTCCAAGGTGGGATTTCATTGCTGCTGGCCACAGACTCGTGTTGCTGTGGCCACCACCTGGGAAGTGGTGCTGCTTTGCAGAGTTGGGGGAAAGGAGCAGGGTCAGGGCTCTCAGGGAGGACGAGGAGGGGGAGCAGCAGGGGGAGGAGGAGGAGGGGGACAGTCTTTGGCACAGACAGTTGTGTGTGTGAGGATCTGCAAACCCTGGGGTGGAAAGTGCCCCACTGGCAGCTCAGGAGAGGGCTCTCCCACCCTGGCAGGAGTGGCAGGAGAGCAGTGGCAGGATGAGCTGTGATCCCACACACACACAGAGCTGTCAGTTGTGGGTAACCTGGGAGAAGTTTCCAGCTCAGTGCTTGGAGCTCTCCCACCTGGCAGATGTTCAAATCCTGAGCTAAATGGTGGGAACAGGACTGGAAATGGGAGCATTAGAGGAGATGAGGTTACCCCAGAGGAACTATCTGGAGTTCTGATAGGAGATGTTTTACAGAGGGGCTTCCAGACGAGGCTTCTAGCAATAGGGCAGGGATGGCTGTGGGAAAGCAGGATCTGAGAGCAGTGCAGGGGGTGGAACAGCACTGGCAGCTGTGTCCTTTCCCTGGGGGGATTTTTCTCTTGAGGCTTCTGTATTATCTTGCTGGATTTGATGCTTATGTTCTGAGCGGCCAGAAACAGCATCCTGACACGAAACATCGTGGGGATGCAGTCTGGGTGTGAAGGAAGATGCAGAAATGGCACCTGAAGGGGAAAAAAAAACCGTGTAGTAAAATGTATAATATGGAAATATGGAGTTTCCAGATGTGCTAATCCAGGTACCTTGCCTGGGAGCTTGCATCCTTTTAATGGGAGTTGATTTCACTTACCTGCATAAAAATAAATAAAAGAACAAAAAACCCCCAAAGAAGTGCAAACTATGATGATATAGCAAGTTTTAAAGCCACACTGCTCAGGTTTGATGCTGGGGCTGCATCTCCCGTGTCAGCAGCAGGTCCTGCAGGTGTGTGGGAGAAATGAGTGTGTCACCACGGCCACTGAGATCCCCAGCTGAGCTAAAGCCCTTGGAGAGGAGACTGGGAGATATTGAAGCCTCCTCAACCTATTTTCTTCCTTTTTATTTTCTGTCTCAGCACTCCAGAAGAAGAAGTGGCAAAATCTGAGCAGGAAGAGGAAGAGTTGCTTGTCAGAGAGGAAAAAGCCAAGAGACTTGAAAAGCTGCGAGCCCAAATCGCCTCAGAGATCGAGGCAGAGGAGGAGAGGATGAGGTGAGAGGTCCTGCTGCCATTCCTGGGGATAGGGAGAGCTGCTTTGGGAGGGAAGGGTCGGGCACATCCCCAGCAGCTGCCCCGAGGGAGATCCTGAGCAGCAGGTCCGAGCCCTGACTGTCCAGTGCTGGATCTCGATTTCTGTGCTCTTGTTCCAAACCTGCCAGGGCAGAGCAGGAGGCCATGCTGCAGAAGCTGAGGGAAGAGTGGCAATCCCTGCAGCGGGTGGAGAAGGAGAGCCTGGAGAGGAAGCAGCAGCTTGCCTTGGAGGAAATGAAGCTGACGGCGGAGGAAGCGCGGCGGAAGGAGATGAGCGAGCTGGAGCAAGAGAAGGAACAGTTCCTGAGCGAGCTCAGGGAGAGGCTGGACAGGGAGAAGAAGAAGGTGAGATCTTTATTGCCAGGCAGGGCAGGGGCCTCGAGCCACTCCTGCTCTCCTGGCAGTGCAAAGTGTCAGGATGAACTCACACCTGCTGTTTGTGACAGCTCACTTAGAGCGCCCAGGGCAGGTGCCAGCTGGGCTGTTGGAGGCACAGGGAGGTGGGGCAGGAGAGCTCCCCCAGTTGTTGTTACAAAGGTGATTAACTAACAATTATTTCAATGGCCACTCTGTATCTGAAGACAAGATAAGGATCACTGTGTGTCTGCCCAGCTAAACCGTGCCCTGTTATCAGATCAGGACTGAACTGAGCCACTTTATCAGCTCCCAACACCTCTTTGGCTGCTGCTTCAGTCCTGCAGGGACCTGGGGAGCCCTTCCACGGGGCAGTTTCCAGTCCCTCCAGCACAGCACGACAGGGATTGGTGGAGATCCCCTGGGAGGGAAAGCACAGAGGGAGTAAGGGCACCCTGTAGTGATCCCGTTTGGAAGGAGGGGTTAGTGCTGTGCCTCTTGATGCTTTTGGATAGAATTTAGTTGCAAATGCACCTTGTCACCACACTCAGAGGTTTCCCAGCAGGCTGTTTTGCTCATGTTTCCATAGGCAGCAGAGGAGCTGGAAGAGCAGTTTGCCAGTGAACTCCAGCAGCTGAAGTCTGCAGCAGAAGAGAAACACCATGAGGTGAGGATGGTGTCCTTAGAATGTAAATTGCTGGGTATTTTTTTTCATCACACTGTCACCAAAGGTGGCCAGGGAGGTGGCATTAATTTATTTTTCCTCTCCCTAGCTGTGGTTCTGGTCTGGCTCAGTGTTTGGCCATGCTCCAGGCAGGGGGTGGTGAGGCTGTGCCGGGCTCTGTCGAGGGCATAGAGTGGATCCTGGGGAAAAGGCTGACGAGTCTCTGTGGGTGACTTTCCTGGCAGGTCATTTCCAGCCTGCAAGCCCAGCTGGCAGAGGCACAGAGCAGCCAGGAGGCCCAGCTGCGTGAGGAGCTGCAGAGAGCAGATCAGAAAGGGCAGCACAAAGCCCTTCAAGTGAAGGAATATGAGCGTGAGGTGAGTGTTGGTTTTGTGCTGAGGGTCCTTCACGCTCCCTCCTCAGATGTGGGTGAGCTCTGAGAGCCCTGCCCTGTGACAGTGGTGCTTTAGGGGGCAGGACATCCCTCAGCACCACACCTCGCCGGGGTGAAGGCTTTGTGCTCCCCAGGCCACAAACCCTGAAACCACTCTGGGCCTGGGCTCAGGTGGGAGGCTGGTTTTTGGGAGACCACTGCAGCGCAGCGCTGCAGTTCAGGGGAGCCTCTTTCCCTGTCACCCCTGCAGCTGAGCGAGCTCATGAGCGACAAACGCCGGGAAGTGGAAAAAGAGCAGGAGAGGAGGATGGAGAGGATGAGGGAGGAGCACCGGGAGGCCCTGGCACGGGTCCAGGAGCAGTACGAGGAGGAGGTATTGCCCTGCTGCCCCTGGGGGGCTGGCCATGCTCACTGTCCTGGGCTGCCTTTCCCGTGAGTGCCTGTGTCTGTGCTGCCTTGCTGGAGAGCCCTGTGCCTCACAGAGGTGTTTCCCTGTCTCCCTGGCTGGGCAGGAGCGGAAGCAGAGGTCAGAGCTGCTGGAGGGGCTGCGGAGCGAGGCCGCGCGGCTGCGGCAGCTCCACGACGCCGACGTGAAGGGGCTGCAGGCAGAGCTGGAGGGGAGGCTGACTGCCCTGCAGCAGAGGCACAGGGAGAAGGTGAGCAGCAGGCTCTGCCTCTGTCCCATGGGACTCCTTAGGGACAGCCTGGAGGCTCCCCACCTTGTCCCCCTGCCACCCTGCACGCCCGGGGTTGGTGGGCACACGTGGCAGGTCGCTTCCCAGTTTGTGTTTTCCTGGTGAGGGAGGAGCTTGTGCCATTCTCTTTAACTCAGCTCCCTGTGCAGGAAAGAAAGCTCCAGGATGCAGAGAATGAGCTTGAAATCCGCATGAAAAACATCCAGGCCAGATCAGAGCAGCTCCTCAGCCAGGTGAGTCGGCCTGTTGGGCTCACAGAGCTTCCCTGACCTGTGCCAATCCTTTGGCTGCTTCCTCACGGGGAACTGTTCAGAAAAGCTCAGCCAGGGCTTCTGCTGCCATCCCACTTACAGGTGGAACTTGGTCACAAGTTAGAGCAGGGCTAAGCACTCCTGGTGCTGGTGTTTGCTGTGGAAGTGCGAGCTCTGGGTTTGCTCACTGCTTTGGGGGGCAGCGAGTGGCCGTGAGAGGGGTCACAAAGCAAATCTGACAACACTCCTTTTGCATTTGGTTATGGTCTGGAGACTCAGGCCTGAGCATCAGCAGTGTCCTGGCTCTGTCACTCCCCTGCCTTCTCCCCTGTCACAGGAGCAGTCCCTGCAGAGGAGGAGGCAGCTGCTGCTGGATGAGGACGGGCGGATGCAGCTCGAAAGAGACGTACGGACACCTGGGCTCTGGAGAGGGGCTGAGGGCAGCACCTTAGAACTGGGGCTTTGGGAGAACACAGTGCTGGGAGGTGGGTTAGTTCTGAGCTCCCCAAAGAGGAGAGCCAGTCCTCTTCTCCCAGGATTGGTGTGTGGTTGTGTAGCTCTGGGTCCCTGCGAGCTGTGTGCCCCTTGTTTGGCTCTGGGGGAAATGACTGTGAGGGATTTTCTGGTTCTCTCCCAGGAAGCTGCTCTGGCCTCTCAGCTGCGCCTGGAGGAGAGCAGGAAGGAGCATTCCAGCCTGCTGGAGTCCGTCCGGCAGCTGCGCAGGAGCCTGGAGGAGCTGCAGGACCAGAAGGCTGAGCTGGAGGCCCAGGTGGACTTGCTGCAGAGCCGCAGCCAGAGGCTGCAGAAACGCATCGGGTGTGTGTGAGAAATTCCCTCTAAAACCAAAAAATTTGTCCTGGGCCCCTGACTAACCTCTCTAACCTAACCCGGGGCTCTCCCTGGCCTCTGAGCTCCGTGTTGGGCCATGTTCCTTCAGAATCCTGGGGTGCCCATGAAGGGCACAGAGTTGCTGGGGGCTGGTTTCAGGTTTTGTATTAACTCAGGGTGTGAATTTGAATTTGCTCCTTCACCCCTGCATGTCAGGTTCATTTGTCTCCTCCACTCCTACCTTGGGAGGTTAGTGAGGTGCTGTGAGAGGGGCACTGAAATGCAAAGAGGTTTCCCTGAGGTGGCTGAGCTGCTAGGGAAGGGTGGGAAATGGTTTCCCTGCCCAGCCAGGGCTTACACTTGGTGTAACACTGCAGACCCAGCCCTGGTGTTGCCTTGCACACCTGTGGCCCTTTCCCTGCTGGAATCTGGAGGTCACTGCAGGCTAATCAAGTGCCTCTGCTGTTGCTTTTTCCTGTGGCAGAGAGCTGGAGGAAGCAATCAGGAGCAAGCAGGAGGCTCTGAAAGAACTGGAGGCAGAAGAAAGTGTGGAATCTCCCAGAAAGAAAGCTGAGCTCAGTGTTGAAGACCTGAGAGAAACTCCTCAAGCTGTGAGTAAAGCAGTCTGTGAAGGTGTTTGCCTTGAGAGATCTGAGGCTGAAACTCCCTTGAAAATCCTGGCATTTGTTCCTTCTGTGTGAAATCATTTGAGATGCAGAGATGGATTTCTCTTTGCTGGTGTGTTCAGTAGTATTTGCAGACGTCTGTCTATTATTAGTGGGTGGAGAGGAGTGTGGGACACTCAAATCAAAATTAGGACTTGTGTCAGGATAGAAACGTCTTTGTTACCTTCAGAAGTCACATCAGGAACACCCCTGGTGCTGTGCTTGTGCTCTGGGCAGCACCGTGGTGGTGTCAGCCCGAGCTTTTGCTCCTCACTGAATTCTTAGGGGGCCCTGGGCTTCTGTTTCCCCCATGCCCATTTCTTTTTGCAAGGTGTCACCCCCTCAGCACTCGTCCAGAGAGCCTTCCCCAGCCTCTCAGAGCCCCGAGGAGAGCGACCTCCACTTTGATCGGTGAGTATCCAGGCGCCAGGAAATCCTCCTGGCCGAGGTTTCAGCTCGGGGTTTAGCACGCCGGGCACTGGCCACCCGTTTGTGGGGTGCTGTGTGAGGCTGCAGCAGCACAGGGAGCCAGCAGAGCCCTCCTGTTGCCCCAGGGTCCGCAGCTACATCTCGGCGGAGGGGCAGTCCCTGCGGAGCGCCAAGGAGTTCCTGCAGCGCCAGAGCCGCTCCCTGCGCCGGCGGCGCTCGGCGCTGAGGGCCGCCAGCCTGCGCTGGCGCCAGGACCTGCGCAGGGCCCAGGAGGCCGTGCAGGATCCCCACAGCTCCCAGCTGCTGCAGGGAGTGCGCCAGAACCTGGAGGAGGTGAGCCCCGGGCGCTGTCGCAGGTGTCACAGACTGCCCGCAGCAGCTCGTGGCTCTGCGGCTGCCGTGGTCCTGTTGGTGACCACGGGGCTTGGTGACCCTCTCGGGTGTGGGTTTGGAAGGGAGTCCTCCTTTTCCTTGGGCTGAACCTGCTTTGTGCCGTGTGCTCTGCTCGCTGTACACGGCCCTTCCCACACTCCCGGGGACTTGGGAGCGATACCTCTCCAGCAGCTCTTGCTGTGCTGGGCAGAGTGAGGTGATGGAAGTCACCCCAGCTGCTGATGTGGATTAGTTCCTGTCGTTCCTGTGTAATTTCCCTCCTCGGCGTGGCTCTTGCTCTGTGCAGGAGGCCAAGGAGTTGGACAAGATGAAGTCAGCCATGCAGAAAGGACAGGTGCTGCTGAAGAAGAAGGAGGAGAAGCTCAGCCAGCTGGAGTCCTCACTGCTGGAGGAGGTAAACTCCAGCATCCCTGCCCAGCTGCATTCCCCCTGCCCAGAGCTCTTGGCCTCCTCTCCCAGGCAGGGGTCTGTGAGGGGCTCATGGTCCCTGTCAGGGCTGTTCAGCTGCTGGCCAAAGACTGGTGTTTGCCAGCAGAGCTGGGTTTTGGAACCCTTTTCTGTGAGAGCAGCAGAGACTGCTGAGTGTGTGGCTGCAGAAAGCAGCTTGGCAAAGCTGCATGCATTGAGCCTGGAGAAAACAAGGGCAGGTCGCCTCATGTGAGTGGGGAGGCAGCCTGCTCTCCTGACCAAGGCAAACCTTGGAATCTTTGGCTCTGCTCTGCCCACGTGGCCTTAGGCAGGGCAGCAGCAGATGCAAGAGAACCAGACCTTTGATGGCCAAACTCTCCCCCTTGGCGCAGAGAACCCAGGCCTGCAGGAGTTGTGGGGTTCTTTACAGCACAGCCCACTGGCCCCTGCTGGGAGGGCTGGTTCACGTGGCTGCTGAGTTTGGCCTCTTGCACTTTCAGAGCCAAAGCAGTCTATGGACATTCAGAGTTTGCTGTCAGGGGCTGAAGACAAGTTTGCCTTCACTTGACCTGTGCCAGACTGCAGCCCAGCTCTGTGGATGAGCTGTAGGCAGATTTCCTGTAGCTTTTATGTTCCAGGGATGATACAGCAGGTTTTACTGGCATTGTTTTCCTCCTCCTGACCAGCTCTCAGATGAAGATACACTGAAGAGTTCTGTGTGCAAGAAGGTGGTGACTTTTGATCTGAGCACCTCTGAGGACACAAACAGCACATCCACTGTGAATCTGGGCCAGTCTAGGCGTAAGTGCCCAACGTGTGAGGCTCTAGGCCTGCTCTGCCTTTCCCTCTCACCTCTCTGATGTCCCTGTTCTCATTTGTGCTCAGCTGTGTCCAAGGCAGGTCTGGGACTGCTCTCTGTACCACACCTGATTGCAAAAACTTGTTTCCTGCCTGTAGTGGCTGATAATAGGGATGGGATCTGTGAGTGAACCTGCCTTTTAAATCTCTGTGGATCATAAAATCTCTGATTTCCCTCTGATCCTGCAGAGCTGTATTGCTCTTCTGCAGGAATCTGGGCTTCCTCTTCTTCACCTCCATGGCAGAAGCTGCTGCCCTTCCCTCTGCTGCTTGTGCTTTCTCTGGGGCTTTGGTTGCCTGTAACTGGAGGTGTTCTGGGGGAGGAAGGGCAGGCACACAGGAGGGTTGGGTTGCTTGCACAAAGGCTGCTCTTTCTAGGGCTTGCCCGTGATCCCCTTTCTTCCCCTTTCTTCCTTCAGTTGACTTAAGAATGGATCTCTGGCCTGCCCTGCAGCAGGACAAGATCCAGCACCTGAGGGACTCTGTGCAGAGCATCAGCAGTGAGCTGAACGGGGTCCTGGGGCTCCTGGACTCCCTGAGCCATCAGCAGCCTCCTCTCCTGGCCTCCACACCCCACCAGGACATCCCTCTTCCCACATATCCCTCCCTGGGAGGCCTGTGGCGGGGCAGCTCTCTGGGGAACCCCCCCAGGGCATCCCCCCTGGGCCAGTGGGCCCGGAGCAGCGGCCTCAGCTCCAGTTATTCCATCTCAGGACAGTCAGTGGACAGCATGCTGACAGAGAAATGGAACAGGTATTTCCCAGGTGAGTCTCCTGGCCTTATTCCACCTGCTTTGCTGCCTGCAGCTTCTGATTTTGTCTCACCTTCTGGTGCTGGGAAGGGTGGGTGCACCGGTGCTGCTGGTGGGAAGGGTGAGGGATGAGCAGCTCGTTCCAGGAGTGCAGCATTTGGCTGGCCCCGTCACCCTGCTCTTCAGTCCACGCCCCAGGAAGCAGCAGAAGAGGAGCCAGCCCCCTCCCAGTGGCACCTGGGGATCTCCATCTGTTTCCCTGGTGTCCTTGCAGGGGCAGCCTGTCGGTGGGGCAGGAAAGCACACCCCCCCAGGAATGTGGATTTTGTGGGGTCTGTGTTTAGTGTCTGTTTTGCAGGTGGGTTCTCGTCGCTCAGTGGCAGTGCTGTGCCCCTGGACAGAAAGCTGGGATATGTCCCTGCAGAGTAAGGGCTTCTTCCTTGAGGTGTTTCACTGTGCTGCTGTTGTTTCTCTGCACTGATTATTGTAACAAGTAGATAACAATTTGATAATTACTTTGTGTTAGAACCCTGGTCACTGAGAATTTAAAAATTTTCTGTACTGACCGGCACTGACCCCCAGGAGAACACTGCATTTAACCTGAGGCCATAGAGAAGACTTCCAAAATTAAATAATAAACCTAAGATTATAAATATATAATTTAAATAGAAATAGCTAATATCACATAATAAAAAAACCTTAAAAATTAAGGTTTTAGAATATAATAATATATAAAGCAAAATAAAGGTTTTAGAACAAAAATTTATCCTTCTTCATCTTCTTCTTCATGAGTCTAAATAATATTATATAATTAGATAAAAAAGTCTACATTACAAGCCACAAATATTTAATTATTAAGTTAAAAATAAAAAGAATTTAGATAACATTTCTTGATTAGACAGTTTACCCTTAAAAATCCTTATTTTAAAAAAAAGATAAAACTCCATTTTTAATTTATTAACTTAAAGTACTATAAAACTCGCAATTTATAAAACTATAATTTAGATAAAAACTAATAAATATTTAAATCTGAGCAAGAAATACCATCTCACTCATTCATGAGTTCCTCTCACTGTGAACTACTTATTAAGGAGAAAAGATAAACTATCAGTACGTATATTAGAGGAAGTGTTTTTTTCGTCAGCAGCCCATCACTTTCTCATCTCTGGGATAATTTCTTCCCAGACCTCTTTTTTTCACCACTTACCCTCTCTCTGTCTCTCTGCCACAGTGAACAAATCCGGCTCTTCCAGCATTCCAAGTTCAGTGAGCCAGAGAAGAGAGACATTGAAGGGATGATTGAGAGCAACAAGAAATGGCTGAAAGGCTTCAGGAAGGATTCCAAAGTGTATCTTTTACCTGGCTCTGGTCTTTAATTGCATTCCTGCTTCCTGCAGAAGGTAGGAGGGGTGTGAAATGAGGAATAGAGCAGCAATTTCGAGGCCTTGGCCTCTGTTGCAGTGCCTGGTTCTGCAGAGGAATGTGGTGTTTAGCAGATGGAGCAGGAGGGACCTGTGTCACCCCTCTGAGCTGTACTTGACTGAGCAAGCTTCCCTTCCTTTCCCTGGTTGTGTTGTGATGCTCCTTAGTGCTGCTGCTCAGCTGCAGAGGAGCAGTTCGAGCTGGGAATGTGAGGATTTAAAAATAGGGACCAGATAGTGCAGAGTGGAGGATGGGGCGGGCAGGAAGGGGGTCTGGCCTTGCAGGGCTGCTTCTGGTGCCGTGGATGGAGCCCTTGGCCACGGGCAGGCCCTGCTGAGCAGCCTGGGAGAAGGTGAGGGCCCCTGGAGGTGTGTGCACTGGGCACAAGGTGGGGCAGGGAGCTCTCTGCAGCTCTGTTTTGAGGAATCCTGTAGCATGGGGCTGGATCCAGAGAGCAAGAGCTCTGTGAGCTGTGAGCAGGGATGCTCCCAGGCTGGGTGGAACCAGCCTTATGCTGGGGTCTCCTCAGTGTACACTGATATTAGCAGCAAATCCCCGTGGCCTCCGTGCTGCCCGGAGCATGGCGTGCCTCTGAATTCCCTAATCCCCCTCTAATTCCATTTGAGTGGGATGCAGCAGGCTAAACACTGCCTGTGTGCCCTGGTACCTGTCCTGTCTGTGCTAATTCCTGCTGCAAGCCAGGCTTTTCCTTCACCCAGCTGTCAGACCTCTCTCCCTACGGGCACAGAAGCCGCCAGGCAGCAGTCCCAGCCTCCTGCAGCTGGGACTGGATGAAAACAGAGACATCAAGGTGTACCACTACTGAAAGGTGGGATTTCTCTCTGCAGGGATGGTGGGGGGGGCCTGTGCAGTCTCCCCATGATGGGGTTTGGGTTTTGGTGGTGCCCACCCAGGCACCTCCACGGTGTCTGTGTCCCACGTCCTTGAAACTGGGTGTTTTTGCAAGAGAGAGGAGGAAGGAGGAAGAGAACTTCCCAGGTGGATTCTTCTAATCCTGTAATGTGTCCAAATATACTTTATAGACTGTTTAATCCAGCGGTGACATATCAGGGCTTCAATAAATCAACATTTCCCTCATTAGTATTCCAGCGATGGCGAGGCAGAGCTGTGAATCACGGAGGACTTTGAGTAACTGGTCAAGGGGGAGGATGTGAATCCAGCTGAGGCTCTGCTGGAGGAGATGTGTCAGGAAATGAGCCTGCCCTGATGCCCAGCAAATGCTTGGTGGCAGGTGGGCCATGTCAGGTGGCCCCTGGCATGTGGGAGTCCGGGGATAAAATCAGGGAATGGCACATTTCTGGCTCTTGGGGAATGTTCTGCTTGTGTGGAGTGGAAGCAGTAGGAGCTGAGCCAAGAGTGGTCGATCTGGACGAGCCCTCCCCGCTCCCCTCACGCCAGGCTGGCCAGAGCTGTGCAGCAGAGCAGCTGCTGCAGCTCTGTTCCCCTGGCACGGGTGTGCTGATGGCAGGAGGACACGGGGAGGCTCTGAGGCAGGCACGGCTGAGGAGCTCCTGTGAGTGCTCAGCCAGCCCCACCTGCGTCCTTCCATGCCCTGGGGAGAGGGATCCAGAGCCTGGATCTGGGATCTCCTGCCATGCACGGGCTGGGGAGCCCTGCCATAAATCCTGGAGCCCGGTCTGGCTGCTCCTGCAGCAGCTCTGCAGGGATCCTGGGAGAGCAGGGCTGTAGGAGACTGGAGAGAGGCTGAGCAGTTGGGGTGAGCAGCTCCTGGCCCTCAGCTGCGACACAGAGGCTCACGGCTTCGCTCGCCAGGCGCGGTGATGTTCCTCTGGAAAGGCCAGGTGCAGAGGGTGTCCCAGCCCGCTGGGGTGCTTGGAGCTGGGAGAGGTTTTGCTCTCCCCAGCGGGGAGGAGCCAGGCTTTCACGGGAAGGTGGTATTTGGTTGTCTTTGTCAGTATTTTCCCCCGAGCTGACTGTAAATATTTTATGCTTTAAAAAGCTGCCGAGCCGCTGGCCCGCGGTGGCTGACGAGGACGCCGCACTTCAAGGGAGCCCGTCTGTGAGAAGCCATCTTCAAAGCCATTCCCCTGAGGCAGCTGCTGCCCCACACCCCTGTGCTGTGTGAGCCCCTGGGCTGGGTGAGGGTGGGCAGTGGGGCAGGCAGAGCCCCCTGCTCCCTGGGCGCCATGTGCTGGCACACGCCTGAGCCTGCCACGGGGATGTTTACATGCAAATAGAAATATATTTTTGGTGAACATCATTTTAAAAGCTCTTAAGAATGTATGTATTTTATTTTTTGTTGCTGTTTTTCTAGAATTTTTTTGTAATTACTCAAGCAGCCTTATTCCTTCCTAGTAAAGGAGGGATCCAAACACGGGTGTCCCATCTGCTGTTGGATTGCACAAACTCCTTCCTGTAGGGATTTTGCTTTTAATTTACTGGATACTCAGAGGACACATGGCAGTCATTCCAGTCAGGGGTTTTAGAAGGGACTCCACAGCTGTGGTTACTGTGGCCAAAGCCATATCACTGAGTCCATTCTGTGTTTTGGGAGAGGCATGCATCAGTGGTGCAGGGAAATGCCAGTTTTTTTAACAATAGCTTGGTTTGAAACATGCTCCTTTTTCCTGTTAAAACCTGGGATAGCAGCTGTAACTGGTTTTGTATAAATTAAATCAACATGAGCCTGTTTTGTATGATGGTGGTGGATGTCACTCTGTTTTGTTGTAGCTGGATATCCAGCTGTATTTAACTCTCACATCTTCCCTTGATTGTCTCTGGCTCTCTCATGTTTTGTCTTGTCAAGGTCATTTCTGGCAGTTTCCAAGACCACTTAAGCTCACTGTAGCTTTGTTACCAAATTATTCTTTTAAGTACCTGGACAGGGTAGCAAATGCAGAGGCAGAGAGAAGAAAGCTAAAAACCAAAACTACAAAATGAAAATGAGGCGTTGCTCTGGCAGCCTGGCATCTGTTAAAAATGTCTCAGCTGCAGATTGGCTGTGGCTGCTGATTTCCCATGGGTTTGGGAGCAGCCAGGAATTGCCCCAGCAGCGTGCTGGGTGCTGCTGGGATCGCTGAGTAACGCTCTCACCAGGAATTAGGGAGGGTTGGTGACGTGCTCTCCTCTTCCCATGACTTGTTCCCATCTCCTGCTCGCCTCGTGCCAGCAGCCTGTGGGAGCTGGAGGGGCTGGTGAGGCACAGGGGGAGCAGGGTGTGCATCAGCTGCTTGTGCACAAGTGGAGGCTGGTAGTTTTGTCCTTAAAAAGAAAATAAACCCCCACCAGGATATTTTGCCCCAATTCCTGCTGTGCCTGGGCTGCACTGGTGTGTCTTTACCCTCTGGAGAGCTGGAAAAGAGCTGCTGGAGGAGCTCTGGTGGCAGCACACGCTGTCCAGGCAGGCACTGCTGGGGACAAGTCTCCCACCCCGCTGCTGAGCAGTTCAGGGCGGTTCTGAGACATCCCAAAGCCCAGCTGGAGCGTGGGATGCTCCTGGGTGTGCTGTGAGCCTGCTGAGATGGGTCCCCACGGAGCAGGTGTGGCCCCAGGCTGGGCTGGGCTGTCTGTCCGTGCTCCCTTGCAGTGCCTGTGTCGTGGAGCAGAGGATTTACCTTTCCTGGAATGCCAGCACCGTGCCTGTTGGAGAAACTCTGCGATTAGAAGAGCAAAAGGGCAGTGCCTGATTACTTCAGCAAGCTGAGCAGGGGCTGTAAGCTCATTAAGGGCTTGGCCTCTGCCTGCCCAAGGAGGCACATCTCAGTGCTGGCTGTTGGGGGATCCCAGCGTGCTGCTCCCGGAGCTGAGCCCTCGCACACCCCGGCCATGCTGGGCACCCTGATGACAGCGCTCTTCTTCGTGGTGAGGGCGGTCAGGCAGGTGAGTCGGGGCAGCGGGGAGCATCTGCTGCTGCAGTGCTGTTCTCTCTGCCTGGGGCTGGGAGAGGAGGCAGCAGTTTCTGCCTGCCCTGCTGGGAATGGCTTCTGTGCCTCCTGAACCCCCCTGGGCAGGGGGGCTGGGAGCTCTCTGGGGTCGGTGTTCCGCAGTGAGTGGCACGGGAGGGTTGTGATCTCTGGTGATCATTGTGGCTGAGCAGCTCTCTGTTCCTCTCCTGTCCTCTTCCCTGCTGAAAAACCCTCCCCATGTGCAGCTGGGGACCAACCTGTTCCGTGAGGAGCCCCTGCCTTACCTGGTGTACCAGCCCCTGCCCTGGCAGATCCAGTGCGTGTCCCAGAGCCGCCGCACCAGCCGGGACAGCGAGGTGAGGGCTGTGACAGGGCTGGGACAGTGAGGGAGGGCTTCTGGCAGGGCCAGGACAGCGAGTGAGGGCTCTGGCAGGGCTGGGACAGTGAGGTGAGGGCTCTGGCATGGCCAGGACAGCTGGCTCAGGGAATGGCAGTGCTGCTTCAGGGGCAGCTGTGAGCCAGGCAGCCTGGAGGTGTAGGCAAGGGGGGAATGTAATGCCAGGAGAGCAGGAAAATGTTGGAGAGGTATTTGCAGACAAATTCAAGCTTATTTTTAGAAATGGAACTATCCCCTGGAAGATCTGGCAGCCCAGGAGCTGCAGGTTCGTGGTGGAGGGGCTGTCTCCTTACTGGTTTGAAATGCAGATCCAGTGAGGATAGCCTGTGCCAACATCCTCCCATGGACTGGAGCATCTCACAGCTCTGAGTTTGGATGCAAAGCTATTTCCTGCCTTTCCTTGGAGGTCTTTTCATAAATGCAGATTAATTAATCAGTTCTCTTTAAGGGAACAACAATAAGCATGTTCCAATTTCTTAAGGGGAATGGAGAACGGAAAGGTTCCTGGCTGGCCTGAAAGGGACTGCCCTCACTCTGCCTGAGACAGAACTAACTTTTATTTTATTTCTCTACCTTTCTAGAGAGGCAGGAACTCCCGGCACAACAGCATCTACTCGCTTTCTGGAGAGAAAGGTGAGTGTGGAACAAGCAGGGAGGCAGTAAAAAACCCCCAGTCAACACGAGTAATGAGTGGAACTCATGACTGGGACTGTGGGTGCAGCAGAAGAGCAGGCATTGCAGTACCTCTATCCTTCCTGGCCTCTTTCTCCTTCCACAAATCTGTCTGTGACGCTATTAAGGGGTATTTGATGATATTTGTTAACGTGTGTAGCATCAGCCAGTGAAGGTGCCAGTGCTGCAGAGCTGAATATACAACTCTACATGTGTGTCTGTGCAGGCCCCTGCTGCCCTCTTCCCAGGAAACCTGCCCCACTGGCTCAGGTGGGCTCGTGCTGTCCCATAAAACAGCCCCCTTCTCCTTGTTCTGGGAAAACCACCTGGCATCCACCTCCTCTTCTCTTTGCTCTTGTGTCCAAGGCTCTGCAGCGCTCGGCAAAGAGGATTTGAGCCATGCTATTCTCGGTGCCGAGCGGATAACGCGCCGTGGGGGCCGGGGGTGCCACCCCCATCCTGGCCCAGGAGCTCTGCCCAGCCTGGCTGCTGGGCTGGGGTTTCACTGCAGATGGGTGCCAGGGGCTGAGCCCCTCGGGCAGCTGAGTTTGTGGCAGAGCTGCACGGCCGGGGCTCACCCTGCCGGTGCCCAGCAGTGCCTGTCCTCAGCCTCTGCCCTTGGGCCGGATGCACAGCTGGCTGTGCCTTGTCGAGCAGGGCAGGGGGGAGCCCACTCCCTCCTCTTCTTCATCTTTTTACTCTGCAGTTTCTTTGAGGCAGTGCAGGGAGGTGGGTTCAGGTGGCAGCGGTGAGTTTATACAGCAGCATCTGGCCCCAGGATTCCTGATGGCTGCTCGGGGGGTGCTTAGCAGTGACACACCGGCTTAGAGGAGCACTGCTGAGTGGCTTTGATGCAGTTCCTGTTGAATTTCACAATACTTCCCTAATGCCACATTAAGCGGGAGCGGGGAGGGCTCCCATTTGTCAGCGTGAGAGCTTTATTGCTGCACGGGGCCGGGCTTTTTTTCTAATCTTATTTGTGTGTGCGAAAGTAAGTGAGCATCATACGTGGTGATTAAACGTGGGGAAGCTGCGGCCTTCAGGGAGTGGAGCTGTGTAAATAGAGGGCTTAGCACTGCCAGGGAGGCTGGGCTTTGCCTCCCCTCCCCTGCTCCTTCTGCCCTGGAGGCGTCCCTGGAAGCCGGTGGAGTTGTGGTTTCGTGCTGTGAGCTCTGCAGCAAGGACAGCTCTCCTGTCTGAGGAATGGGAGGCCACTGACCCCATGGGGGGGATGCCAGAACCCTGCCCTGCTCCGTGGAGCCTGTTCAGGGCTGCTGGCACTCTCTGTGCTCACTGTGATGCTCTGCTGCCCCCCGCCAGGTGACGTGACCTCTTATGGCCGCAAGGACAGCCAGGTCATTGACCCTTCTGAGAGGGCAGCCATCACCATCCAGACCCACTTCAGGAGGTACCAGCAGCAGAAGCAGGAGAAGAAATAGCCACAGCAGCCACCTGTGGCCTGCACTGTCCCTCCTGTTTGTCCGTTCTGTACCCCAGAGACATTTGGGGCCGTGGTGACTGTCAATCTGCCCCCAGTACGTAGCTCCTGGTGCAGGTGTAGGTTCTCTGCCCTTGTGTTGGTGCTCACAGGGAGTTCTCTGTCCTGCTCAGTCCTTCCCCAGACAGCATCACTTCGTGGGCCAGGTTACAGCTGCTGAGGGGCTGCTGGGGACAGGGCTCAGGTGTCACAGCACATTTGGGAGCCCTGGCCAGCCCTTGGGTGATGCTGTGAGCCCCAGCAGCTGTGTGGGTGGGAGGGGATCCTGCACAGCAGAGGCTGCTTGTGCAGGCTGGTCATTGTCCAGCTGGGACTTGTTTCACCCCAAGAACCCTCCCTGTGCCTCCACCTCCCCCACTCTGGTGGGGAAAGCTGCCTTTGTCCCCTGCTCTGTCCTGCCAGCAGAGGGGCCAGCACGGTGTCCAGGGGCCAGCCTGGAGTGGGACATGGCCCACTGCAGGCTGTGAGGGCAGCTGGAGGTGAGCTGGGAGCTGCTCTTACCTTTTCCTGGGGACAACTGGCTGGGGTGTCCTGGTTCCAGGGCAAGCACTGGGTGGGACTCTGGCCTGAGGCTGACCCCACTTTCCTTCCCGAGAGCCCCCTGGTAGTGCTGGTGTTGGGCTGGGAGCCCACCCAGCCCCCTGGGCTGGCCTGAATGGGCTGCTCTCCTTCAAATCCTGCTGTGGTGAAGGGCAGGGAGCTCCCTGAGAGCAGGGGGGTAGTGAGGGGTCACAGGGGAGTGGTGGAAACTTGTGCTGTGATAAACTGTGCAAGGCCAGGGCTTGTGCCTGCTGGGGAAGGGAAGGGAGGAATCCTTGCTGAGATGTAGAAGGAAATCTGTACTAGCCAATTCCAATAAAGTTCTATTAATCTCTGCTAATCTGTTCCTCTTTTTATTTTGCTAATCTGCTTACTCTCACAGCTGAACACGCTTGCCTTTTCTTGCCTCTTCTATTTTTATTTCTATTTTCCCCTTCTCTTTCTATTCTAAGCCTGGGGTGGGTATTTTGGAGGTGCTGCCTGTGACCTTGGTTTAAGGGATGGGCACCGGGTTTTCTTTAAAACCTGTATTATGTAATGGTTTATAAATGTTATGTGCTCTGATGCCTCCCCACCAGCCTGGCTGAGAAGGGTGCTCCTCTGAAGGTGCTCCTCTCCATATGGGATGTTCCTTGACAGAGATTGGCTCTGAGTGGTACCTGAGTAATAGCCAAAAATTATTAAAAATGGGGACAAGAAATTGTCTTAGCAGGTTGTGTCTCAAGCCCCAGAGGTGAACAGCTGCCAGGCTCTGGCCAAGGCGCTTCCAGCTCTGCAGGATTCCAGGAGTTACCTTTGTTAGGAAGAACCAGATGGCAAAGGAGGATCTGCTGACCAGTGTGCCAGCAGTCTGGGAAGGGCATTGCAGATCTGCACGTGGAAGCTGCAGTAACATCCCTGGATTTGCATGTCGTTTTAATTTGGGTACTTCAATTAAAAAAAAAAAAATCAAGGAGAGAGAGAGGTTGAAAAAATGACCTCTGCAGTGCTTGATTACAGCTGATGAATTAAACCAAGTCAAGAGTAAAAAAA
The DNA here is from genome assembly GCA_013400175.1 of Phainopepla nitens. Taxonomy (NCBI): domain Eukaryota; kingdom Metazoa; phylum Chordata; class Aves; order Passeriformes; family Bombycillidae; genus Phainopepla; species Phainopepla nitens. The sequence continues at coordinate 66,949 of VXBQ01007575.1, read as the reverse complement.
AAAAAAAGGAGAGTACAAATCTGTGTGTAGATACTCCAACTGCTTTGAGCTAAAATAGGAGATGTATCTGTTGGTAAGGAAAGAGCTGGAACCAGTTGGTAGCAAGCATGGATGGGAAAGTAGTGAAAACTTGAGCATATAAATTACAAGAACAAAAGGAAATGAAAGTGCAGTTAGTTAATTAGACCTCAGATAGCACCAGAAGCTCCTCAGAAAGGTGAAATTCTACTTTGGGTGACTAAAACAAGAGTTAATAATGGCCTGAAATTTTTTTTTGCCTTTGGAGCAGCTAAGGAGGGCTGGCAGCCCTGGGCCTTGGAGTGCTCTTGCTTTCACAAGGTGGTATGAAGGGGGGAAAGTAGAATCTGCATTTCTTTGTCCCTTATTGGTGTGGCTGGTGGTGAAAACGAAGGGCAGAATAAGAACAAATGACGGGGTGGGGCAGTGCTGGGTCTCAGCGTGTCCTGGGGCACCTGTGCAGTGCTGTGCTGCCCTGAGCCATGACTCACCACCGTTCAGGGAGGCACAGGCACCCCGAGCCAGGGCTCTGTGCTGGACTCTCGGGCTCCAGGCTGAGTGGACTCACCATGACACGTTCCAGCTGTGACCAAGGCCAGCTGTGCTCCTTCTCCTGCTCCTGGGCGGGGCTGGGACACATCCCAGGGAACAAGATCCTGCTTGGAGGAGTTCCTGTGCCTCGCTGGATGCTGGATCTGATGCTGGAGGCACCCTGCACTTACCGTGAGCTGCCAGAGCTGTGCCGTGGCTCACCAGGGTCTGGGCAGCCGTTCACCCCTCTGGACGAGCTGGAGCAGGATTCCTGTTCGGCACCATGGTTTGTCCTGGCCTGGAGCTGGCCTTGGTACTGCTCTCTCAGTGCTGTGGCACAGTCTGGTCATGACTGGTCTGCTCCGTGGAACCATTCCCAGGACCCTGCTCCAGTTCCTGACCCTCCTCCTGCCCCACAGCTCTGCAGGTGGGTACATGCCTTATTATTCTTCAATATTTAACTCCTTGACTTAGCATTTCTGTATTTTGGCTGCCCTGTCCCTCTCCAGCCTCCTGCCCCAGCCCTGCTCTGCCTCATTCCTTGCTCACTTCACAAACGCCCCACGTATAAACATAACCTTTATTGCACACAGCGCTGGGTTTTTTTTCATAGAAAAAGGTATTAACACATAAGCATTTGCAAATTGAAGCAACTCCTGCTGTTTTCAGAACAGTAAAATAGCATGCAATGTCTCGGAGACGTTCCTTTTTTAAAACCACCGACAAGATCAGGGAGAGGAAGAAAAAAAAAAAAAAGTCGCTGAGTCTTTCCTTGTGCCCCTTTCAAAATGATGTGAAATATATATATATGTTTACATATATATTATATTTTTAAATCTGTAACATCAAATTCTTTGTGCCCTGGTTTCTTTTTCTGTTCGGAGAAGAAGAAAATAGCTTCATTTATACAAAAGAGTCCGTTATGTACAAGTTTGTTAATTAAATATAAACGGCGCGGGGAAACGAGCAGCATCCGGCGGCGGCCCTACACCAGCGTGTAGNGCCGGGCCGGGCATGGGGAGAGTCCTCTGAGGTAAGGTGGTTGCGGCGGAGGCCGGGGGAGGCAGCCCCAGGGGCTTGGCGCCGGGCTCCAGCGTCATGTGCCGGGCCTGCGCGTGGTACGCCCGCGCCAGGGTGCGGATGGAGGCTTC
>VXBQ01007575.1:32513-62673 GCA_013400175.1 Phainopepla nitens | reverse complement strand
AATTTATATATGTGTATATTTGCATATAAATATATAAAATATATAATTAAATATATACAACTATATATATTTATATATTTATATTTATAAATATATAAATATATTTGTGTTTTATATTTAGATATTTATATACATAATTTTATATTTACACATTTATATGAATATTCTTATATATTTATATAAAAACATATTTACTTTTATATATAAGGCCCTACATGATTATATTGTCTCTTACACATGTTATATTGTTGTTATTATAGCAGTATTGCCTTAAATCTTGTATGCTTTATAACAGGTTCTGTAAATTCCATTTTTTTTAAGCTTACAATGGTGTTATACCTGATACACTCTGTGCTACTTAAAATATGCCATAAAAATATGTGGTCTAATTTGCAGAGAAAGATGATCCCATTATATTGTGTGCTATATAATCAATAAATAAATTAACTACCAATTCCCACCTATGTATTTTTAAAATATCTTCCAGGTATCGTTCTGTTTTGAGGTGATAAAACTCATGGGGGGTGGGAGATTGATGGGGAAGAAATACTGAGGAATACCAAGGAATACTGATGAACACTAAAGCAGGGGGAAAATACTGATAAACACTGAGGAATACTGAAAGCAGGGCAGGGAAAGAGTGAGAACACCAGAGAACTACCAGGGAAGGTGCTGAAGGTCTGGGGCAGGGCTGAAAGATGGGGAGGAATAACAAGGAATACTGCTGGATATTAAAAAACGATAATGAATACTGAGGGAGGGGAAGGAAGGGTTAAGAATAGCCAGGGGTACTGAAAAATGGGGCGGAACACTAAAGAATGGAAAAGAAAACTAAAGAACAAAAAAAAAATCATGAAAAATCTCAAGGAATTAGGAAAGAACAGTAAGGAATGCTAATAAATAGGAAGGAATCCTAAAGACTGGGAAGGAACAGTAAAGAGGAGCCAGGGATACTGACAAATGGGAAAGAATAATTAAAAAACCATGGGGAAATATCAAGGGATGTGGAAATAACAGTAAGGAATGCCAACAAATAGGAAGGAATACTGAAAAATGGGAAGGAACAGTAAAGCACAGGGGGGAAAATACTAAGGTACGGGAAGGAATACTAAAGAATGGGGAGAAATACCAAGGAACTGGGAAAAAAAAAGAGAGAACCAAAGGTCGAGTGGGATGCCAAGGAAGGTTGGAATGCCAAGGAAAGGATGGAATACCAAGGAAAGGATGGAATGCATAGGAAAGGATGGAATACCAAGGAAAGGATGGAATGCATAGGAAAGGATGGAATGCATAGGAATGCAGAACAACATTAAGCAACAGAGAAAGAACATTACAGCACGGGGAGAAACACCAAGAATGCCGAGGAACGCAGGACTGGGAAGACCTCCTGAGGGTTTTGGGAAGCTCTGGGGCCAGGCAGGACCCCCAGAGAGCCCGTGTGAACCTACTCTTGCTGGCGCGGTGCGGGATGGGCACGGCCACGCCCTTGCCCCGCTCGCTGTCCTGGGGCTTGGGCGGGGAGGCGGTGAAGCGGCAGATGCCGGGCTCGGACGGGGTGCTCATGGAGGTCATGCTGTCGGCGTTGTCCGTGGTGCCCGTGGTCATCTGGTCCGAGGAGCTGTCGGAGATGAAGCACTCGGTGATCTCGAACTTGGCGTGCTGCAGCTGCTCCTCCAGCTTGGCGTGCTCGTAGGCGCGCGCCAGCTCCTCGTAGGTGGACGAGGCGCTCTCCGTGGACACCATGCTGTTCCGCCCCTTGTCTGTGGGGAGAGGGTGTGTCACCTACCTGCCACCGAGCTCTCCCTGGCACGGGAATGCCTTTTTCCACGTCGTGGGAATGCCCAGGCTGTCCCTGCTGGCCACCTTGAAGGCCAGGTTAGACGGGACATGGAGCAACCCTGCTAGTCTAGTGGAAGGATGGAACAAAATGAGCAGTAATCTCCCTTCCAACCAAACCACTTTGTTTTTTAATGACTCTATCTGTGCCCATGGCTGGGCATGGCCCTGGCTGCCCAGAGCCAGCAGGTCGTGGTTCCACAACGCCCCTGGTAAGTTCTGCAGTCGCCCTGAACTCACCCTGGGTCTCTGTGCAGCCCAAAGCAGCAGATTGCTGCCAGCAGCAGCGCCAGGGGGCCGTGGCCCTGCGTACCTGTGTCCTGCGAGAGGCTGGCGCTGTAGCTGTCACTCTCGGTGACCGTGATGCCGTGCTGGGAGCCCACTGTCCTCCAGTCCGAGGTGAGGGTCCGTGCAGGGGTGGACGCCTGGCACTTGGTGAGTGTCCACTGGCTGGAGTAGCGGTTGCGGGTGCTGTGCGCAGACTTCACGCTCTTCCTCGACACGGGGTCTACGGCACGAAGGTGACAGAGTCACGGTGGGTCCCTTCACTCAGAGCCAGGATGCTGTTCCCTCTCCCTGGAGCACTGCCTACCCCTTCTACCTTCCCAGCAGCTCTTTTGGGCACAGCCAGTGCTGGAGGGCAGTTCCCCCAGCCCTGCCCCGTGTGTACAACCCCCAGCACGGCCGGCCCGCCCCGCACACTCACTGGTGCCGGGGCGGATGTCGGACATGTCGATGAGGGGCCCCGTGTTCTGGATCAGGGCCGGGTGATGCAGAGACACGCCCGTGCAGAAGCTCTGGGGGTTCACTGCCTGGCTGAACTCCGTGTCGGTCACCGGGATCGTGGCTTTGTCATCCCCTGTGGGAGGGAACTGGAGCTCAGACCTCTCTCTGGTCTGAGAGGCACTGTAGGCACCTGCTGGCCCACACTCAGTCCATCCGTGGGACCCCAGCTCTCTGGGGCAGCAGGGGATGGGAGCTTTGCTTGTGCTTACCCAGCTGCTTGATGCCCTCCTTGTCCTCGATGAGGAGCTGCACCCGCGGGATGTCGATGTGCAGGCGGGGGCCCTGCGGGGGCCCCTTCACCGGCGTGTCAAAGCTGCGGTTATTCTTGCTGTGAGGTGAGAGGGGACGCAGACCCGCCCATTACCGACAGAGCCCCGGCAGCTCCAGCCTGGCACGGGCCGGGGATTGCCACCAGCCAGCCCACCCGGGGCTCAGCTCTGCCCAGGCAAGCTCCAGTGTGAGTGCTGGGACCCTGGGGCAGGCAGGAGCACCGGGCTGCTGTGCTACAGAGTCGCTGCCACAACCTTCACAGGTGTGAACGTGAGGTCTGAAACTGAGTCAGGGCCGTACTGGGCTTAAAAGCAGCCACAACCACCCCCAGCACCACCTATTCCCCTGCCTGCCCACCCAGTCCCAGCCACAGGCAGATGCGAGGCTCACCTGATCAGCATTTCTGCCAAACTCTTTGCATCTGTGCAAGAGACACAAAAACCAAGAAGTTTTTTGTAAGTGAGCAGTTTAGGGCATGACGAGGCTGTCCAGGAACACAGTCTGGGGTCCCATTTGCCATGCCTCTGAATCCCATCTCACCTCGAAGCCTCTTCAGCCGCTTCTCCTTCCTCTTCTTGCGGATGATGAAGAGCAGGGCCACTCCCAGCGTGGCCAGGATCACGGGGCAGGCGATGGTGAACAGCTTCTTCACGTCGTCACCTTCCCCTTGGGCAGACTTGATCGGGGGGATGGTGCCTAGGGCAGAGCAGGGGCGGGTGGGCGCTCAGCGTGCCAGGACCCCCCAGGTGTGGTGGCATTTCCCCAGCCCGTGTCCCCACTCACTGCCGTCGTAGTCCAGCGTGGCGAACTGCGCGGTCTCGTTGCCGCAGCCGGCGCTGTTGCAGGCCTTCATGCGCAGCTCGTACCAGGTGGCCTCGCGCAGCTCGGTCAGGAACACCTCGCTGGAGCTGTTGGTGCGCAGGCTCTGCCACACCCAGTTGCCCTTGGGCCGGTACTCCAGGACGATGGCGGTGATGGGGCAGCCCCCGCTGCTCCAGCCCTGCAGGTTCAGCCTGGCGTGCGTGGAGTTGATGTGCGTGAAGAGGTGCTGGTCCTTGCTGAAGGAGGGCTCTGCGGGAGAGGGGCTGTCAGGAGGGCGGCGAGGGCACTCCTGTGTCCTCCGGCGGGGCAGGGACACCACGGGCCGGGCTCACCTCTGCCGTGGGTCTTGGCCTCGATGATCTCGCTGATGCGGCCGGCGCCCACGCTGTTCTTGGCCGCCAGCTTCACCTTGTACCAGGTGCCGCACTTGAGGCTCTCCAGCTTGAAGGAGCGCTCGGAGGAGCTGATGAACACGTCCTTCCACTCCTCGCTGTTGTCCACCGAGTACTGGAGCACGAAGCCTGCGGCAGCAAGGAGGGAGTCACCTCTGGGCGAAGGGGTTATGACTGGCACAAAGCCTGTGCCCAAGTCCAGCACAGCCAGGGCACCTATCACACACCAAGTCCTGCAGTGGTGGACACTGCCTGCTCTGCCCACCACACAGAGCCAGGCAGGAGCCACGGACAAGAGGAGCGTGGGCACTCCAGGAACCTCCTGAGAGCTCTGCCAGCGCCCCTGGTCACACCTCTCTTGTCCCCAGCAGCCCCAGGATGGCCCCACTGCTCATTTCCACATGGGAGTGCACGCTGTGATTGACTGGTGTGAGGCTATAAAGGGAAAGCCGGAATTAAGCAGCTCCCCCGGGAGGCTGCAGGGAAGTTGCTTCTGTCATTGCACACCGCCTCCTCTCCCGTGATGAAGAGTATTAGGAAGCACACTGTGTCCTAGATGAGCAAACCTGTTACGCTGCCATCAACCAGGCGCCTGGAGACGGCTGCTCTGGGCTTCCCGGGAGAGCACAGGGACACAGGGACAGCCCCGAGGGCACTGGGGCACCTCGGGACAGCACCTCCCTGCTGCCCTGGCCCTGCTGACCAAACTTTCCCGGTGCACTGCCAGGTTTGGCTATTTCTGCAGGGTATTTAGCCAATTCTCAAATAAAAATAGCAGGGAAGAATAGGCTTCCTGCCTTGCTGTGTGCATAATGAGCTGCACAAGGCAGGGCTGGCAGGATGGCCTCGGTGCCAGCACCACCCAGGTACCACCGTGGCAGTGCCAGAGGGTTCTCGTGTTCTGTGAACACCCAGCTCCAGCTTGGGCAGACCACTGGGGACACTTCTCACACCTTCCCATTGCCAAGGATTCCCTGTGGATGGTGACACCAGGACCTTCCCAAGGCCACGGGCACGTGATTCCCAGCAGTGTCAGCACCAGCCCTGACACCCCTGCACCACCCACCCTGCTGCCTGCCACTGCTTATTTATTTATTTTGTACATGCGGTGTGTTTTTAATATTTCTAATCCAATTATAACCAAATTTATCAACAGAGTCCGCTGGAGTGAAAGGCTGCTGGCTGGGGAGATTTGCTTGTAATTACTTTCATGCTTTTAATTAATTGTAAGCGAGGTCTCCTTCCTCGCTCCCCGCTCCCCCCTCTGCACACAGCTGTTTCAACCTATAATTCATCAGATGAATCAGAGCAGAAAGGAGACTTGGGAAAGCTGGGATGCTCCTGGAGCCCTCCCAAAGCCCCCAGCCTGTCAGGGATGCGGGACAGCTCCTGCTCTGGTGGGTTCAGAGTGGCACCAATGCCAGGAGACGTGGAGCAGCACTGGGGCTGGCCCTGGCCACCACCACCTTAGCACACAGGGATGTGCCCTTCATTAGCTACCTCAGTCCCTGCAGCTTGTCCAAAACACCTCACAAACCCCTCAGCAGGGCTGGCAGCCCCTGCTAAGAGCTCAGAGATATCAACCTTGCCCTGAAGCATTTCTGAGGCATTTTGAAAAGGGGGAAACTGAGATGCAGATAAAAAAATGTGGCACATGCCTGCCTGAAACCATGTTGCATGAGAATGGAACCAGTCATTGTTCTGGGATGAGCTGTTGGCACCTGCCCCATCACTCTCAGCAGCCCTACCTCTGATGGAGCTGCCCCCATTGTCCCCAGGGATCCAGGCCAGCGTGATGGACGATGCCGAGGTCTTGGAGACGGTCAGGCGGGGCTGGTCCGGGGGCACTGAGGAGGAGGGAAGGCCATGAGCACCTCACACGTGCAGAGTGCCCCAAACTGTGCCCCTCAGAAGCAGCAACGAGACCTGGCACTCCTGCCCGGGCCAGCAGGAGCCCCCGGGGCAGGACAGAGCCCGGGCACCGGTCGGTGCGGATGGAGCGTGTCCGTGCAGGGCAGGCACGGAGCTGGGAGCCCTCACCTTGCACCAGCAGGTTGATGATGATGGTGTCAAAGCCCCAGGTGTTGGTGGCGGTGCAGGTGTAGTAGCCGGAGTCCTCGGCTTTCACCGAGCGCAGCACCAGCGTCCCGTTGGCCTGGATCAGGCGGTGCCCGTCCACCGTCACCGGGATGGCAGAGTCCTCGCTGCGGGGGATAGAGGGGGCACATCAGCCGTGTGTGACACGGCCGGGGCTGGCACCAGCCCCCAGCACGGCTGGCAGCCGCCTCCGCACCTGTCCTTGGTCCACTTGATGGCAGGGACCGGCTCCCCGACGGAGTTGCAGGGCAGCCTCACGTCCTTCATCCACGGCGTGGTGACGGTGCCTCCGAAGGAGATGATCTTGGCGGGGGCTTGGGAACAAGGAGGAGGTCAGCCTGGGGGCGCAGGCCTCGTGTGCAGAGCCCCCGAGCTGTAAGGAGACCTGGGACCCCGCGCTGCCCCTCCTCTGCCCTGGGGCCACCCAGCCGCCGCTTGCTGCGGGCCGTGGGGCAGGGCACAGCCGCGGAGGTGTCCCCCAGGTTGGCAGCCCCCCGTACCTTTGCCCGCAGGCTCGATGGTGACCTTCTCGCTGATGTTGCCGCGGCCGGCGGAGGTGACGGCGGCCACCCAGAGCAGGTACTGCTGCCCCCGGTTCAGGTGAGCGATGCGGTAGAAGAGCTGGTCCGGGCTGGTCTCATACTCGCTGGGAGCCTGCGGAGGGGCACACGGGAGAAGGTGAAGCTGCTGTGAGACCCTCACCCATCATCCTGGGCACAGCCCCCCAGCCCCCGCGGGGCTCCGGGTTTATCCCGAGCAGCAGCGGCTCCGCTCGCATCCCTCAATGCCGGGGAGAGCCGGCGGGTGTCGTGATTCCTCCAGGGAGCCGGGCTGGAGCCCGAGGAGCAGATGGCTGCGCCGGCATCCCCGCTCCCTGCAAAGGACGCTGCCCTGGCACCGCCGAGCTGCAGCGGGGCCAGCCTGGAGGCGACGCCCGCCGGGCTGGTCCGAACCCTCTGCGGGCACAGCGAGAGGCCAGGGGGTCCCCAAAACCCACGTGGGGTCAGCGCACCGTCCACAGCGACTGCCCAGCCCTGCGGGGGCCCAGTCCCCATCACACAGGGACAGAGTCACCCTGCCCCAAGCACGCCACGAGGGGAGGGACTGCCTGGCACAGCACCTGGCTGTGCCACCGTGCCAGCACCGGGCAGGGCTGGGGCTCCACGACCCCCGTGGCACAGGATGGGTGTATTTAAACATGACTTGGCAGGTTCCCGTGTGCTCACACGCGTGCCCTTGCGGGGACACGGATGTGAGTGCACCCCAAAGCAGGCACACCTATATGAATATTGTATAGTATACATAATTTTTTTTTTTTACCCAAATGACAGTTTTGACAAGATGCCAAGAAAACAATATCGGATCCCAGCGGTTTTACCAGTTGCTTTGATGAAAAGATTATGTTGCCCTGGAAACCAGAGGCTCAGATAGTGAAATGAGTTTGAGAAGGAGCTTTTGATAAGCACTAGTCTGCAGACCTCCCATCAACCTCTCCCTCACCAAGGAGGGATGGGGCCAGGTTGGATTTCTAATTCGTTTTCGGTCAGCTGCTGGCACGTTTCCCCCTCTGGAGCAAGTTCGGAGCACGGCGGATGCCAGAGGATGGGGACAGAGAGAGGATGGGGCCATTCCCTGGCGCACAGTGCCCACGGATGCCCTTGGACAATTCCGCAGTGCACCCCAAGAGGCCTTTGCTGTGGCTGCCGCCTGGCACCAGCTCTGCCTCCCGTTCCCTGGCACACCGTGGTGCTTGCCAGCCCCGTTGCCATCACGTACCGGCTGCCCCGAGCCGGGGCTGGAGCAGAAGATGGTGTACTTCCGGATGATGCCGTTGGGCTTGGCCGGCGGCAGCCACGACACCACCACGCTGCTGGCAGAGGAGGGCACAGCCTTGATCCCAGCTGGGGGACCTGGAACTGAGGAGGGAGAGTGTGGCAGAGCTGTGCCAGGAGGTCTGCAAGGCCTCTGCCCGGCTGGGAGGTGTGACAGCATCCTGCTGTGAGGCTGGCACCCCAGCCACAGCCTGGGAAGCAGCTGCAGTGGTGGTGTCACACACTGGCAGGGACAGGTCTGCCTGCAGGACACCTCTCCACGGGTGGCTCCAGGCCCCATGTAAGCCAGAGGCAGGAGGTTTAATTGCAGCCCAAGCTCTGCTTTAGAAATCATGATTGGCTTTTAATGGCCATCTCCTTAATCTGTCAGCCGTACCCTGCCCAGCTGCGCCTCCCTCCCAGCATCTGGCACTTCCCAGGACACAGGCCCAGGGACGCCCTGCTAGAGAGCTAATGGCATTAAAGTAGGGCAGGCGGGGTGTAAATATTTAAATATCTGCACTTAAGGAAAAGGGAAAACAGGGAAAGGGAAAGGCCCTGCCCATGGCTGTGCACAGGGGGGTTTCCCCTGCGCCCCGGCACCAGCTCCAGCCCTTTGGAAGGAGCGGGTGGCAGAGCACTTACTGTCCTCCTTGGTCTGGATGTAGAGCACGCTGCTGCGGACGCCGTCGCCCGCCTGGGTGTAGGCCAGCACCTGCACGCTGTAGTTGGTGAATTTCTCCATGCCCCGCAGCTCCACTCGCTCCCGCGTGGTCGTGATGTTCTGCATCTCGCCCCACTCTGCAGGAGACAGCCTGTCAGCCCCCGTGCCCCCCAGGTCCCCCGGGCCACCTGCTCCCCAGGTGCGCTCACCTCCGTCCATGTAGAGGGACCAGAAGATGACCCGGTAGCCCTTGAGCACCCCGTTGAGGGTGCTGCGCGGGGGCTCCGACCAGGAGATCACCGCCACGTCCGAGGTGATGGAGATGGCCCGCACGTTCTCGGGGGGCTGGCTGGGAACTGGGGAGGGGAGGGACGGAGAGGACAGTCAGCAGGAGGATGGAGGGGCCAGGCTGTCCCACACAGTCACACGGGCCCCGCTGTGCTGCTGGCAGCCCCCAGCCAGCCCTGCCCGGCAGTGCTCTGCCTCCAGCACGCGGTTTTCCTTCTAGGCCAGCGAGGTGGGTGTGAACCCTGTGCTGCTGGTGACAGGGAGGATGCTTCCCGTCCAGGGGAGAGTGGGAGAGCTGGCTGGATGCGAGGTAATTAGATCCCACTGCCCCGCAAGAGGTAACTCTAATTTTTATGAGCATTTAAATGATAATACATCACTGTAACGATCCTCTTTGAAAATGATTATTGTTTCATATTACTTAGGTGCAAAAATATAAGCACCATGTAATTAGGGACAGAGTATAATAAACTAATACAGATAGTCCGTTTGAACAAAATGAAGGTAATATAATTATGGAAAAGACACTATTGCTAAAACAGGGGCCCTTGAATACCCCAGGAGGAGTGCTAATGCAGCCAGGAAACGATTGCAGTTTGACAGGCTAACGAGAGCCTTAATTAAATATGAAAAACTGCTGAGCAAACGCGCTGCAAAACTTTTTCCTCATTGTTTTTAAAACGACCGAGGCCATCAGCGGCCGTGTCCCAGACGGAACTGGCACTTCAGCAGTGCCAAAATCCACCTTGCACCCTTCACTGTGCCACCAACCCAGTCCCGCGGGTGTCCTGGCACCCCCGTGCTCCTGCCAGGGAGCGGTGCGGGTGCACACAGCCACTACCCCAGATGCGTGTGGGACGGGATGGGGATCCCCTGAGGGTCCCCCGGGGGGGAGCCGGCCCTGGGGACCGGGGTGCTTGGTTTGGTCACAGGGCTGTCCTTACCGTCCTCCAGCGTGGTGGCGTTGATCTCGCTGGACGAGGGCCCCGTGCCCGCGCGGTTGAAGGCCTGCACCACCACCCCGTACTGCGCGAACTTCTTGAGGTTGTCCAGCGTGTAGACCTCGCTGTCCCCCGTGGCCTTCATCTCCACGATGCTGTACTGCCCGTTGCTGCCCGGGCTGTTCTCCCGGTAGCCAATCTGGTAGCCACGGATCACCCCGTTCTGCAGCTCCTTCTTCGGGGCCTGAGGGGCAGCGAGGGCAGGACGGAGCAGTGTCACAGGGGTGAGGGGCTCGCAGGGCTCCGTGCCCCAACCACCTCTCCCCAGTGGCTTTTCTCAAGGCTTTCAAGTTGTTTTCCCTCCCCACTTTTCACTGAGTGGCAAAATAGTGATAAAAAAGGTCCGGCAGGTCCTCTGAGCCACCAGAGAGGAAAGTGCTGCCTGGACAGCACCAGTCCCCAGCTGGAGCAGGAGAAATCCCAAGTATGGCAGCCTGAGAAGCCAGAGATCAATCTTAACAATATTTCTCTGAAGCATTAAGAAATCAATAGGGTTGATTGCAAATTTATGTTACAATGCCAGGGCGATCCATCTTGCTGAAATACTCCTAAAATGAAGTGACTTATCTTTCAAGTGAATCTTACTTTTCATTAATCTGTTTTTCAGTGCTTAAGGGGAGAGGGGGGAGAAGTTGGAACCCTAAATTTATTGACTTAGCAGTTCATTCCCAAGTCCTAACTTTATAATCAATTTTATTTTTCATTAGGCAGCTTTGGAAAAATAAATCCGATTCTAAGTTTTATTGATCTCTGCTCAAACACTTTGCAGCCCAGCACCTCAGTTTTTACATATTTATCCTCTCTGGCCCATGGTCCCCCACGGACACCCTATGAGATAATGAGCTTGGTGTAAAACATGATTGATAAGAGCCCTGAGCAATGAGGTGAGCTGCTTGCCCAGCCTCCAGGTTTTCCTTTTTCCTGGGGAATTCCTCCTGATTCTTGTAACATTGATGACATGCTGGGTCTCAGGACAAGCTGGGCCAGCATTTGGCCAAGCCCCCCTAGCCAAAAAAAGCCCACACACCTTCCAGGTGACCTGAATGCTCTGGGACGTGATCGGCTGCAAGGTGACATCCATCGGAGGGCCATCGGGCGCTGCCGAGACACAAACACAAAAATCACACGGAGAAGGGTCAGGAGCTCCTCACCAGGAAAAGCCCTGGCTTTAGGAGAGCTGCAGCTCAGCCAGCTTCCCCCCAGGCTGCAGCCCCCGTGTTCCCCTGGCCAGCATCCCCAGCAGGAGCCCGGAGCAGCACCTGCTTCCTCGGTGCTGATGGTGAGCTCCTTGCTGGGCTCGCTGCGGCCGATCTTGTTGAAGGAGTACATGCGGATGCTGTACACGGAGGCGGGGTGCAGGTCCACGATGTTGGCCTGGTTGATGGTCGGGGAGATGTTGCGTGTAGACTGCTTAAAATCCCAGGAATCTGGAAGAGCAGCGGAGTGAGGCGGAAGGGTCAGAGCCCCAATCCCATGCAGGGTCTGCAGTGCTGAGGGGGCCATGCTCAGGCAGGTGAGGTCCCCAGGCACCTCCAGCTTTTGTACCTCTGGAGAGGAGCTGCTTCCCTCTCTCGCTGTTGTGCGTTGGGGTTCAGCTTTTTGCAAATATTTTCTCTTTTAATATTCCCTTTCAAATGCTCCCATCCAACAGAAATTACCATATTTCATTAATGCCGCTCTCTCCTTTCTTCATCAAAGGAACCGAGATGCAGAGTATTCCCTTGGAGGCACCGGTGGGGCAGTCCCCCACCTGCCTGTGCAGGCCAGCCCCCAGCCCCACTGTGGCATGGGGAGGGGACATCACTGTCACCTACCCGACTTGTTCTTGTACTCAATATCGAAGCCGGTGATGATGCTGTTGCCGTCGAAGCGCTGCGTCCATCGCAAATTCATACTCCGGGCTTTCACCTCACGGATCTCCAGCTCTGGCGGGTCAGGGGGCTCTTGGGGACACGCAGGCAGGTTAGGGATGCAGGCAGAGAAGGCTCCCAGGGGCAGGGGGAGCCTCTCAGCAAGGCTGTGCAGCGTAGGAGGGATGGAGTACCTTGGACAGTGAGTTGGATCAAGCCTCTGTCCTCGCCGTAGGAGTTGATGGCGTGACAGGAGAAGAAGACTGAGTCCCCGCGGTCGGCTGGTTTCAGCTGCCAGTGTTCCAGGGAGAGGAGCCAGTTCAGACTGAGCCACCCTCAGCACTGTGCCCTGCCTTCCCCTGCCATCCCTGCCTGCTCTCACCACAGTGCCACTCACTGGAGCTGCAATCCCTCCCCTCAGGGAGCCCAGTGCCGTGCCAGGCTCTGTGACACCCACTGGGCACCACCACACCCTCCCCACGCCTTCCCTGCTTCTCTCCAACACCCAGCGGGAGCCCCGGCAGCCCAGGCAGGTGCAGGACCCCAGGCCTCACCTTGAGGGTGGAGATGACCTCGTCGCCGTTGTCCTTGGTGGCGATGGCGTAGCGCATGTTGCGGTCGGGGTCGATGACGGTGTCCCCCTTCTCCCAGCGGATGATGATGGGCCGCTCGCCCCGCGCCGTGCAGTTCAGCTCCTTGGTCTGGCCCTTGATGGCGATGGTGGTGTTGGGGTGGGAGGTGATCATGGCCGGGACTGCGGGGAGGCGGAGTGTCACCTGCGTGCCCGGGGGACGGGCGGGTGCCACCTGCGGCCGCCCGGCCCCGCAGAGCCGCGGCCCCACCGAGGACACGGCGCATGCGGCTCTCAGCGAGAGGCCCCGCAGCCCGAAGCGGAACGGTCTCGCTGCATTATACAGCTCAGGATCATAAAATAATGAAGCAGATAAATTTTATAATGCATAGCATTACACCGGGGTAGACAATAAAACGTGAAAGACAAATAACCAAGTGCACACTATAATGAAGAGAAAGCCTCCAGTCTGAGACGTGCGGGTATGAATTATTGACTAAGGTTTTACACTCCCGAGGATGAGAGGAAGAATGTTTTCCATCACGGATTTGCATAATTCACTCGTATAAACCTGGGCAGAATACAGAGTGTGATTTCCTATCAGCAAGGCCGCCTTTGCATTGCAGATAGCGGAGATTATTTTTTTTTCCATGGCCACCCCAATATGCAAACTGGGCCAGTGGGGACCCCCTGAGCCGTGGTCATCACCTGGCTGGGGTGCAGAACCCAGAGGTGCTCAAGCAGTGGGTGCAGCACAGACGGGGATGGCTGATCCGTGCTCTGACGATGCTGTACTGATCCCTGGCCTGGCCCTTCCCTGCTCCCAGAGCCAAGCCCTTTGTGCCACCCCAGTGCCACGCAGTGGGCTGGCTGTGGCAGGCACCACACAGGAGGAACAGGCTGAGGGACCGAGGGCAGGCTGGGTAAGCAGAAAAAAATGTAATGCATAAACAAACAGCAGTGCTGAGTCCTGCAGTAATGTATGATAATGACAATCCGCAAAGGCAACACACACTGTTCTAATGGGACACAAGAGGCTCTAATGAGCTACGACTCCTCGGCTTTCTGTGGCAATGTAATTCAATTAACAGCGAAGGAAACCTTTCCTCCCGAGCTGCTGGAGTTTTTGGGGTGCAGGACAGGGCAGTGCCCAGCCTGGTGCCCGTGTGACAATCCTGCCCCGAGGGGAGCACGGCATCCCCGAGCTGGCAGGGGATGGCAAAGAGCAGGGATGTTGTGGCACAGCAGCCTGGGGCACCAAGGGTTGCAAGAAGCAGCCCAAGACTTCTCTTAACTCTGCCCTGTCCCATCCCCAGCTGCCTGCCCCTGCTCTGACACCTCTGCCTGCCCCAGCCCCACATCAGGGACACACTGGGACAGAGGCAGGCCTGGGAAGGACTGTCCCAGCTCCAGCATCCCACATCCCTCCGGGGTGAGGACAGAGCACAGGGACAGCCGGGGGTTCCTGCATCTGCCCCACAGCAGGGCTGACTGCACAGCACAGCACAAGGGCACACACAGCTGGATGAGGGGCTCAGCACCCAGCCCTGGCACTGTGGCAGGCCTTGCCAGGCTCCTGCCCGCTCTCCCCCGCTCCTGCCATGGAAAGCCATCAAGGGGCCACCTGCTATTTGGCAAACAGGGACACTGGGATGTGGTCCCTGCACTCAGCCCTCATTCAGCCCAGGCTGGAGGATGGTGCAGCAGCAGAGGATGAGTGGCCAGGGGGCCAAAGGGGCAGGACAGCCCCTCAGGGCTGCAGCAGCCTTGGCCACACCAGCCCCTTCCCAGCGAGCAGAGGCCCCGGGAGAGGAGCTCCGTTTCAGGCTCTGCTTCGCTGAAATGCACTTATTGATGTTTGATTAAAAGCAGCTCCTTGGATGTAAACATATCAACTTCTCTCAATTGCCAGGGTCCCAAGGGAGCTGCACGTAGTCCAGAGCAGGAAAAGAGCACAACAAACCCCAAGAAAACCCCGAGCAGCTGTGAGGATAGCACAAATTGGGGCACTGGTGCCCAACACCTGCCCTGGAGCAGCTCTGCAGCTTGCAGAGGGACCACATTGCTTGGGACTGGCTGCAGGGACCTCCAAGGGTGGCTGGGGGCTGCTCCTGACCAGTCTGTGATGCCTCCCTGGGTGCAGGAGCATCAATAACGTGGCATCAGCCACAGCTCACGCAGCACTCTGGGCAGACAGCCTTCCTTCGAGGAGAGCTCACCTCCAACTCCTCCTTGTTCTGTGCCCACCAGGGCCCAGCCCACCCAGCCAGCCTCTCCCTGTGCCCACGGCCTTGTTAACAAGGCCACAAGCAGAGGCTGGTCCCGCTGGCTGGGCACAGATAAGCCTCGGAACAAAGGAAGCCGACAGCCAGCAGCACGCTGCGGTCCCACAGCCGGCTGGGGCACGAGCCGCTTCGCAGAGCGCCGGTGACAACTGAATGAGAACGGTGACAAGGGTGACAAGGGCTGTGCCTGCCTCCCTCGCCCCCCTCTTTCTTGTTTGGAGCTGGCTCTGTGATGTTAATTTGATTGCACCCGTCTCAGCTTCCTTTCTACACTGATTAGCTGAGTTTCACCTGAAGCATGAGATTAATTCAAATTGCATGGAAGCAATCAGTTATGCTCGTGCTATGTGGCAGTGAACTTCCAGAGAGGGCTGTGCCACGACCACAGACAGAGACCCCTCCACCTGCCCCCTGGCTGGACCCCTGGCATTGAGGTGCTGGCACGGAGCAGGGAGAGGAGCCCCCTCCCCAGTGCCTAGGGTGCTGCCACTCCAGCACAGCCAGCAGGACCCCCGGGGATGTGGCTGTCCCCATCCCACACGCTCCCGACACCCGGGCAGGTGTGCAGCCATGTGCTAAATGGCATTTACCACGCGCTGCTGGGCCCCTCACCTGCGCCCAGCCCAGCCTGCTGTCCCCTGGGGCACACACTCAGATACTCCAGCACTCCCCACCTTCCACCCCACGCTGCAGCCCGCTGGATGCTGCTGAGCTCCTTCCCAAAGCAGAGGAGGACAGGCTGCCATGGTGTGGGAGCCCAGGGGCCGTGGCACCCAGGGACAGGAAACCCCACGGGTGACATTGCCCAAGCAAATCCGGTGGCTTTCCCCAGCCACCACCCCCTGACAAAAGCAGCACCCAGCTGCTCCTGGCTCTGCCAAGGCCATGGAACTCAGCCACGCACTGTCCAGCGTTACCTGGCTATCCCAAGGCACCCCTGGAGCCCCTTGCTGTGGTATCAGGGCAGGGGGTGTGTGACACCAGCTGCCTGTGGCCCTGCCCTCTCCCCTGCTGACCGCCAGCACGCTTTGTTTGGGCTCTGATTAACTCTCATTTAACTCAGTCCGCAGTGGCCTGACTTTCAGGGAAAGCCAGTGCTGATCTCCCTTTAATTGGGCTGACATTTCACTAAACAAACAAAAACCCCAAAATGAAACAAAACAAAGAGCCCATCTAATGCTTAATTGGCTGTGGCGCTTCGTCTACCTATTCATCCAAACCTTTTCAAAGGCAGCAAGGGCTCCGGGAGATGCAAAAGCACTCGCATAATAAGGTTATGTGCTATTCAAGTCAGCAAGCAACCTGTCCTGGGATGCAATTACAGGAGATAGCAGGGACACGGCTCCAGTTCGGGCTCCCAGACTTCGCACGCTCACCCGGGATTAATCGCCTCGACTTTGTACCTGCACCTCATTGAAGTGCCTTGTTTGAAGTCGCTGGGTTTGATTCATCAGTTGGAGGGATAAATTAAACAGCTGACAGGGAGGGGAGCAGGAACCTGGGAAGGGAGAGGCTGGGTGGGGAGGGGAGAAGCCCCTGAGAGAAGCAGCTGCTGGTGTCAGGGAAGAAAGCACCAGGCTGGGGAGGGGAGGCCAGGGCATGGTGGTGACCAGAGAAGGCTGCACGTCCCCTCTGCCCACAGCAGCTGCGTGGACAACCATGGGGTGGTGGCTCCCACGGCCTCACCAGCAGCTTCCATCCCCTCTGGCACAGCATGCTCACTGCCTCATTCCCAGCATGGTCAAGCAAAATTTAGTCCTTCTGAGCCCAGTCCTGACCCCAGCCCCTCCTGGAGACACCAGGAGTGAGGATGATGGCGCTGGACCCCATCCACCACCTCCTTTTGGAGGTTTGAATGCTCCCAGCAGCAAGCAGCCCAATAACTAACACGGAGCTGGCAATTATACATTCTGCTGATAGCAACGGGAGAGCAATCCAATAACACACACAGTTCAAACACGGTGTCTAACAACACTTCCCAGCCCATCCCTGTCAAAGCAGCCCAGCTATTTCCTTTCCTCCTGGATGATGTAGATTGATTGCCTGGTTTTATTAAAGACAAAGTGTGTTTAATAGCAAAAGGGAAGCGGGTCCCTGGAGGGGAGGAATCAATGCCCTCCCGTGCCCTGCATTGATTGTGGGGAGGCGTGGGGCAGAGGCTGGAGCACGGCTGGTGCGGGTGGAGCCCTCAGAACAGAGGAGGAGGCTGCGCCAGGCCAGGCTCTGCTGGTGACCCCGTGTCCCACAGCCACCCTCCCCGTGCCCACCTCTGCTCCCCGGGTCACCGCCGCGGCTGTGCCAGGAGCGGGTCCCTGTCCCTGTGACCATGCCCTGGGTGCTTACTCTTGACGGTGAGGAACATGGACTTGCTGATGTCCGTGCCCACGCCGTTGCTGGCCTGGCAGAGGTAGTAGCCGATGTCCTCCTCCAGCACGTGGCGGATGAGCAGGGAGCTGTTGGGCAGGATCTGGATGCGGCCCGTCAGCGGGATGGGGTGATACTGCTGGGGGTTGCCACTTCCTAGGAGGGGACACAGAGGCACAGAGCTCAGCTGAGGCAGAGCAGCGCTCCTGAGGCTCAGAGCTGGGGTGGCCGTGCCCGAGGGACTGTCCCCGGTCTGCACTGCCATCCCCACACGCTGCCGTGACCCATCCCTACCTTTAGCGTGCTTCCACATGACTTTTGGAGGGGGGTACCCATCAACAGAGCAGTTCAGCACCCCGGCTTTTCCATAAATGCCATCTTGGTTGTTGGGTTGGACCACAAAGCGAGGAGGCACTGAGGAGTTTGGGAGAAAGGACGGTCAGTGCAGGACAATCCCCATCAGACCTCTACAGCTCCCCCCTGCTGTGGGCACGAGGGCGCCGTGGCTCAGCCTGCCTCCTCACCCTCCCAAATTCCCTCCGTGCTGCCCTCCCTCCCTCCCTGTCCCACCGGGCAGCCGGGTCCCCCCGGGCTCACCCCGCACGATGAGCTGCCGCTCCCGGCTGACGGTGGCAGCGTCGTTGCTGGCGATGCAGGTGTAATTCCCGTTGTGCTTCAGGGAGACACTGGAGATCTGCAGGGAGCTCATGAACTCCTTGCTCTCGATGGTGACCCCGGAGCCGGAGAGGATGACGTGGCCGTCCTTCCTCCAGGTGATGTGGATGGGCATGTCCCCGGAGGAGACCACGCAGGGGATGTAGAGGAGCTGTCCGATGGAGGCTGGCGGGAACTCGAAGGGCTGGATCAGCGGAGGGACTGTGCAGGGGAGAGGCAGAGAATGCTGCAGAGTCCCTCCCAGGAAAGCTTTACTTCAGCAGGGATGGGCTGCAGTGGGGCCTGGGGAAGATGCTGTCCCAGGAGGAGAAGCAGCCCAGAATCTAAGACAGGTTTTTGATTCCACCAGGAACAAGGCCAAGGGACAGCAGGAGGTGCCATCAAGCAGAGAGCAGCAGGAAGACTTCTCCCACCTGGCAGGGCCACCAGGCTGAGAGTGGAATGGAGAAATGCTGACCCTGCACTGGGGAAAGCCCTGGCCACCCCCAGCACGTGCCACCCAAAATTCCACCTCAGCATTTATCCACTCCCGGAAAAACCATTATTAGATGGATGCTTTTCTTAAAGGCACTGGATTCAGAATCAGCCATTATCTTTCTGATAACTTAATTAGGCAACTGCAGCATCTCTGGCAATGTGGGAGGGGGAAGAAAGCAGAGAGAGGGAGACAATTAGCTTAACAAGGCTCCAGCACCTGGTAGATGAGATCCTCGTTCTGCAGTCTCCATAATTAAATTAGCAGCCTGCCAATTGTCCCTTCAGCAGCAGGGAGCTGCCCTCTCATGCAGGCAGGGGGGCAGTTGCCTGTACCCCCACACACTTCCCTGGGCTCCCACCTCCACCCTGTGCCCATCCCATCACTCAGGTCTTGGCACTGCTGCCCGCTGCAGAGCAGGGCAGCAGAGGCTGTCCCTGTCCCCCAGGTGGGAGCCACTGCCACGGGGCAGGCAGCTACAGGCAGGGCTGGCCTGTCCCTCTGCCGGCAACAGCAACGTGGCTTCAGCTACCACAGCCATGGAGTCAGTGCTGCCTGTTTTCCATAATTAATGAATAATTAATTGGGAATGCACTGCAGTCTATTGCAGAGCGGGGACGGGCTTGTGGATCCGCGCCTCTCCACACACGCCCCTCTGGCCGACAGGCAAGCTCTCCCTGCTCCAGCTTCCCACAAACAGAGCTCACAGCTCCCCTTTCCTTCCCAGATTGCTTCCCACTGCGATTCTCCTCTCTCCAGAGCTTCCAGGCTCTCGCTTGGCCGCAGCCTGGAGCACCCTCCCCACGGTGCCACTGCAGACCCCATCCCAGCAGCTCCAATCCAGAGGTGACCCTGTGGCAGCCTCTGCCATCCTGTGGGGTGCAGCATCACCCCACAGCGCCCTGGCACTGTGCCAGCCCCGCGCTCCCTGCGCAGCCACCCGGGCAGAGCTGTGTGGGAGCCCCAGGACAGCACCAACCCACACGGGATTAATTAAAACCTCCAAAGATGTCTGCAGGAATAAGGAGCTGTCAGGGCACCTTGGAGGAGGCTGGATTTTGGATTGTGCTGCTGGGGAAGTGCAGGGAAGAGGCCCTAGCAGCACGCCAGATCAGCAAAGCCCAGTGGAGTGGGGAAGTTTGGAACTGGGACCTGGGGTCCCTGGCTAAGCAGCAGCAGCTACACTGGGGCAGGAGTTTCCCTCAGCACGAGATGGGGACGATGCCTCACAAACAGGGCTGGGGCTGCCTGCACATCCCTGATCCTGGGGGGTAGCAGTGCCAGAGGGAATTGTAAAGCTTTTACTGCTGCGTGGTTGGAAGGACCTGCATAACTCACTGGTGGCATTTCATGTGGTCACCAGGCACTCGGGGCCGTAAAAGCTTTATGGTGCTGCACGCCCTCCGCGCTCCTTGTGCTACACAGTTATGTTTATTCACTCTCTGACTCTCTCCTAGGGCCTTTGCTATTCTTTCCCACAGGCCTGCTGTCCAAGGGCCAGAGGAAATGAGGAATTCAGCCGGTGGGGCTGGGTGTAAATCTCCAGCAGTGAAATGAAGATGTCTGGCCCGTGCTGCACCATGCTCCAGCCTGCTCACCTTCCTCAGCCCAGCACCGGCCACTAATCGAGGCAGTAAATCCACACCAGGAAGGGTTCACTTGCGTCCCAGGATACACAAATCCTCAGCTGAACTTCAGCATCCTGCACCCTCTGAGGGCCCCTCCCAGTGAATCCCATTATCGAAGTGCTCACAAACACCCTGAGATGATCTCTCCACATCAGCCCTGCCTGTCCCAGTCGTCCCAAGACAAGACCAACATCTCTGGCCTCTTTCCAAGTGCCGGGGCTCCACATGGCCAGGGATTTATGTGAGGTGAGGAAGGCAGGGCTGGCCGAGCCCTGCAGACCCCAGGGGCAAGAAAAGCTCCCCACAGTGCCCTTTTTCAGGTTATCCACAGGCTCCTCTCCCCTTTGGAAGCCTTGGAGAAGAGCGTTAGCTAATCAAGTGGTAGCATCTCTAATCAGCTTGATGCGCTCTCTCGCTAACCTGATTCCTAATAAGAAAATGGTGGCTGGGAGGAGAGGGAGGGGGATCAGAGTAAATCCAGTGCACGAATCCCCTGCTGGGTGAGAGGCGGGATGACAATTGGCCGGCTCCGTCCCCAGCGCCGCCGTGTTTGTCTGAATGATTTACTGCAAACACCGAGCTGGCGACGGGCGGGGCGACCCGACAACTCCTGAGGACGGGAGATCGGGAGCACCGCGCGCTCCCAGCGCAATCTCAGCCAGTCACTGGGAGGGAATGCATCCGGCTCAATTCATTAGGAATGATAGCTCCCTCAATGGGGCTGAATAATTGATGGCCTGGAGAAGCTTTTAAGATGTTCTGTGTGCTCGGAAGACCGAGAGTATTATTTTTTTAAAAGCTAGCACACAGAGAAAAACATCGGTGAAGGTGATCCAAGCAAAGGTTAGATGTTTTAATACGTTATGTTTACACCATAAATCCTTGCTCCATCACTTGTAAGGGGAAATGGATACGGCGTGGCTCGGGGCAGCTGCCGGCGGCAGGCAGGACCAGGTAGCCAAGCCAGCTCCCGAGGGCTGAGCTCCCACGCCCGGTGGCTACAGGGCACGGCCACCACCTGGCCATGCATCTCCCCACGTGGCGCTCCTCTGCCTCCACCCCGCTGCAGGGAGATGCCAAAAGCAGCTCGGATGAGCTCTCCCCGCCATCCAGGGGAAGCGTCCCCACGCTCTCACCTTTGACGGTGACGTGGACGCTCTGGCTGATGGAGAGCTGGGGCTGGATCAGCACGCTGCACAGATACTCCCCTTCGTCCATGCCTTTCTGGACGTCCATCAGCTTCAGGGTGCCGTTCTCAAAGACCACTTGGCGGTGGTTGTCGGGCAGCAGCAGAGAGTCCTTGTACCACTTGATGGAGTAATAGGGGTACCCGATGACCCTGCAGTTGATGAAAGTGTCCCTACCCGCGACCGCTGTTATGTTCTTCATGGCGCGGATGCTCGGCGGCCCTACATATTTGGGGGGAAGGAAGAGGCAGGCTAGGTTAATTCCGAAGGGCCTTTTGCTTGCATGCAGATCTGCTGCTATTCACAGGCAGAGGAGGTGACCAGGACAGCCGGGAGCCAGCCTGGTTCGGGTGAGGAGGCGGCACAGACTCCTCTCAGCTCATGTGGGGACAGCAGCTCGTGGCTGCAACCTCCAGCTACAGCTGCTCTCCCTCACCTACCAACAGGGCTGTGCTCCTGGGGCACAGCCACGCTTCAAACAGCAAATCCCACCCCAGTGCTGGGGAGATGAGCCCGCACACACCACTGCTGCCCACTGCAGAATGGTGTCCGTGTTTCTGCACCGGGCACTGTGGCTGCCCAGGGTGCCTCCACCTGGCTCCTCTGGCAGCACCAGAGATATGAGAGAGATGGGGAGAGCTCCCCCACCACCTCAGCCTCTCTCTGCCTCTCCCAGGAGGAGGAAGCTGCCTGCACTGTGCCAAACATCCTTGGCAAGAGCTGCTATGGGAACCTGACTTCCGCTGGCAAAAACCACTTCACCTCCTTGAACCCCACCTCTTTGTGCCCTGCACTGCCAACCTGTGTGTCACTGAAAAGCCAGACAGCCACCAGTTTCTGTCTGGCTCTGGAGCTGCCTGAGGACTGGGAGAATGCTGCAGGTGAGCCTTTAAACGAGAGGTTTCATGCATCAATAATTACATTGTTCTCTCAGCCGCTGCATAAAATAGCGAAGTAATCTAAAGATTAACCCTGTCTTGACTCCTCATCCTGAGGGTGTAGCAGGATAACAGCTTAACAGGCACTCAGGATCAGCTGATGGATGGTGTTTTCTCATTCTAGGACTGGTTAAGAAAAGGAGCAGGAGGAAAGGAATTAGCATCTCGCTCTGTAACCATGTCTTGGGCCTGTCTGAGGGACATGCTCTGTGCCACTGAAAAAGAAGCCTGAATCTTATCTAGTGACAGCCCATCAAGAGCTGAGAGAGGGGAAAAAGGGAGACAAGGGAACATCCTCATTCAAAACGCTGCTCTGGCTTCTCCTGGCTGAGGGATGAACTTCCTCCAAATTCAGCAGTAAACGGCAGCAAAATTCCGACTCTCCTGGGATCCCAGCCAAAAAGCCACTAGATCCATTTCAAACCTGAGACACAGACAAACACAGCCCTTCAACCCTCATTCTCAGCAGAAAAATAAACGCTCCCTTATCTTGTCTCGCTCCCACCTGTAAGCCTGGGAGCTTTAATTGGGGATTATTAATGGGCAGGGGCTTACACCATACCCCGAGCCTGAGAGCGCTCCCCGGAACACACCGAGCAGCGCGCTGCAGCCGTAATAACACGGTGATTAACACGGCCATGGCTTTTAGCAGACAAAGAAAATACAGACATGACAAATCAAAGCTCATTTTCCACGATTTCACGTGCTGCCTCATCATCGTTTGTCACGGAGATCCTGGTGCCGCCGGGCGCGGTGGCTCCCAAGGAGTGGGGCTCCTGTAGGGAACCTGGGACACTTCTGGGCCTGCCACCTCCTCCTCCGTGCGTGGGGTCCCTGCCCACCCTGTGCAGACCCCAAGGCAGGGCTTGGCAGGGTGAGAGTGGACCCCAGTGTGGACAGTGCTGCCCTTTGACCCCTGCAAAGCCAAGCTCCAGTTCTCCAAGCCTCTGGAACTGCTTTCCACTTTGTGAAACTCCCTGCTTTACTCATCAGAGAAGCTCAACCCTGCCGGTGTGGGAGGAGCGTGGCAGGGCCTAGGGAGCGAGGCTGGGGCTAGCCAGGGAGACCCACGTGGCCAGGAAGAAGAGGGAGAGGAGACGAGGAGCGATCAGCCGGGGAACAGAACCAAAACCAAAAAAAAAAAAGCCCAGTAAAAGTCCTATTCTGATATTTAAAAGTAGACAGGCACCTCTTACGTTTATTCGCGCTTGGTATTCGGCGCTGCCCACCGAGTTCCGCGCGGTGCACCGGTACACGCCGCCGTCCTTGATCTGCGGGCCGGTCACGTTCATGTGGCTCACGGTGGTGCCGTCAGACATGGTGTACTGGTTGGAGCGGTGCCCGCTGTCCCGCGGGATGGGCTCGTCGTCCAGCGCCCAGGTGACGGTGGGTGGCGGGGCCCCCTTGGCGGCACACATCAGGGAGAACTGCTCCCCGGGGTTGACCACCTTCTCGCTGAAGGAGGAGACGATGCGGGGGGTCCCATCTGGGGGGCACCCAGCGGGACGGGGGTCAGGGAGCGGCAGCCGCAGGCAGCAGCAGTCACCCGCCAGCAGGACGGCGCTGGGCTCCCACCCCAGGCTCGGCCGGGACAGGAGCCCGGCTGGGGGCACACAAATGGCTGTGCTGGTGTCCCCGTGGCACGCAGATGCAGACAGGGGCGAGGGGACACGCTGGCTGATACAGATGCCAGCTTGAGAGGACACCTCCCTCAGCAGAGCCCATCCCTTTGCCATCCCAAACACTCGGTGGGCTGCCTGGTGAATGGGGTGCCCTGGGGCTAGGGCTGGCAAGTCAACGCTTAATTTGGTCCTTCCCCATCCCAGCCATGCTGTGGCCCTGCAGACAGCACACAGAGCTCAGGAACAGGCTGGCAGCGGCCTCAGGACCCCCACCCCAGCGGGTCTCCCTGCCCCCCAGCCAGGCACAAAGCATCTCCTCGGAGAGGGGCAGAGGAAGAAGCCCCCAGCCCGGGGAGCCAGCTCACCCTCCAGCGTGATGATGGAGAAGTCCTGTGCCGTCTGGGACTTGCGGGTGGCGAAGCACTGGTAGGCGCCCGAGTGGCTCTTCTGGGCGGCCGTGATGAGCAGGGTCTCGTTGCTGATGCCGCGGATGGAGATGTAGTCATCCACCGCCACCAGGTCCGTGTTGCGGTACCAGCGGATGACGTACTCGGGGGACCCGCTGAGGGCACAAGAGAGGATGACGGTGCTGCCGATGCCTGTTTTGAGCTTCTTTGGTGTGAGGGTCACACGCAGAGGGTCTGTGGGAGAGGGGAGAGGCGTTGGCGGTGCCGGGCAGTGCAGCGGGAGACAGCTCGTCCCCTCTGCGTCCTCCCCGCTCCTCCTGCCCCGGGAGCGCCAGGCTACGCATTAAATGTCACCGCAGAACGAGGCGGGTGGCCCTGCCACCGTCCTCGCTGCTGAAGGCCCCTGCTTTTAACGTCAGCCCCGGGTTCCCGCAGGTGTGCTGTGGGGAGGTGGCAGGATGGCGGGAAGAAGATGTGCTCCGTGTGACAGGGACAGCGCTGAGCTGGTGACACACGGGGCTGGCTCTCAGCAGGCTGACAGTGCCTGGCTGGCACCGTGCTCCAGGTGAGGCGGGCACAGTGGCTCTGGTACTGCCAGGATCCCAGTGACAGGAGGAACCCCCAGGAAAACAGCACGTGATAAATACTTGGCCTGCCCAGATGGTATTTACTGTTTGGCTAGAGCTTATTTTATGTAAATCGACGTAAATTTTATGTAAATCAACAAAGCAAAGCACAGAAGCACCCAACACGTCGGACACGTGCAAGACAGTGGCTTCCAGCAAGTCAAACACTGTGCCAAAGCACAAGGCTGTTGTTTGTACAGCTGTATAAGCCCCTAAAGCTGTATATTGATAAAGGCTTTACGTGTCAGGAGGCAGCAGGACTAAGCCCCCCTCGCCGCTCCTCCCCGCCGCCTCTCACCTATGACCGTGAGGGTCCCCGTGACCTCTGCGGAGCCGAAGGTGTTGGTCACCTCGCAGATGTAGGTGCCGCTGTCCTCCACGCGCAGGTCGCTGATGGTCAGCCCCGTGATGCGCTTGGTCCAGCGGCTGTCGGCGGGGAGCGGCCGCCCGTCCTTGATCCACCGCACGGCCGGGTTGGGGTAGCCCGAGGCGATGCAGGGCAGCTCCACCAGCCGGCCCGCCTTCACCTCCCGGGACTGGAAGCTGTCTAACATCGTGGGGATGGACTCCGCCGGGTCTGAGGTGGGAGAGGAATTGGGCTCACGCGGGGAAGAGGAGGAGGTGAGGTGTGTCAGGGAGACCCCCTGGCGCGGTGACACCGCCCCATCCGTGAGACACTGGCTCTCCCCATTCCCCCGAGCTGGTGGCTCTGCCACAGAGGAGTGCAGGGTGCACCCCAAGGTCCTTGCTGAGCATGGAGTGCCCTGTCCCACCCGGCCAGCACCGCCCTTGGCAGCCAGGACAGCAGGCCCGTGGGGAGGTGGGAGGAAAACCACATCCTAAATAGCTGATGGGAGGAATAAACTCAGCAGAGGAGGAATTACTCAAGGTGACACCTAATTGGTGCAAAATACACAAATTTTGTGGCACATTTCAAAATTTACAAGCAAAAGGGCCCATCAGGCAGCTGGGAAAGGAGAAAATTAATCACTAAGTCTCAGGCGTGAAATTAAATTCCAGGGGAAAGAAACCTCTTTCATTACTCCCGAGCAGAAGTAAAACGCCGTGACGTGTAAATAATGAGAGAGACCGGGAGGGGACCGGGCCAGAGCGAAGCGCGCCGATTGGGGATGGGACACCCGGCAGGACGGGCTCGGCTGGGACCCCGAGAGTCCAAGGTCCCCGAGAGGCAAGGTTGGGCAAGCCCTGCATCTCCCCCCTGCCCTCCGAGGGGTTAATTCGAGGAGCCGGTGCGGGAGCACCCGAGGATGGGAGCAGCATATGGCAGGGAGCGGCGGGAGCGGCGCCGCGGCTGCGAGTCGGGAGAACTCCCTCCCTGCCTCCCGAGCGGAGTAATTTGGGCAGTCAGCGGAGCCGGGAGCGCCCCGAGACACCCGGCACTCCGGACTGCACTGCCTCCGCCGCAGTATCGCTTGCATGTTCGTCACATCGCGTCAGGCTGCTCACATCGCGGGCTGTCACATCGCATCGCAGCGCGCCCCGTCGCCTCCCGCCCGGGGTGACGCGCGGCACTGCCGCCGCCGAGCCCGGCTCGGGGGGGCTCCGTGCTGGGGGGCACGGCCCGGGCACTGCCAGCCCCCTGCGCAGCCCCCACGGACCGCCCGCCCCGCACCGGGATGTCCCCTGGCTGCGGGGACCCGAGGTGGCGGTGCCATGCTCCCTGTGCTGGGTGGCAGCGCTGTGGGCAGGCGGGACAGGGGACACCGGGCAGGGCTTGGGACACCGGGCAGGGCTTGGGACACCGGGCAGGGCTGGGCTCCCTCCCGGGCACGGGAGCCGCCCCTCGCCCGCGCCGGCAGCCGCTGGGCTCACCTGAGACGGAGAGGCGGGCGCCGTTGCTCTGCCGCGTCTCCCCGCTGTACTTGTGCTTGGTGATACACCTGTAGGTGGACAAGGCATCTTCCTTCTGCACGTCCGATATGTACAAACCTCCGTAAGAAGTAATAAAAAACCTATTTTCTGGAGACAGAAAGCGGGGAGAAGGGTGAGCGAGACTCCCCCGGCCCCAGGATGAGCGCCTGGGTCAGGCAGAGCCCCCGCGCTGCGAGCTGGCAGCGGAGCTGTGGCAGGGAAAGAGGGACCTTCCTCCAGCTCCCTGCACCTCCAGCACCCCGGGGTGCAGCTCTGGCTCAAGTCCCAGGCAGGCTGGCGAAGCCGGGTGCGCCACAGAAACCTGGCGTGTGCAACAGCAGCCCCGGTGTTTGCGGGCGCCGCCTCCCTCCATCACTCACCCTGGCCGAGCACACGCCCCTGCGCAGGTTGGGGCGCGTTTGGGGGTGTTACACACGCGCGGACTCCCGGGGCTCGGGTTCGGGCAGGCTGCGGCTGCCGAGCGTGCGGCACGGAGCTCCGGCACACGCTGCTCCGCCGCGGCGCCGCGCGCTCCATGGCAACGCGGCAATTAAAAGTGAATCCGTCCCGCTGAGTTAATAATTAGCTTAACTTACTTAGAATCATGTGAAAACAAATAAGGGCTCGAGCTGATGTTTGAGCCCCGGGAGGAGGGTGGCGGGAGAGCAGCCAGGGCAGCGCGGCCCCCTCGGGCCGCCGGGTTTTGGAGCTGGCACAGGGGAAAGGAGCCTTTGGCTGGCTCCTGACCCTTGTAATTCATCATGAGTTATAACAGTAATTAACACGAATAGAAAGGCCTGTGTAGTGGCTGCATGGAGAGCAGGATAAGCCCAAGCTCTGGAGAGGCTCCCTGCCCACCTGGAAAGCAATTTTGCCCGGCCCCTCCGTGCCAAGCGCGGCTTTCACCCCCAGCTCTGTGGGCCTTTGGGGTTTATTCCGGCGCCAGTCTCAGCTGGGATGGGATGCTCCATCTGCTCTGCTGCACCGTGCTGCCAGCCAAACCACCCCCTACCAAACCTGATGACTGCAGAAGGTAATTTAGTGCAGCTGAATGCTCAGAGTGAAAACCTCTAAACCCAGCCTGTAAATCAGCAACATCTGCAAGTGGCTCCCTCAAGTCCTGCACAACGCCTGCTAAGCCAGGATCTAGCGGGTGAGGCCAAACAACTGTTTTTACTTCCAGCACCTTTTGGAAGCACCTGGATATTTTCAGTTTAGGCAGGAAGAAAGCTCCGTGGTGGAACTCAGGAGTGCAGAATAAGCACGAGTGAGAGAGGACAAGAGGCAGATACTTCCAAAGCACTCTGGAAGCAGGACCCCAGCCCCAGTTCGCTGCAAACACTGCAGGTACCAGACCAGCAGCAAGCAGGGATCCTCGCCCAGGGGACAAGGGAGTGTCCCTGGCACCAGCCCCGGCAGTGCCAGGCCGTGCTGGCATTACCCATTCCAGCTGCGGCTCAGCCAGACGCGCGTTTGACTCCAACTGCTCCACACAAGACAGTGAGGGGCTTCAAACAGCAAAGAAACAGCAAATAATTAATCATAACCCCAGTCAACTGTGGCTAAGAGAGGCACAGGCACCCGCCAGGCTGGCACCCTGTGCTGATCCTCCCCACAGCTGCCGTCCCCACAGCTCCAGCAGCACCCCTGGGACTCTGTCGCTGCTTGGAGGGTTCTGGGGGTCACCAGCTGAAACCTCAGCTGGCACCTCCACGCTATGGCACGCCACCACCGGCATGGCAGCACATGGCCTGAGCGGGCAGCTGGGAGCGTTGTGCGACCCCCGCGGCAGGGCAGGGGGAGCGGTCCCACAGCCCTGCACTAACATGCAAATCAAACATTAATTTTTCATCTCCCATCAAACCAGTAAGCGGAGATCATTGGCTGCACTGGAATTTGAGATGGGGGGAGCCGGTTTCCGCGGTAACGGGGCTGTGTTTTGCGAAGTGCTGGCAGCCCCAGCCCACACCCTCACACGCGGCCGTGCCTGGGGACCCACAGCCCTGTGCTGCCGTGCTTTGGGCTGGAAACAAAGCCTTGTGCCCGAGATCCAGGCTCTGGGATGGGCTCCAGCCGCAACAACCTCCCCAGGGACAGGAACAGAAACCCTGCAGGTTTAGGATCTGTGGAGCGACAGGAGACATCTGCCCCCTGCACCGCATGGTGACACCGTTCCATCACGTGTGAGATCCACCCAAGCTGACAGCACAGCTTCCTTTGGGGTTTTTTTCCTGGGAGGGGACAAGTGGCTCTGTCGAGGAACGTTCTGCTGGGTCAGGGGAGATGCGGGGCTGTCACTGGTGTAAGCGGCTCCAACAGACCTCATGCAGGTGACTTATAGCTGAGTTTGCCAGGCAGATTAACGTTGAAGGTCGCCAAGTAAAATCAGATCTTTCTGCCTGCCAGGAGGTGGAAAGGCTTCACAGGAAGCAGAGGATTAAGCACATCCGTGGCCAGGCTGGAGTGATGTGCCTCTAACAACTCTTCCAGCTAGACCTGAGTGAGATACCTCACCAAAGCCCTTGGATCAAACACAGCCAAGAGCCCACCATGAGCTAAATTCCTGAATTCCCAGGACCTGGGCCCTCACCTGGGGAAAAGCATAAGGGTGAGAGGGGAGCTCTCCTGCGTGGTCTCGCTGTACACACACACCTCTCCCACATCCAGCTGCCAGTGGTGCCCCTGAAACCCCAGCACCGTTCCCAAGGGCCTCCCAATTCCAAGAGAAAGATCACAGTGGATGCAGGCTACCAGCTCCTGCTCTCTCCAAAACAGATTTGTCAAAACAACGGGGCCGGGGCTTCAGGAGGGAGCACGTTTTATAGTTCATAAGAGTAATGAGATAACTTTCCCCTGGTACTGCTGGAGAATCAATAGGTGCCAGCATTTATGAATAAGCCATACTCGGAGCCTGTGCATCCCAAGGCATCCCAGGCAAATCCAATCACTGTTTGGTGCTATTTCTGGCCACATTTAGAGTGACAAACGCCTCCCGGGGGGAAGGCACGGAGGGGGAAGCCCCAAAGAGCACAGCCTGTAATTTTCCACCGCTGCCACAGCGGCACTTTTCTGCTGTGGCTGCTGTTCCAGGATGCCATTTGCCCGGCATGGAGCTCGCCTGGGGACAAGGAACATCCACAGAAAACCCAGCCACGGTGGGAATTCCTGCCCGCCCCATCGCCAGCTCCCTCGCTGGGATGCAGTGCCCGGCGGGGCAGGGGACACAGGGCACAGGAGCAGGCTGGCATCAGTGGCCACGCACCAGAGCTGCCTTTTATCTCAGCAGGTGAGCCCAGCTCGTGCCACAGCAAATCCTGAGAGCAGAGGGGGCCTGGACCGGGCACTGAGATTAAAGCTCCCTGCGTCTCTCCCTGGCGGAGACGTTAAAGAGGAGCTGTAACTCGAGCCCGATGCAAATTTCATAGGACCTGCGCAAATCTGACAGATTTATTTACGTGTTTGCCTGCCGCGTGGATCCCAGGGGGCTGGAGGGCCGTCGCTGCTCCCAGCCCTTCCAAAGGCAGCGGAGCTGTGAGCTCAGCCAGAGGTGCCCACCTGGAAGAGTCACGTTTGTAATGCCAGCTGAGCCAGCAGCTCGGGCTCCGCACCAAGGGCTCCTCCTCCCCTCCTCATCCTCCTCCCCTCCTCATCCTCCTCATCCTATTCATCCTCCTCCCCTCCTCATCCTCCTCC
>VXBQ01007575.1:5833-27066 GCA_013400175.1 Phainopepla nitens | reverse complement strand
GAGCCCTGAGCCCTGAGCCTGAGCCTGAGCCTGAGCCTGAGCCCAAGCGCGAGCCCTGAGCCCGAGCCCTGAGCCTGAGCCCGGCTCGACTGGCAGCAGAGGGGCTGTGGGGCTCTGCAGACCAAACCGCGCTTCGTCTCGTAAGCCACTCTGGGATTAAATTATCTCCGAGGCAAATGAGCTAATGAAATTCATGCTGCATTATGATAGAGTGGTGCTGAGCCCTTGTGGAGGGGCAGTGGGCGCTGGGGTGGGCGAGGGCGGGTGGCAGGGCCTGTCACCCCCAGGCACGGTGTCCCTGTGCTCAGGGCCCTGGCCCGGGAGGAAGGCAAGAGCTGGGTGAAGTTTTAGCAGACCCTGCCTGAACCAGGGCACGCAGCAAGCCCCCAGCCCTCCCACCAGCTCTCACGTGCAGGGTGCTCTGAACGGGTTTTTAAAAACCCTGGACTGGAAGGAAGGGAGAGCAGAGCCTAAAGCCGTGGCCACATCCTCACACAGTGTGTGTTTGTACAGCCAGAAGTGTGCGTGGCAGGGCAGGGACAGCACACAGAGCTCTGTAAAGGGCAGGACTGGTCCAAGCTCCCCACAAAAAAGCTACCCAGAGACTGGGGGAAGAAGTCGAGGCCAGAAGCTCCCTCTGCAACGTGGAAAACTGCAAGAGAGCTGCACATCACTGCCCTGCACCAGCTCTGAGAGAATCCTGCTGAAGCCAAGACCCGGTTTTGATCTGATGAGAAAACCCAAAAGCCTCACAGAAGGAGCTCTGCCACCTGAAGCTCAGGGGCGAAGTGGAATGATCCCTCACTGCCGTTCGCTGCCGTGGTCCCACGTGCCTCCCATCCCCTCCTCCCCTCCCTGCTACTCACTGGGGAAAAAAATTCACTGAACACGACTCGAACAAAGAGTAGAACTTCCTCCCTGCTCATTAGTGCTGGAAAAGCAACAGAAAAAAAATCCCCAGGACATAACCTCCTCTACAGCTCTGAAGTCTGAGCGGCTTGGAGAGGGTGGCTGGGTTTGTTCTTTGCCTTTCCCCTCGCTCGGAGTTGGTCTGCACGCTTTGATTATGGAGGCACAGAGAGGAGCCCACGCCGAGGAAGGGACCCCAAACCCACCCAGCCTGAGTGCTGGCTCTGCACAGCCACCGTGGGGCACACAGGTGTGCGGGCACAGCCCCGTCAGCACCTGGCTTGGTGGCTGGAGGCAGCTTGGGGCAGCTCACGGGGAGCCTGCCCAGCCTGTGGGATGCTCTGATCCTTCCTCCCTGTCTCCCACCCTCTAGAGGGGGTGGCTCCAGAAGAAAACCACTTTTTCTGGAAACTGGAAAGGCTCAGAGAGCCACTGGGGAGCTGCACACGCTCCCAGGGGTAACAGCTGGGGTGTTCCATCAGAGCCAGGGCACAAATCCACTCCAGAGCATCTGCCACGGGCGGGGGCTGCGCCGGCAGCTGGGAGGAGGAGCAGCCCCTTCCTGCACCGCACACGATCCGCTGCAGCTTATCAATAATTATTAAGACAAGGCAAATGTATGTTGACCTAGTTAGATGTCCAAGAAGAAAAGCAGCCCTGGTGGCTTTGTTCAGCAACCTGGCAGTCCTGATGGAGGCAGGCCTGGCACGGACCCTTGCCATCACAACGATTCCCTCCCGGCGTCGGGAGCCTCATGTGTGAGAACTGGGGCACTTGTGAGTAACAGTTCAGGCTTCAAAGCCGGCAGGGAAATACTCTGATAGTTCACAATGTGACCCCAAAAATCATTCTGGGCCAGGAGTATCGGTCAGGTGCTGTGGGATGCAGCACAACCCCCTGGAGCCAACTCTGAGCAGCTCCTTGGACAGCACAGACACAGGGAAGAGAGATCCCGTGTCCTCTCGGCAGTGGCACAACATCCCTGGCCCAGGAGCAAGACTTAGGCAAATCCAGCCCTGCAGTCAGATGTGATTTCCTAGCAACAAGCAACGAGACGCTGGGGCAGCTCACCAGGAGAGCTCCACGTGACTCCAAGTCCTTAAATGAGATGAGATCTTGCCACACCATGCTTTCACCTGCCTGCCAGGTGTCCTGGGGACAGAGGGGGCTGCCCCAGCTCCCAGCACTGCTCTTCAGTGCAGGTTTAGCCTGGGGAGAGCATGGAGCAGAACATGAGGGCTTGGCAGCCTTGGGTATTGCCACCAGGTTGCCCATTGTTTTTGGAGGGGGAATATCCATTTGTCGCCACGGTGGCACAGAGATGCACACGGTCCCTGCACCCCCACGCTGAAATCCACTCAGTTTGGGGTGAGCAGGGAGAGCTGGGACCCCACAGCTGTCCTGTGGCTCAGAAGGTGTGACCTGCATGGCGCTCACGTGTCTGACAGGTTTGTGTGAGACTCGAGCTCGCTGTGTGCTGCTCCTGCCTCCCCTGTGCCTCCCTGCAGCGACACTCAGCATGAATTCCCTTCATCTCGTGCAAACACCAGAGGCTCTCCAGGTGCCCCCCGACCCTGCCAGGTTGGAGCATGGCAAGGGACATGAGGACAGCGTGGACACTGCCATCGCCAGCCTGGGGGACACCTCCTCAGCCCCTGGCCTCCTGCCCAGGGCTCCCTCCTGCTCTGCACGGTTCAGTGGTGCCTTTCCAGCACTGGCTGTGCCAGGACAGCCCGAGGCCTCAGCGCCAGCTTCAGCAGGCACGGCCGGGCTCAGGGACAGGCAGCCCAGCCCAGGGAGCCACCACGGCTGGGTCCCCTCGGGGGGCAGGCACGGACGGGAGCAAGGGACACGGGGGTGCAAAGGGACAGCGTGGCACAGGCTGGGGAGTGCCTCCCTGGCTGGCAGGCAGCATCCAGCCTCACCCGCCCAGCTCCGAAGGTGACAGACCGCCTGGATACAGCCCTTCTGTCCGGGGCAGGCACCCAGATCTCCCCCAGCACCAGCCTGGGAACGCTCACACTTGTCCCCAGCCCAGGTCCCTCTGTCCCTGCAGCGCTGCAGCCAGATCCCGCCTCCAAGTGCCTCTCAAAACTGACGGGATGCAAATTATTCCTCCCTTTCAGCTGCTATTCAAGCCTTGCTGGCCACCGCTCGGAGCAGCTGCTGCCTCGCACACACGCGCGGGAGGGGCGGGCACGGGGTGATTTTGGGAGCGAGGAGGGGCGCGGGCAGCATCCATCACAGGCACACAAAGCAGCTCCTCCGAGGAAGGCAGCCCGGTCTGCTCGGGGAGCGCAGCAGAGGGCCCTGTGCTGTCGGGCAGGAGGAGCTTTCTGCGAAAAGCCGAGTTGTCCCAGGGACGGGGACACGGGGACAGCCAGGCCAGGGATGCTCCTCACGGACAGACAACGGTGGGTGCACAGGCTAAAGCAGCAGGGCCAGTACCCAGCCAATGCACGCATGTTTTATTCATTAAACCACTGCAAAGTTCACGCGTGTTCACTAATTACTCAACCTGCTCCTCTGTCAGGTGAATAATGAGGGGAAAAATAATCAGCGATTTGTTCAAAACCACATGGAGAAATTCCGAGTGCGTTATGGCAGGGCTGTGCTCTGCTTACTGAAACCTGGGGCTGATGTGGTGCTGGGAAAAAACCTGGGGCACCCACCAAAGGGACCCCAATGTGCCCAGCGCTCCCTTGCACCCCAAACCCCATCCTGTCCCACACAGCCACGGGCATTTCCAGGTGCTCCAGGGCTGTCACTGCTGCACCTCGGAGGAGAAATGTCTTTAAAAAGCATCGAGGAGCTCCTGCCTCCTCGGAGCACCCAGAAGCCCAGCCAGGCCTTGCTCTCTGCAGCGCTGCTAATTACCACGGCTTTCCAGAAGGCAGGAATAATTAAAGCACCTTCCCTTTCCCCGGAGAACGAGAGCAGGAGCCTCAGTGGATGGCACAGGGAAGAGAAACCATTTCCCAAACTTCTCTGCTTTCCTCAGGAGCTGAGCCTGGCAGTGGGGCAGAGCCTCCTGCGGGGATGCTCCCGTCAGCACCCCCAGAAGAGGGGGATGGAGCCGGGGAAAACCAGGCAGCTGATGGAAAAGCAGAGAGCTGGGTGGGGAATCGCAGGCTTTTAGCTGAAGGAGCACTGAGGAGCCAGCACATCTGCTCCCAAGGAGCCACTTCAGCCAGGGGACTCCTGCCTTGGCACAGCAATTATTTTAAAATAAAATTATCCTCTGAAAAGGCATGATGGAGCATTAGCCCTGGAAGTTCCCACTTGCCCACCCAAAAATCCCAGTGTGCTGTGTGATGCTGTTGGTTTGGTGGGGAGGGGGTGGGTGTAAAGGCAGGGCCACCAAGAGGGAGCTCTGTGGCCACAGAGAGGCCTCCTTTGGCCAGCACTGACTTTAGCCATGGGCTCTGCAACTGCAGCAAAGTTGCAGTCGAGCATCAGCAGCTCCACAGCGGCAATGGGAGCGTAATCACAGAGAGGTGAGGGGAGGGAGGAAACAAAAAGCAGCAATAAATCACTTCCCTGCTGCTACCCGAGGAGATATAATTAAGTTTATGCTTAGAGTGGCATTGCTGACAGTAGTCCTGGAATGAGATAAACACATGGCATGAGGTTAAGCTGTGTGCTGAGTGGCAGGTGACACGTGTGCTCAGGAATGTCCTTGATTAGGGAGTCCCCAGACACGGGGAGAACAGCAGGAAATGTCTGAGAAGCTGCACACTGCAAGGCTCAGGGCGCCAGTGCACACCCAGAACGGGCTCTGCAGCCTCTGCTGAGGGCCCAGTGCTCCCATCAGCCTCGCCCCAGGTGTCCCTGCCCGGGGTGTCCCCCCTTTTCCTGGCACCCACCATCACCCATGGGTGCTCAGCTCATCAGCCTGAGTCCTGCTTGTGCTTAAACACAGGCTTAAATTTAAGCACGGGCTTAACTTTAAGCACATGAAACGTCCACTGATCTCCAAAGGATTACTCATGGGCTCAGCTGCACACACCAGGGGCTCAGCAGGCGCGGGGCTGGGATGCTCAGTGTCACCTCCGGGGACAAAGGGCACAGACAAACCCTGCAAATGGGGTGTGACCGAAGTGACAGGGGGTGCCCAGCCAGCTCAGCACAGGGACAGTCACTGAGGCTGGGCACTGAGCTGCTCCAGAGCTCCTACAAAGGCCAAGAGCACTGTGGGCACTGCACACCATCTTCTGCTCAAACACACCTGCCCGTTTCCAAACGCTTTCCTTGACTCTCATGAGAAAAATTCCACAAGCCTGTATTAATTTTCACTTACAGAACAGAGGTTGGTGTGGCTTTTCTGGTAGCATGCAGCAATTGAAGACAATCCCCAAACAGGAGCAAGTTTTCCTCATCTAGCCTTGCAATATGTTTCAAACCTTCTTATTTTAAAGTATCTGTAGAACCCTCATTCTGCCCGTCCCAGAGGTTTGATGGACACATTTCTGCAGAGACTGATGCTGCTCCCTGGTGTGATGTCCCAGGTTTTATTACCTCATGTCTCTGAGACAGAGGTCAGGTCTGGTCACCCACAAAGCTCGGCTTTAGCAGCTCTGGCCAAGGAGCAGAGAAGGGCACCCCAAATCCAGCTGGGGTGACATCGAAGCAAGAGCCTCTTGCTGCCCTCCAGACACTGCCACAGGCATCAGCCCCCCACCTCCAGCCCCTGATCCCACCCCGGCCAGGAGGAGCCTCCGAGGGCCAGCGCACGGCCCAGCTCAGCTGAGAGCCTCCAGCTGCCATCTGGACGGATCACAGGATTTTTTTTTTTTTCCATGCAAATATGAAAGAGGGGGGGGGGGAAGGCTGAGGAGAAACGAGGCTGCAAAATGAATTCAGCATCAATTATTCTAAAATATGCGTGTTAATATGGGAAGGGCTCCATGGCTGCATCCATCTCCACTTCTGTTCATTTTGAGCAGCAAAATGTGACCCGGGAAGATGACAGCATCTCGCGTCTCACTTACACAAACACGAGCCGGGCAAGGGGGGATATTAAAACGGGAGACAATGCTGCATATTAAAATGCCACAGATGGAGCTTTCTGCAGCCTTTGCAGTCTGCCTCGGAGATTATTGCTGGGCCATATTGTATTAAAAAATGGGGGGTGGGTGTGTTATTTATTTAATTTTTAAACAAATTCTATCTCCTACTCACGCCGGATGGATAAAGTGAGCTCTTGAGCTCCAGCCAGCTTTACCAGCAAACCCACATGAAAAATGCATTTTCATTAATACAAACTGTTTGCAGTAGGTAAATTAATTCTGGAAATGGTTTTCATACATGGCAAATTATACGTTCAGTGAAAACACTGGATGACACTCCACAGTCCTAATAAAAGCCCCGTGTTTCCTGTAATGGAGCGGGATTGCCAGGTAAAGGCAGCGAGCTGGAACAATTAAACAAACAAACAAGTCAACAGGCGAGGGAGAGCTGATGGGGCTGGGAGGTTTGCAGGCTGCTGCAGCCATCCCAGGATCCAGCCCCGCAGCTGGAGTTTCCCAGAGAGGGGGAAGAGAGGGAGGAGCAGCCTGGGTCCCTTCCCATCACCCAGGTGAGGCTGAGGGTCCGTCAGGGGAGTGCTGAGGGTTCTGAGGGCACAGAGGTGACGAGCACAGCAGAGCTGGCCAAGGAAGCAGAGCTGGCCAAGGAGGCAGGGAAAGCCCTGCCAACCTTCCACCACCTCCCACATGGGGAACAGGCCCAAAGATCCAGCTCTCCCAACCCTCACAAGTTTCTCTTCTGCTCTCAACCCCTTTAATGTCTCCTTTAGCAGTTCCTGGGGCCTGCTGATGGCGAGGGAAGCGATCTATAATTGATGGAGCGACGCTGTGCCACGGCCCCAGCCCAGCCAGGAGACATCTGTTCTGCACGTAGCCTGGCTCAGGTGCTGTCACGGCGCATTTACTGCAGCGTGTCACAGCCCGCCTGCCTGTGCTGATGTGGGGCTGGCCCTGGGCCCTGGCACCCTCAGCTCGGGGTGTGAGGCCTGGAGAGACTGCACTGGAGGTGTCCTCAGTCCTGTTTTCAGGCTCATTTCCACAAATTTCCCTCAGCAGCACCGAAGCTGCTGGGCGCTCGTGACGGCAGCACCGTGCTCACCCTCATTGTGCCCTTCCAGCAGCACCCCTGCACCCTCTCGGGCAAGTTCCTGCTCTGCCAACTGCCTTTCCCTCCAAATTCTGACTCTTAAAGCCCTGGGCCGAGCAGAAGGCAGGCACAACACCATGGAAGTGGAGGAACTCAGAGATTTGAAGAGCAGAACAAATCTCCATCCCTGCATTTGTCACGGGGAGCCGAACGCCACGGAAGGAGGGGGCAGCATTTCATAACAGCCTGCCACGTT
The DNA here is from genome assembly GCA_013400175.1 of Phainopepla nitens. Lineage (NCBI taxonomy): Eukaryota > Metazoa > Chordata > Aves > Passeriformes > Bombycillidae > Phainopepla > Phainopepla nitens. Next base: position 19,787 of record VXBQ01007575.1, on the reverse strand, counting down.
AGAAAACAAAGAGTGATAAAGAATCTTTTAGTCACCTCTTAATTACATATTCCGGGTGCATTAAGAAAGGAGAAATGTATCTCAGGTCACTGCCTGTCACTGCGACAAAGGCCCGTGATGAGTTCTGTATTCAAAATATTTGCACTAATTATCAGCACAGCTCCCCTTTGAAAGCGCTCGGAGGGAAGGCTGGTGTTTCACCCGAGGGAATCAGCTCGCAGCCTGTGCTGCTTTCTCTGCACTACACAGAAATATACTTGTGCACGGGTATATTTTTACCAACGTGCCCGGCTATGTATCCATGGAGAAAAACCTATAAATGCCTAATGCTCGTCTTGTGGGGCTGGGGAGGGGGAGCAGCACAAGAGGGGCTCTGTTCCTCTCTCCTGCAGATGCTGGCTGAGCCACGACGGGCTCTGCTGGCTTTCCAAAGGTGAGAGCAGAGACTCTCAGCCTCGGGCGACGGCTCCAGCCACGGCTTGGTCAGATGGAAAACAGCCCTCTGCCAGTGCAAATGCCCAGGGAAGGAGAGAAACGCACTGAATGCAAATGGGACTGACCTTTAATTAGTGCATAAGGAGGCACAAGATGGGGAAAAGCCAGAACTTCCCTAGGCACCTTCCCTTTCTCTGGCGCAGCAGGAATCGCTGCGTCCCCACAGCAGTGGCTCTGATTTTCCAGGCAGGAGCTCCCACAGAACATCCTCCCCTCTCTGCCTGCTCTGCTGCTGAGCCAGTGTCCCAGGAGGGCCAAGGGCAGGGTGAGGGATGGGCAAAGAGAGGTCCCAGGCTCCCACCAGGGCTGCCTGCAGGATCTCCTTGCAGGAACCTGGGGTCGGCCGCTTCTCCCAGGCAGCTACTGACAGGACAAGAGGACACAGCCTCAACCTGCGCCGGGGAGGCTCAGGGTGGACATTAAGGACAATGAAAAGGTTGTTAAACATTGGCAGGGGCTGTCCAGGGAGGTTTGGAGTCCCCATCCCTGGAGGTGTCCAAGGATTGACTGATGTGGCACTCAGTGCTCTGGGCTGGGTGACAACTTCGGGATTGGTCACAGCTTGGACTCGATCTTGGAGGTCTTTTCCAAACAAAACGATTCTGTGATCTTATTTAAGTGAGGCGAGAAGGGCCACAGGCACCCAGCAGGTGCTGCTTGCCCCCACATGGCCCCTGGCACCCAGCAGGACACAGCACAGCTCCTGCCCGTGGATATCGTCCCCATTTGACACAAACTGACCCTCACCAAACGCTGAGCAGAGCAACCCTCGGCAGCCCTGGAGCTGCCTGGGGCCAGCAGCATCCTCACCCCCACCCCTGGGTCACACCTTGGCGTCACTCTCATGGAATTCTGCATTATTTCCCTGTTTGTTGCCATCCAATACCCCAGAGAGCCTTCTGTCTGACCCGGCCGTATGCTGCAGAGCAACCCCTTCTCCTCAGCTGGCATTTAATGTGAGTGGACAGCAGCAAAACCATGTAGATATAAATGGGGCAAGGAGAAAATAGCACGCTTCAGGTTCCTCGGGGAAGCACATGGGACCAGGAGACTTATTAATAAATTCTTCTTTGTTCTGTGTTGTCTGTGATAAATAGCCACACTCAGCATCAATAACCGCAAACATCCTTGGGAAAGGGAGACATGCAGGAGCCCATCATGCTGCTGAGAGCAGAGAATGGATTCAATTTCGGGGCTAAAGGCAAATTTCACAGCCCTAAACAAAATTATCGGAGGGGGCTGCTGTGGCCACACATGCAATAAATGTAAGGTTATGGCTACTGAAGCAGCAGAACATCTCCCAGGAGTTGTAATCCCTTAAGTGAGAGGATAAGAAAGAATAGCCCCATTCAGGAGGGTGCCTTTGGAAAAATAACATTTATGTTTCTGAATCAAAAGTGTTTTTATTAAGGGAACACAACACTTCTAGAATGTTATTGCCCTAGAGATTACTCAAACTCCCACCCCTTTTCTGGCATCCAAAAGTAAATTTCCACGAGATTTTAAACACTGCTGAGACCTCAATAATTTGGGAGTAGGAGGGAAAAGAGAGCAGTAGCAAGAGACATTCCTAATGGTGAAGACATGAAAAACGCAGCTTTATTTTTTGATGATTGCATTAGATTTTTTTTTTTTTTTAAATCACAGAGATGAAAAATGAGCAGCTACCACCTCCTAATTCACTGCCTGGGGACTGGATTCCTCTCTGCTGCCATTTGAGGAGAGGCACTGGAAGCAGCACTGAGCAGGAAATGAGTTATAGTGGGGAAGAGCCTGTTCCATTGTGGAAAAATGGGGGAAAAATAGTAACCTGGTGTAAAGTGCATGTACTGAGGGCAGCAGAAAGCCCGGGACTGTGCTTAGAATGTACAATCATGGAGCCGTAAAGGTTGGAAAATCCATCTAAAACCATCTGGAACAGCGCAGCCCTGCCAAGCCCAGCCAAACCACGTCCCCAAGTGCCACCACATCCATTAACCACTCCCAGAGACAGTGACTCCAACACTGCCCTGGGCAGCTGTGCCAGGGCCTGACAACCTTTCTGGTGGGGAAATTTCCCCTAATACCCCACCTCAACCTGTTGTGGCACGACCTGAGGCCCGGCTCCTCTTCTCCCCGACCCTCATGGCTGCACCATCCTGGCAGGGAGCCGAGGAGAGTGGGGAGGTTCCTCGGGCACGGGCCAGCACCGCGGACAGCGCCCGGCCCGGCCGCGGGACCCCCTCCTCTCCGCAGCCCCTAAAAGCCGGGCTTTTGCCTGATTTATTTAATGGCTTCGGGTTATTTATTCCAAGAGGGCGAGGAGCGGGTGCTCCGCGCCCCAAAGTCTCGGCACGCCGCGGGCTCCGAGCCCAGCACTGGGCTCCTCATCTCCTCCTCCCGCAGAAACCTCTCGGCTGCCAGCGTGTGTTCCACCCACAGATCTGGTGACTTCCCCGGGAAGCTCCCAGGAGTAGGCAGTGCCACCCGAGGTGGCCCGGGGACGCGTACAACCGCCCAGAGCATGCACGTGGAGGTGAGGAGACGGGATCAATACTTCTCATTTCCCCCAGACCGCTTCTCCCCTGAGATAGCACCGGGACACTCACGAAAGGACAAGGAGAAATGCTTTTAAACCAGAGCAGGGTCAATCTAGAGTAGATGTAGGGAAGTTTTTTGCAATGAGGGTGGTGAAACACTGGCACAGGTTGCTCAGGGAGACGTGGCAGATGCCCCATCCCTGGAAATGTTTGGACAGGGCTCCCAGCAGCCTGGCCCCGTTGAAGATGTCCCCACTCACTGCAGGGGGCTGGACTAAATGGCCTTTAAATGTCTTTTCCAAATGAAACAATTCCGTGATTCCAAAAGCCCACCAAGGGCCACAAGCCCCTGCAGGTACAGAGCACCTTCCCTCCTGTCACTGCCCGGAGTTTGTGCAGGCACCTGGGACTGCCCTCCCACTGTGACCACATCAGCTCTTCTCCAGCAACATTAAAAGCTCAGCGCTGCTGCTAATGCTCCCTTTGGGCAACACGAGCAAGTTTCAGGCTGTTGTCACAAAAGTGAACACGTCTTGCTGAATTTGAACCCAACTGAAAGGCACAAGTGCTCGAGGAAGCAATTTGCACAGCGGCCTTGCATCAGGGCATCCCCCTTTTCTTTCTTGTTAATCCTCTGCTCTGTGACCACCTTTTATTTTTTTTCCCTCATGCATTCACTTGGAGCACCACGAGTTTGAAAGGACATTAAGAGTTTTAATGCTGAGGAAGATATCAGCCTGACATTTTAATAACACTAATGCTCTGGAATTTGCAGCATTATCACTGTAGTGCATATCTCAACACCAGTCCCTCCACTGTGCTTCATGCAAGCTCTACACCACATTAAACACCACCAGTAAAGGAATCAGCCCCTTCCACGGTGCCTGAGACAATTATTTTCTAGCACCATGTGCAGAGACATCCCAGGGATTACCACCTTCCCTCCCATCAGTCTGTAGACAACTGCTCCTCACCCTCTGCCTCCCGAAGAGCCGAGCTGTGACAACTAAAGCAATGATGCAGAGATATAAACACTGCTTCTGACAGGATTTTTTGTCTCAGCACAAAACCAAGCCCTCTCACACGCCAATTTCCCAGCCTGCATCGTGCAGAATCACTCCCAGTCCCACAGTTCAGTTCAGAGTCACCCGATTCACTTGGTCCTTTGCCTGTGTCAAGGCTGAAATTCATCCGAAATTCATCCAGCGTGTGCAAACCACGAGGATAGGATGAAGTTTGGATGACGCAGCGAGGGGCAGACGAATGGGAGGGACTCTCTTAAAAACAAAGAGGGCCATTCCTGTCCACAGAAACAGGGTGGAGAGACACGGGCACCAACGAGCTCTGCTGTGAGGAGCAGCCACTCCAGTGCCCACCGCAGCAGCACAGCGGGCCTGGGTGGCTGCAGGAAATTTTGGGAGCTCGGGGAAAGGCAGTAGCTGCCTCATTCTGCGTGTCCTGAGTCCCTGAGTCAGCAGCACCCACAGCTTCACCTTCCCCTTGCTCTCACACCTTCTGTCCAGCAAAAGGAGCGGCTAAAACTGTAAATCCAGCAGCAGAGACAGAGAAGGGAAACACTGCAGTTCAGTACTGAAACATCCCACACCTGCATCTTCTGGTGTCTCTGCTCCAGACACCAGCAAAGCTCTCGCCATGGTTCTGCTTCCTCAGAGGAAACCAAATTCTGGCCCTTTCTGCCCCGCTTTTATGTTCAAGTACAAAAAAACCCTAAACGGGCTACAAGCATCAATCAAATGCAATGTAAAAATGTAGATGTCTTAAAAAGCTACAAATCCATAAAAAAATACAACTAAAATGCAGCCAAAGCCCAGGCATTTTGGGAAGTTCAGACTTAGTGATGGGAGGGCAGAAACTGCTTCCTCTGCTGGCTTTTTGAAACACACACACACACTGTTCTGCAAAGCCTAATGGCAACAGGCACCAGGGGACTTTTCTGGCTTCCAAAACCCCTCTCCTGTGCATGCAGCCCACACACTGGGACTGGGCTTAATGAGCAGGAATTTGAAAGCCGACTTCAACAGAGGCTAAAAACGAGCTTAAGTTTCATGTGCAAAGTCAAACGCAAAAGTAAGTAAGTGACAGGAAGCCCAAAGAGTAAATGAGACTGTTACATCTTGTGTCTAATGAGTGACACCAGGTAACGCTGGCAAATTGCTCACCTAGAGACAGCATCAGTGAATTTCTGATGGATGAACAAGCCTTTTTTTTTTCCCCCTCATCAGCGCACATCACAGTGAATGATGGAGCATGTTTTCCTGATGGTGCTGGAGATTGTCACAATCATTTGCTAAATCCGGTTCTGCCGGTAACACTGTGGCAGGAGAGCAAAGTGGCGCCACCAAATCCTCAGCTGGAAAAGCTCCCCAGGGGTCAGCCAAAAGCAGCTGAGGGGCTCCCAGCCTTGGCTTTCCACAGACAGCCTCCTGGGGATAACCGAGGTGCATCAGACAGGGCGACAGCACAAATGGACAACATAAAACCACTGAAGAGGCTCGGAGAGAGAGAGACGGTTCCGCACGGGAGAACAAGCAGATCGTGGCCAATCTGCAGCCAGAATGAGGCAAAACCCACAATGTTTTGTGGGTGCTTCACCCAAAACAGGCCCTGAGAGCTCTGCCACGTCTGACATTGGCACGGCCCCTGCCCGGTGTGGCCGGGCCAGGCAGCCAGCGCGGCCCGTCACGTGGGGAAGCCTCACGGCTGAGCTGCGATGCGTAAAAGGATTTACAGATGTAAAGCCACATCTCGATAACGCTTGGAACAAATCCCTGACATTCTTCACACAGCTCTGCACTAACAGGTTAGGCTCTAGCAGAGTGGAAACGGCAGCTCCCCGCTATTTCCACGTCTCCATCCCCGTTAACTGTTTGAAGCCTTCTCCCCTCGGAAGCAAGGTGGAGCTGGCTCGGCGGAGGCAGGACTCTCCGTGCTGACAATTATTCTCCATTCAGGACTAGCCATTTGCATGCAGTTCATTTGTGATGCAGAAAAGCTTGAACCTGTCATTATTGCTTGGCATCAGTACAGTGCTGTGAAAAGACACCGCTCGGAACATGCGCACAGCGCTGCACCCTATTTTCTTTAATCTAGGCTAAAATGACAATGAGGAAAAGCAGGAGGGAGGGAGGGAGGGAGACGAGGATGGGGAAAGCATCGTTTCCACAAGCATTCTCCCACAAGCCAGGCATGGGTACTGAAGCAGAGCTCCAAAGGTTTGTCCAGGGATGAGCCTGGCTGGGCTGAAAGCGAGGGGCTCCCCCAGTGCCAGACCATGCAGGGGGCATTGGTGTGCTCCCCTCTGCACAGCTGCAATCTCCTCAGCAGGACTACCCCCAGGAAGGCTCCAGGAGCCACCATTTTGCTGTACAACACCCTCTGGCCAAGCAGGAGAAGCTCAGGGGTCCTGCCTGACACATGCCCAGCACAGCCTCCCCTTGCTGTCCCCAGGGACAGAGAGATGGGAGAGGCAGTCAAGGCAGGGGAGCAGATGGGAAGCAAAAACTCCTTGAAAGCTCTGCTCCCCATGGCTATTTCCTGTCTCTTCCCAGCAAGCAGGGACCACAAATGCTTCCTCTCTGAGGCCATGCTGCTGCAGTGTGCAGGGAGGGGGCAGTGCCCTCCTTTGCCGAGGGGAGGCTGCCAGGGGCCAGGGATGGAGCGGCTGACACCCTGGAGAGGCCTGGGGGACAGTGGGGGACACTGCCAGGCAGCTCCAGCCCCCAGCCCCTTCACAGCAAACACTCCAGACCCCCCCACGTACGCTGATACTTGTGGCCATCTGTGCTCCGGACGGTGCCAGCACCCAGCCTCACAGCACCTCCCGCCTCTCCCCGGCCCAGCACTCCACACCAGGCACAAAAGCACAAAAAATCCCAGCCTTGGCAGACGCGGACCAGCCCGAATGGTCAAAGATCAGCTCAAGCCCTGCCTGTAGCCAAGGCTTTAACAGCTCTGTCAGAACGTCTGTCAGGAACTGTTCTCGCTCCGCAGCGTCTCCCTGTCATGTCAACATCCAATTGCTTTTGGCTAACAACTTGACCTCCGTGACTGCTCGTGGCGAGACACTCCAGATCCCCACTACAAGTGCTGTGGAGGAGCGTTTCCCGGTGCCAGAGCCGGCCTGGAATCGCCGCTGTCCGCGCTGAGCCCCGTGCTGCCTCGCCGGAGGAGACCTCTCCGTCCCCAGCCCAGCCCACTCCGGGAGGAGGCGGCTCCGCGAAGCGCAGGTGATTTAGGAGCCCAGATCCCATTACGATTCATTGCCAGCAGGGAATCCAACTCCCTTGTTACCTTTCAAATGAGCAGAGCTACACATGAATATTAAACACCACCGCGTTCTAGTCCCAGGGAAAAAAAAAGCCAGTCTTTGAGAATCCCTCATTAAGATGCGCTGGACGCCTTGCGCACGGAGCCCGAGAGCCAATTAAGCAGGGCTGTAACAACCCTAAAACGAAGCCGTGCCTCGCCGGGTTCCGAGCATTTGGAGCTGGTGCGGGTGCTCTCCCCGCAGCGCCCTGGGTGCTCCCAGAGCTGCCCCCAGAACACGGCACCACCACCCGAGCTGCCGGCCAGGAGCCGCTTCCCTCCTCCCTGCCGGGCATGAGGCTCTCCCCAGACCTGTCCCCCCTCCTGCCAGCTCCTGCCCTCCTTGCTCTATTCCCAGCACCTCCAGCAAAGTTTATTTGCTGACTTTCAAACCCCTTTATTTGCACGCTGGATCAAGATAACACGAGCAGACAGGCCTGACGTGTCTCCTGACTTTGGAGGGACTGTCTCCTCCTGCTCCTCATCCTCATCCTCCCTGCCCCATCCCTTCTGCCAGGGCCAGCAGCCCCCGCTCAAAATCAATTTCTATATTTCAGATACAAAGGTTGTTTTGCTTGAAAAATGAAGCTGCCCTTCACAGAGGTAATAGAGAGATCAATACTAGTTACATCGAGTTTCCTCCTGAAAACAAGGAATTGCTGGCATTTTTCTCCTCCTGATCCAGCCAGGTGGGCTGAGCCTGCATCCCAGACCCAGGTGGGATGTTCTGCTCTGCTCTGCCAGAAAGCCCTGGCCCCCACAGACCTTGGGAGTGGCTCCTCAAGGTCCCCTCTCCCTGCCAACAACAGGAGGGGGTGGTGGGAAATGGAAGAGAAAATTGTGGATATAATTTATAATGCCTCATTAATTTGACAAATGCTGCTTCATGCGTGCTCTCTGTCAGCCCGTCACTGTCCCAGAAGCCACTAGATCAGCAGCTACTTCAGATGGAAAATCTACCTGCAAACCCTGCTGTTTAGAGGATGGATTAATTGCTGCTGATCCTCACGAGGCAGCTGGAGCTGTCCTGGATGGTGGCTGCTGCTCCTGCCCCAGGGCTGGGACCCCTGCACGGGGGACAGCGACTCCAGCAGGGCTGCAAACGGAGATGGGCAAGGCGAGTATCACAAACAGCTCTGAGAGACAGCATTTGACCAGCTGTAATAGCTCCTCACCGAGGCTTTTGTATAGAAGCAATCCCATAGGAAACGCTTCTTTGCCAAAATGAAGCTTTTGTGGAAACTTCTCATTTCAGTCACGCACTGAATTCAATTTTATCTCCATCTGAGAGAAAGTTTCCTTTCTTCAAACCTCCCCTGCCCACAGACTGTTTGTTTCTCTACTGGAAAAGCAGTGAGATGGAAAGGGGAAAAGACACTGGGATCAGGTGGATCCTGCCCAATGCACACCTTCAGCTTCCCCCTTCCCTGGATTCCATCAGCTCCCACCCGAGCGAGGTTTTGGGCAGCGCCAATGGGAGAGGCAGAAGGCACCTAGGAATGGAGCTGCTCAATCCCCCCAAAGCCAGGCAGCTCCAGCTGAAATCCTGCTGAGCCAGGCTGAGCTTGTACCCACACGAACAGGCGCCCAGGATTCTAATCCCACCAGGCAAACAGGAAGAGGAGGCTGGGGAAGATGTATGTGCATAAGGCACCGTTAGCACAACTCCACTCACTCTGTGTTAAATAACTCTTCTAGGGCATGAGTTAAATGGCAGCACAGAGCAATCAGGGGACAATAAATCCCTGGTTATAAATTCTGGCACTAGGCTGAGATGAAAATCATCATCCCTGGCTGGCCCCAACTGGTCCTGGCTCGGGGAGCTTGGGGAGCAGGCCAGGAGGGAGGAATGTCTGCTCCTTGAGAGCCTCCCAGCCCCACTCCCCCTCCCCAGGGGCTGCTGCTCTCATTGTGCCCTCAAAGACCCCAAACATCCCCAGGGGCTCCCTGCGGTGGCTTCAGCACAAACAGGGAGTGAAGTTCTGCTCAGCCCCATGGCAAAGAGGCTGAATTCCCTTCCCAACCAGAGAGCTCCTGGGGTGTCCTGCTGGCCACAGCCTTGTCCTCACTTCCCTGCACAAACACCAGCCAAGGAGCCAACACATTCCCAGAGGGCTTCCAGCAGAGGGAGGGATACGGGGTGCCACCGATTTACCTTGCTGCATCCCAGCTCTGCCTGCTGCAGCAGTTATTTCCTGCAAATATATTGCACTGTGGGATGCCTGCGATATTTTATAAAGTTAATAACTTTTTTTTAATTGGATGAGTTTATAGAATCGTGCGAGCAATTAACAATAATTACGTTTAAGACACTTAAATTCCAGGATGCACCACAAACACTGGAATATTAAGCTATAAAAACCCTCAATTGTACATTCAAATTACATTAAGGGTCTGTTGGAAGGAATACACTCTCAAGTTTCAAGAGCCCCACTCTGTTCTGTTTATACAATGAGCTTACATCAGATGCTGCAGCAGCAGCCCTGTCCCCATCCTCATCCAAAGCTTGGATGATCCCAGGTGGATAACCCTGCTCAGCAGCCCTGGTTTCTCGGGGTGGTGAGGGCCAGGACACAGGGACAGCATCGCCCCGGCTTTCAGCGCAGCCACAGACACCGCTCTGGGAAGGGACTTGGCCCAGTGCTTATTTCATTTTAATCACCAGGTGCCCAACTAAATTATTGATGTCGGTTCTCAGTGACAGGTAAGGCATTTTATCACCGTGCCTTTAATAATGCAGGAGTCATGATCCTCGGCGCTAAAATGTCAGGCAATTCTCAGGTTGCCCGCGCCACGCCGACCACGTCTCCCCGTCCTGCCCTTCCTCGCTGCCGCCCGTCTGCTCCCTGCCAGACGGCACCTGCAGCAGCCAGGCCACGCTGCCCTGCCCTGGGACCTGTCCCCACCAGGTCAGGAGCCTGGCTGGCGGCAGAGACAGCAGGAAGGTGGCCAAGTGAGGGAAGGGATGAGCGGAGCTTGGCTCCTCTGAAAACCGACCCCGAACCAGCCCCGCTGGAGAGGGAAAACCCCCGGCGAGGAGGGCACGGGTCCTGCCCGTGCCCCATGCTGCAAGCAGAGCCATCTCACAGCCCTGGCCAGCAAAAGGGACACTTTCAGAGCCACCAAGGCTTCGGCCTGAGGAACAATAGCTGGCTGATGTCTCCATTTTGAGCCTGCACACGCAGCTGGCGCCTGCCTCCAGGAGGGAAAGGGCCTCTCCAGAGCCGGCACAGGGAGGGATTCTGTGGGGAGCAGGATGTGCTCAGGAAAGGGAACTGCAAAGATCTGAGCATGGGCAGCACCGCAGAGGGAGATGGGCACGACTGGCAGGGACAGCTCAGGAGCCCAGGGTGCGAGAGCCCGCCTGAGACAGCTCCGGGAGCGAGTCCCCAGGAAGCAGCAGAGCCAGCAGCCAGGCCCAGGTGACACAAAGCAAGGGGGATGACAGAACCAGTGCCAGGGATGAAGGGACACTGGCAGCAGGTCCCGTGCCAGGTGCAGGTGGGTGCTGTGAGGGTCAGGGGCTGGGTGAGCAGAGGTGGCCAGCACCCTGCCCTGCCTCCAGACCCTTGCTGCACCCAGCACAGGTTGGATCCAGCCTTTGTATTCCAACAGCACAGCCTGACATTTACAGGGGGAAGTTTTATTCCTGCTGTAAATAACCTCTAATAGTGTAGGTCATTACACTAATTACAGAAGATAATTAATTTTCCGATTTTGTTAGGCCGCTGCATATTCCAAGAAGAGTGCTGTTCATTATTTTCCCGTGCAATTATGACCTCCCTCTCCTTCCCCTGCCAACCCCGCCTTCAGGATTTCAGCACTTTGTCAACTTGTTTATCGTGCAGGCACGGAGCTGTTGTGGAGCTGAGGAGGTGCAGGGGCTCCTCTCTGCCTCCCACCCCACCACAGGGACCACGAGAGCTCTGGGCGCGCTGCAGAACTCCTCTCTGCCCTAAACGGGCCCTCAGCAACGTTCCTCGGCCACGACAGGAGGATCCCAGCGAGATCACACACCCTTCCTGCAGCTCCAGCCACCTGCTGGATGCAGGAGAGGCCACACACCTCCCAGAGCCATTGGGACCTTCCAGCAGCCAAGGAGGGCACAGCCTCACTGACAGCAGGAAAACTCTGTTCAGTTGCTCGGAAAAGTCCCCTCCAAGAGCCTGACCTGCTGGTGATGATTAATCTGCAGCAGATTGATGATGCTTCTCCCAGTGCAGCGCTCTCTACCGAGCTCAGCCTGGGAGCAGAACATCTGCAGGACCTCACTGCACCACAGGGCTCCATGTAGGGGCAGCCACCACCCCCCGCACACAGACAGCACAATAAAAACAACCTGGCACCAGCAGCTCGGGCAGCTTTATCATCCCCGCCCTGCCCAGGACTGTAAAACATGGCACTGTGGGATCTGCTGCCCTGGGAGTCCAGGAGTGCCGAGGGAAAAGCAGCTTCTCCTTGGCCAAACACCTGTGGAGAGACAGCTCTGGCTGGAGGATCGTGCCAGATCCTGGCTGCTCAGCGCTGGAGGCCGCCTGCCTCTCCAGCCACGCTGTAAATCTGGGTATCAGACAGGTATTAGTGATAATCAATTGTAATAACCAACATGGATCTCTTGGCCTGATAACTGGAATATTATAAGTCCAGCTGCAATTAGCAGGGGCAGATGGATGGGGGCTAAGGCAGCAGTCCGAGTGTTCTCCCATCCCACCAGCTGCTCAGTGCCCACGATGCTTTTCCATTTGCCCCCCTGCCATAAATTCACCGTCAGCTCTCCCTGGTTGTAGTAACCTGACCCCTACCACCTTGCCAGGGGAGCCAGCAGGGACGGGGGCTGCCTTCACCTGGCTCAGGTGGCATGGGGAGCTCGCTGTCACAGGACACCCAGCAGGTCTGAGGGTGCAGCGGAGGGGCCTCAGCAGGGCAGCTGATAACACACACACCTGCTGTTAGAGCAGAGAGAATAAATTTTTAAAAGGCACATAAACCCCTGATGCTTCAAGGCATCAGCTGAGCGCTAAGGAGGATTAGCGGGAAATATCTCCCGTGGAAAGCTTATTCCACATGAATTCCACTGAAGGGATCCTTTCATCTCCCCCCGGAGCATCTCCTCCCCTGGCCTGATGCGCCTTGGCACTTGCTGAGCTCCTGGAAGGCGCTGGCGGGCGATGGCTGCCCGCAAAGGTTGACAGCTGTCTCCTGACTGACGCCGACGCGACAGGCGGCGTGACGCGGCCCGGGCAGGACAGTTATCCCTCCCCGGCGGGACAGAGCCCTTCCTGGTGGGACAGCTGTCCCTAGGACACGCAGGGGCCGTGCCTGGCTCCGTGCAGGTGAGATGGGAACGTGTTTCGCTCCCCGGCTGAGGATTTGCAGCTCAGGCCGCAGCCGTCGGTGCAGCCCAGCACTGGGGGCTCCACGGAGCTCCCCAGCATCTGCTTGGAAAGGGAATAAACCCCTGCCCTGGGCATTCTCTGGCAGCTTTTCCTGCCCAGCACCTCTCGGAGCACTCGCCCTGCACCGCTGTGCCTACAAGGAAGCACCAGCTGCCCCTCAGAGCCACAGGAAGGGAAAGGGTTAAAAGGAATGCCATCTCCCCTCTCCTTTGCCTTGGAAGGAGAGGCACTGAGTGCATTAAAATCTGGGTTAAAAATGGCTCTGCTCTACCTATCTTATCTTCTTTGTACTAAAAGCCCTCAAAGAGCGGCGGGTTTTCACGCAGAATTTTCCCTCCTAATCCCCTTTTGTTAGCTCTGATACCGGCATTGCAATACAAACCTCGTCCGGGCGATTTAGGAGGGATTACACGCCCTCAATCCTACAGCATGTGGGAGAAAAATGTTTCCTCAAATCAAATTTTACACAAACCAGTATTTGAGAATAATCAAAGCGCAAATCCCCACCGTGGGGATTTCTGGAGGGAGGTGAGTGAGGAGGGGTGAGGCGACAAGAGCGGGTGTCACCAGCACCACGACACTGTGCCAGTGCACCCACAGGTCCAGACCGACAGGAACTACCCCAAAAAAACTGCCAGGACTGACAGAGCACGCCAAAAAAACCCCACACTGTGACCCTGGACAGGAGATATGAGACACCAGCAAAGTGAGGGCTTGGGAGCTGCTCCTCACCCCCTTCCCGTGCCAGGTGGGTGGCAAGAGGGCACAGAAATCCAGTGCCACTGCGGCCAGGCAACAACTCTGCCTTCTGCACGGCCAAATGTGCTCTCCAGGGCTCTGCACACGAGTGTTTGGCTCGGCTTTCCCGATGAAATATTGCTGGTGCTGCTCCTGTAATATATATGTCACAGATGCAACCTCATTTTATTGATCTCTCCTAGCTGCCGGGATATCCATAGTGGAATTAATACGTCTGTATCACCACAAAGGAAAAAAAAAATAAAAAAAAGGTAAAGCCCATCTGACAGTTTCAATTAAGGAAGCGTGAAAAGCGATTTGCGAGAGGGGCTGGGGCTTGGCGGGGGAGAGCGGGGCGGCCCGCGGGCAGCGCGGCTGTACACTCACATCTGGGTAAGTGAAGTGATTTCCTACAGGAAGTGATGGAGGCCAGACCCGAGTCGGGGCCGTGGCCGTCTCCGCCTGACGAGCCCCCCGGCC